>OX424572.1:208150229-208750229 GCA_949152435.1 Gastracanthus pulcherrimus | reverse complement strand
TATTTTTTATTTTTTTGTACGAGTTCGACTGCGTTAAGTTTTTTGGTCAATATTTGTTACGTGTATTTGGAAAACATTGTGTACGGAAATTGAGTGCAATATACAGATTTTATAAGTTTTGCATGTTGATATTGATTTTATATACCAAAGCTTCAACGGGGGTAGCTGCACATGATTTTGAAATTCTTTTCTTCTTGCGATCCATATTTGTGTGTACGTTTTAATAAATTGAGAGATGCTCTATCAAATTTTAGTTAATTTTAGTCATTAATTATGGAATTATTATAGTTTTTTTTATAACAATTAAACATAATGAATGAGTTTCGCATACAAAATTAATTAATCCATTTTGTGTACCAATAATCATTCGAATCCCAGTTAAGAATAAATTATTGTGATTTCTTATGGTAAATATTTCATTAAATAACTAAAAATTTAAATGAAAATATCATTAAATAGCAATAAAGCTGTTACAAAATTGTTAAATACTCAAAATAATTATTTTTTGACAAAAATGCACATCGTTTTTTAAACTATCACAACAAGTTTTCAAATACAAATTTAGAACGATTTATAAATTTCTTATACGCAGGAAGCATTTTATATTAGTAGAAAAGCGTTGCTATAGTCTTTAAAATCTCTTTAAATGGACAAGCATATTAATAACATAAACTAATTTCATGAATTAAAATTCTAGCAATAGGTTTTATCTATCACTCATAAAAATCATCAAAAACAGACAGAGGCTTCCCTTAAGTCAATAAATTACTTAACTAACGAAATCGTTTATTACCTCTCACCCAAGACTCGCGATCAATTAAAACCCCAGACTATAAAAACCACCACCTACACTCATTACTTTACAACTCCAACTCGATTCTTATGACAATCTACTTTACGAGCGATGATCCAAATGGCCCAGGACCTCACCCACTCTCACAATAATTTAATCGAACTATAAACAACGACAATCGACGTTCCCTGCAACCAACAGCGACAAATAATTTAAAATCATCCTCTCCAGCAGCCATTCACCATCGCACAGCTCGACAATTTCAAAATCCCTCACACATACCAAGGATCGACGAGCGCACATTACTCTCTCACGCGTCTATCCGTCATCCAAGCGCGCGTGCGCTCACCCCGCGGCAACCCGAGCGACAATTACTTATCGCAATAATCTGACCGCGCCGAGCGAGAAGCGTATATTATAAACGCTGCAGTGTAAACATCGGTATTTATAACGGGGCGGCGTAAGAAAAAAGAAGAGAAGCATGGCACACACCGGCGAATATCGCGATCTTGCGTCAGGCGACGTAATGCCGGAGTCACGCGAGGAACAGCAGCAGCACCGGTCGATACAACAGAGCCTTCGCGCGAATGCGAATTATTTGAACCCAAGCGAGAGGTGTGTTCGTGTGTGTAGGTGCGCGAGCGCCGATATTTATATTCGCAGAGTCACTTATTATATACCCAGGGAGCGAGAGAGAGAGAGAGCATCGAAGGATGCAACGACCTCGTTCGGCACCGATTCATTCGATGGGTCGTGCGTTTGGGTGTCGAGAAGGGACGGGTTTGTTGTTCGTCTATTGGTGGACTTGTGCAAGAGATTGGCCATGAAATTATTGGGGTATCTTTTTGCTTCATCGCGTGTGATGAAATTTCGTTGGTTCGTTGGTACAAAGTTGGGCTCACAAATTGAAATGCTTGGTTGATAGCATAATGGTAATCAAGCATTTGATGGAACATTTTTTAAACTGCAAATAAGACATTTTTACAAAAGTCGGTAAGAAATGGCTAGTTTATTCGTTAACCCGTGATTCTTTTTATCGAATCGATAAGAAATAGCTGAGTTGGGTATTAGTTCAAGATAGATTTACCGTAATCGGTTAGAAATAGCTGGAATATTATGACTTTGCAAACTTTCATATTGAGCAATTAACTAAATATGCTATATAATTAACTTAAAAAATCGAGTTCTTTCGGGAGCCCTACGGGAGATTACTATTTTACTTTATTATTCTTGAATAATAAACATATTTTTGCCTAAGGCAATTTAAGAAAAGATTAAGTGTATATTCTAACGATCATCAGAAATTTCAATTCACTTTCAAAATTGTACATTACTGATGGTTTGAAGACCTTAAAAATTTCAACAGCTTAAATAAAAACGTTTTGACAGCTGAACAAATATTCAGTCCTATTATAGACTATACTTTCATCATTATCTATTTCAAAATTTAAATGCACTGAAAGACCATGAACACAAGTTCTATAATTGAAATATTGATTTGAGAGAATAAACTTTACTTTCTTCAATGATTCTGCAACAACTAAACTACTTCGCACAGCGATAAACTTGTCCTATCTGGAGATGCCAAGTAACCCTCTTCAAAAATATGTTTTGTTCACACTTTATGTAAGATCTATTCTAACCATCCATAAAGAAATAATCATTTCACCAAAGAATACCATAGACACAGTACGATTTCTTGCCCAGCTTCCATTTTTTAAAGCCCCATTGAAGGACTCTCGACCCAGATCCAAAATCGCGAATCCGCCTGTCAATTTCTCCACTCTCACCCACCACCACAAAGCACCACTTGAATTCCTCCTCTTCACGCACCTAGCAAAAAAAGACTCACCTATTAATAAACGTCCCATTCGCATAAATAGCTTTATACAGGCGCGCATCGACTCGTGCGCCTTGTGCAAGTAGTTCCGCGAAATAAAAGCCATCGAGGCTTTGTTTAAACGCGGTGCAGACTATTATTCATCCGACTTGTCGGTCCAGCTTCGTGAATCACTCGCGTTTCTATTCTCGCGATTGCCGTTGCGAGGGTGGCTTTTTGAGGACGTGACGCGCGACAAGAGAAGTTGCGCAAGTCGATCGGAGAATGTGCAGGGACCTTTGACATCGTCGGTTTGGCAAGGAAAGGATGCTTTTAGAGGTCGATTTATTTATTAACTCGGCTGGGTCTTGATGCGAAATAATTGCGCGTGATCTCGCTGATTAACATCTCGTGGTCGCGATGGGAGTTTCGATTTGATTCATGGTGGGGAGTTGGCGACGCGTGGTTAATGTTCGCGAAATTCGATAGCCGGTATATCTTGAAGAATGTGGTATGCTTGTGATTCCTTATGATGTTTGCTTTAATGGTGATTATAAATTTTAAATTTGCGAAATTTTTGTAGTATTACGGACAAAAGCTGACTTACGCGAGTTTAAGGATATTATACCAAAATCAGCTAAAAGTCTATATTGTTTGCATAAAACAATGAATTAATTGAAGGTTAATGAAAGTTTCGCATTGAGAAAACAAAGTTGCGCTATTACACAATTGTTTATTTTAATATTAAGAATTAGACTAATTTATTTTAAAATGCAATAAAACTGATTGTTCTCTGTTAATAATTTTAATATTTCTGTATAAAAATTGTCCAAATTGGTAGAAACTTTAGTTTTATCATTAGTAATCAAGTAATAAATTTGTAAATATGTAAGCGAATAATTTCAAATTTTGAATGTAACAACTAATCCTTAACAAAAAGGAACTCAATAATAATATTATCTTTATGAATATTTATTATTATTTTAGTTATCGGAAATAAATTGAATCATACCTTTATATTTAATAACTACATAATAATTAATTATATGTATCTTTTTAAACAACGTAGTACATACGTTAGAAAAATGTAAAGCAATTAGGTGTTTAACCAGCAGTAATAATATATTTATTAAAAAAAAGTCCTCATACTTCGAATTCCTCAATTAGCATATAACACATAATTATATTACGTGCAAAGATTACAACAATGCGGCTAGCCTAGAAACACAGCGCACAAGTGCAAACCAAAAATTCGTAACACAGATACTCTCAAAAAGAATCCAGACTCCACATACATCCCATTAATATTGACCCAGAATCCAAAAAGCGAATTAGCATAAAAATTTGTCCAACCGTTGAATCACTCACTCGACTTCTATTCGAGTCTCCGCGCGAGATCCTCGCAGAAAACCACGGCGCCCGCGCCAGAAAATTGCGTAAGTCGAGTAGGTGGATACGTACACACACACACACGCACACGCACATGCACAACGCAGCTCGCGCATAATACGAAAGTCTTTGTCGTCTAACCAGCGTCCGCGTATATCTCTGCCCGCGACCTTCGATTTTGGCGAATCCCCGCGGATTATCATAGAAACGGCGCCTCTATTATAAACATACAATGGGAGGCCATTTTTCACGGCTACAGTGAATTACGACGATAAAAATCGCGTCGAAATTTCGCGCGCGCGTATTTATAGTTATCGCATCGCGCGACGGCGACAGCGGCGAAAGTAAAGTCTTTATGAAGATACATTATGGAGAGCATTGCGTAAAAGCGTATAAAAGACTCGCGACGCGCGCGGGAGAGAATAAAAGTATAGGATTTGAGCTATTGGAATGGACTTGAAGAGGCGTCGTGCGGTAGTCGCGTGTACACGTCTGTACCCATTATTTTCGTTTCTTCCTTTCTTTATGCTTGTTTTACAGAGGCGCGCTTTCGTCGACTTGAAGAAGTCATTATATTCTAATTTGTGGGTTTAATTTTTTCTTGCGCGCGCGCGATAGGATTATGTAAAAATGTGCGTAGAATTGATTTTACGTTGATTCGTGGTTATGTAAAGTCAAAATACTCATGTGTGATGACTGGAGGATCAAAATTAAAAACGAATTTGTAAGTTTGATTGTGGATAGATGGACGTGGACATAGAGAAATTTAATGGTACAAAATTATGTTTAATGCTCTGGCATTTAAAGAGCATTCTCTTTCCTGTGCGTAATAGCGGTTAATCATAGATTTAAGTATATGATCTCAAATTATTTAATATAATTTTTATAATACTGTTAATAGCGCACAGTGTCTAAATTTTATTGCTACGCCTTATTTTATATAAAATTACATTAATCTAAATGAAGGAATTTAAAACGTATGTTTCATTAAATTAAAAACAAAGTCTTTTCTTTTTAATAAAAATGATTAATAATTTAAAATATTCTAATAGAGTCATATTACACCTTCATGCTATTCAATCAAACGCGGCACAATTTATCCGCTTTGAAGTGAGAAATTACTCAATAGACAAAATGTAAGAAATTTCAAGTGTGTAATTACTGTACAGCATCATTAATGTTCTTTGCCAATCGCATATATTCTTCGATCGTGTCAGATTGCGATAACTTACATTAAACGTCACTTCCCTGTACTTAAATCTTATTATCAGATACATACATTATACTTTTTTTAAAATACTTTGAAAATTGCAGAAATGTACAAGAAATTGTAAAGAAACTTTTTATAAGTCACACATATCCTAACAAATATTTGGATTTTCCATCATAAATAACTTATCATTATTTCTTCATATTCAATAATTTAAAAAATAAAAATATTTAAGTATTCAAATCTAGTAAAATATTGAAAATTGTAAGTAGAGAAATCAACATAAATATAAAATCTTAATAACTTCTATTTTTCTTCAGTCAATGAATCTCATGATTTTAAAAACGGCAAGTAATCGAAAATTCGGTCCTTAATTCTTAGAATATATTAATTGAAATAATAAATATAATGCATAAAAATATGTGTTTAAATATCCCATAATACACCCTACATTTAAAATACCTAACAATATAGCTTCATTTAAAACATTAATTTTGAGGGTTCAATTGATGTATAAGAAAGATACGTTGCAAATAAGGTTTATTTTGGAAAAATTCAAAATTATGATTTTACCAAAAAATAATAATTTTTTACTGGACAATTTTTTTTTAATTTTTATATTATATAAGTATTTTTAGGATAACTTAATTGATTGGAAAATCCATCACTTCAGTCATTACGTGTAATAGAGCCACTACACCGAATTATCTTTCGTTTCGGTATAACCAACCGTTCATAGTCTGTAGTGTATTAATTAATAAACACATTTTTACTTGTAAATCAAATTTGAATATATTCTTTTTCGATTGATTTCGTTACGACATAGTTCGTGTAATACAAAATCATTTATTTATAATGCAAATTTTGATAAACAACCCGCAGGTTATCCCACACGTTTAGCCACGTGTTGTCCGATCAACTCGTCTGTTTCTACTGCAGCTTCTCAAACCTGCCAGAGAACTCCGAGCCTCACTTCCCAAACAAAAATCATATTTACCACCTCTCGCATGAAAAAAGGCGCATTCCTGCATAAACGTATCGACGCATCCGCGAGCACGTAATAACCCCAACAAGTCTCGCGTAATATACATCGAATACATGACCATGATGCGACGCGATGATCACGCCTTCCGAGCATTACGCATCTCCTCTCTCTCCCTCTCGTTCCTTTTGAAAATTACGAGAGTAAGTGTATATATACGTGGCCCGCCGCGCGCACTCCACTTTCTCCTCCTCTCGTTTGCCATTTTATTATAAGCAGAGTGTAATCGACGCTGCGTGTATCGCGGGGTTTCGAGCTGCAAAGATGGGGTTACGACATTTTATTGGAGGAATAAGATAATCTAGATTTTTTCCGGTGCTTTTATAGGCGAAGTTGAGCCTTGCCGCGCGAGGCGGACGTTGATTGATTTTAATGAGAAAGCTGGGGCGAAGGCATGGTTGGATGAAATTTGCATTTTAATGCGAACGATTTTGCGTATAGTTATTCTGATAGAGAAATGTTTTGCTACGTCAGCATTTGTATATGGTAATTTGATGATCGGAAATGGCGCCTTGTGTCAAATAAATACCTTTTATTGTTTATTTATATAAAAGTATCAAGATTGTACAAGATAAGTTTGTAGACATACCTGTAGGTTAAAAAAGTTTGTTAATATTGACAAAAATAAATTAACTATGAGATCTTTCTTTTAAGTCATATATAGGTTGACAACATATTCGTAAAATAAAGTTCAGTCAATTGTAAAAAAAGTCTATTTCGAAAGTTTTCGAAACATTTATTATACATAAAAATAAGTAATTTAAATAATCTATATATAATAATATAAGTGGATTTATTGAATACCATAATTAAATCATTCAATTTATAATGCAATATATCACAAATTTTGAAATGATCAGGAACATTCGAAAATGTTCAAAATACACCTATTTTACTAATTATTCTAAACAGTCAAAATAATAACATACTTATTAAACAATTAGAATTTGAATTATCATTCAATCGTAGAATTAAAAATAAAACCTTCTACCGATTTTGGTTGAGTTAATTCTTAGTGTATTTATATAGAAAAAGAACAACATTTTTATTTATTGTTGACGTTTCAACGGTTTTTTATTGCCATACTCTTCAGAACTTAAAATCAAAACAATTGTAGTACCATTTTTTGAAGTCAACGATGTTGCATTATAGCATAAACATTTAATTTTTTTCCGCATTTTCATCTTAAAATTATTACTAATCATAAACAAATTCTTTATGGATACACAACCAAGCACAACATAACCAGAAAACCGTTGTAATCGCGAAGAAAGTATTGATTCCGGCGAATTTACGTTGCGAATCGAAGTGTCTCGAACGAAAACTCGTGTGCGCGCGTACTCACAATCGTAATTCGTCCCAAAACCGGAATCAGAGTCGAAACCCGAAGTTTGCGGGGCCTCGGGCCCGTTGCTCCGCCGATCGCGTGGCACTCGCGAGGATTTATGTTATGCGCATGGATGGGCGTGAATTTATATATTTGCTCAGACGTACTCATTCAATTATTGTGCATTATATGGATTTATATATTGTGCATTATATGAATAAGTGCAACTGGTTTTTGATAATCTTATCTATTTTTTAAAGAAATACTATTCTATAGAATTTAAATTAGTTACTTTTGTGCTGTTTATTTGTAAGTGTAGAATTTTATATTACGTATGTATGAAAAATTTGTTTTTATGTACTGGATTAAAAAGATTAATGTTAAGTTTGAGGAAGCTAAGTGCCAATGAATTGGCAGCGGGATTTTAAAATGCACTTTCTTTTGATGGAAATATATAATGTCAACATATACAGAGACATAGCTTTTACATGATAAGAAAACTGCTTAATGTGAAATTATACTCAAATTACGCCAAAAAATTATTTTTATTTTTCTCCTTCTTTAATCTGAATTGCATTTTAAATATTCTTTATTTGTAATTACGGTTAAATTTAGTACATGCGAAGCATTTAATATTTATATCATTTGTAAAAAAAATATAAACATTGTTTTAACAACAATTTTATTAGTCTATATTACTATAAAGTAAAAAAGGAAATATGCACCAAAATACAGGAATTATTATTGTCAGTATCGATTCGCCTTAACACTGCGTGAAATTTCACTCTGCGAGTCGAAGCACCCAATTAATTATTTGTCTGTCGTCGTCATGACAATAAATTCAATATTGAAAAATGAGCCAACGCAGTGATCATTCACTGCTTGCTGTGTACTTTCCGAAATAAAAGCAGCACTGTATGCTTAATCATAACGATTCCTTTAATAAAGAGAGTCTGCAAACTAGGGTATTATATCAGACAAAGAAAAAAAGAAGGAGGGGGGCAAGAGGCAGTGAAATTAAACGTAAAACAAGACGAGTTTCGTGGTACTTTCGTTTTCGGCACGTGATCCGGCGATTCCGAGGGCGATTCGATATGTTTAAGCATCGTCATTCGAACGGCGAACTAAAATGTAAAGTTGGAAAAATAAAGTAAACAGTGTGTTTTACGTTGAAACGGCACTTGATTGCGCACTAAAAGTATATATTGACTTATAATTTGACCTTATATTTAACGAAACAAAGAAAACATTATTTTCGTATAATAACGTGTCAATTTCAACACTTAATTTAAAATTATAATTTCTTCTTAACACTGTAGTTAAAATTGACTTTTCTTCAAGTATTATTTTAACTTATACTGAAAAAATAATAAAAAGCAAATAACACCGTCAATAATAATTCTGTTTTACGAACGAAGTTAATAATTTTCAAAATTAAGAATAAGAAAACTATTTAAGAACATTATACTTCTTTCTTCACACGAAAGTCCTAAATCATAATCATACATAAAAACCAAAAATCATTAAACCAAGCACTCACCACTCCACCCAAAAGAAGGAATGTCCCCCGCGCATGTAATTCCCACGTACACACATAATCAACGTCCACGAAAAGCATCAAAACTGTCTTCTTTTTTGCATAACCGCTCGATTAGGCATCTTAAAATAAATCCGTAAAATACGCCTTTTTCCACATGCGGGACCCACACGCGGCGCCCAAAGTCAAAGGTGACCATCGCAATTGATAGATCGGGGAAAGTCAGCGGCGGGGTTATGTCACACGCGTCGCGCATCAGGAAGGATCCGATGAATCTTATCGCGCGAGGCGTTTATCGGCGATTAACATTCCTGAAAAGCTCGCAAGTCGCGCAACTGGTGAAATTTGTGGTTATTTTTTTTTTTTTTTTCTTTATTCGGTGTGGCGCGCCAGCGCGACGCTTTGCTTAGTTTTGTGGGGTCGTAAATGTGGATTCACCGATGGATCGAGGAAGCTGCTCGCGAGGAAAATTATTTTCGGATCGTTAATTATGACTTTATGAGAGTGCGCGTTTATAAAACTGATCGTGGTTTTTATGTACATTTAATATATTCCGGAGTGGGTTCTGCGTTAGTTGTACGCGTGCACAACGATTCGTTAGCGGGGAATAAAATAAGAGCTTCCTTATGGTTTTATGTAAAATATCGCGGCTAAATGATTTTGTAGAATGCTTTGGCTCACTTGCCTGCACATAGTTTGTACGGGTTTGCAGAAACTATTTCTCATAAAATAATTCTCACATTTATTTTAAGATTTTAATACAACTGTGTGTACATACATGATTAATGATTTTCTTCGAAGAAAACAATTTTTTATATGGTATATGGAACTCAAACTCCTCATCAAGACCTTATCAACGCAAAAACGCAAATTTTCTCGTAATGAAAATACTAAAAAAAAAATAATCAGAAATGAATATATAACATTGGTCCGTATATTTTATGAAAGTATTACTTTTTCTTAAAGCTTGAAAAATACATCCATATCTAATTTAAATATACAGCGTTAACATATATTAATATGTAAAAAAGACATTAAACTTTTTACCTAATTACTGACAGCCATAAATTTTCGACGCATTAGCTTTTTTCTCTTCGATTAAAAAGTTTTCTATTGATAAAGCATCTATAACCATTATTTAAGAGCGTCGAAAATATACTTTATCAACTCCGCGCTTAAAATTACCGTCACTAGAAAAACCCATTGACAGCCGTTACTTTTCACATTCCTAATGTCTGCCGATAAAATTCGCACATCATCACGCCTCCTTTTATCCCTCACGTCTACGACTTTCCCATACAAACCTATTATAAAGCGTCGTGCTCACGTCAGCACCACGATGAAAAAAAATGGCTAAATTACCGTGTAAACAGGTCCGACAAGTACAGAAAAATAAAATATACGTTTAATTGTTTTTTCAATTTTGTAATAATACACCAAAACAAACATAGGCGACAAAATACTATAAAAAATTCATATTATTACTCGACACGAAAGCTCACGTAAAAGTGCTGTACTCGCGACACACACCTCTTAAAATATCGTCAATAAAAATCTCGTTAATTACGGCGACACTACGTTCGCGCGTCGTAAAAATTGACGCCCGTAAAAGACTACCATTTGATACGCCTCCGTAACGCCAAAATTTCGGCGCACGTCGCACTTGCGCGCGCGCGTCGCTATGCGCTTTCGCTCGTGCAGCGAAGAAGAAAAAAAAATCGCGAGACTATATAAGTTTAATATGTGAAATTATTTTCATGGACTCGACCGAGTCATTAATCTTGGACGAGATTTATGATTGATTTCACCAGGGGCGCGATCGCAAAATGAGTCTTATCTGAGTACAGGGTGGTGTAGATATTATGAATAATTTGAAGGAATAGATTATTGTTGGTGATTGTTTATTGTTATTGGTGATTTTTAAGTTTTAAAGAAATTGCAGTCAATCGGGAAAGATTTCTTATTCAATAAAAAAAATTATTTAATGTTGCACTGTTGAAAATTTTCTTCAATTATTTTACGCAATAAAATATTATGTAATTTTGTGAGTAATCAGCTTCTTTTTTATTATATTTGAATGTAAATCAGGTTACATTCACTATGCCGTTGAACCTCAAAACGTCATAGGGTGACGTTAACGGATATACGCCCGTAAAAATCTTAAATAAAAGATTTTAAAAGTAAAAGTTTGCGAAAAGAGTTCAAGATGGTGAAATCCACAAAAGAAAGACTGAATAATGGAAAAACCGAAGTTGGTTTGAAAGTTCGTCATTTGATATCGAAACCATTCTTTTAGTTTCAACTCTCGTTATAGCTTAAACATTTACTCCAAGACCGTTCTACATTTAAGGACAAAATAATGAAAGTACACTGGTAAAAATCAATTTCAAGTCATTTATTCTACAATATATAAGTATGTGAAACGATTTTTTATTTTATTTTATTTCAAAATGGCCGTACAACTATAGATACATTTAAAAAAGATTCTCCACTGTCTAATGTTTATAACAAAAAACTTAAAACTCATACGCATTTATTATTTACCTAAACTTTATTATTTTGGTTTCTACATTTTTTACTAACTCTTATTACCTGTGACACAACGAAAGTTCTCACCTATGAAAGTCGAAAGTAATTGATTCTTCGCTTCCCACTCCATATTGCTGAAAAATATTTGAATAATAGTTCGTGAATCCATCATAGTCAAATTAATGCATAGAATTAGAAGCTTCACACGTTATATTTTATTTTTTAATTCTTTTTCCCAAATACCTTTTTCACTAATAAAATATTAACAAAATACTATTAAAACTTTCTCAAGAGACTTTCTCAAATTTAGAAAAATGCACAAGATAATAACCACATAGATAATCATAACGCATGCCCCATCTCACCAATCACTCGCTCAAAAAATCTGCTCTACAATCAATCCTTCAATCACCTCACCATCAAACAACTCTCCCACCAACTCTCACACGCAATCGCACGATCTCGCGAATCCTCTCGACAATAAAACCCTGCAGCTTCTCCGACGCCGTACACACACGCGAGATCCACGCGACGAGCTATACAAGATCAGCGGACGCGCAATTCCTCGTTAACGATCATTATGTCGGTCTGCGCGCGCGGTATGTCGGCGTTGCGCCATTCGTTGTATTAGGCCGCGTCGTTTCGACTCGAGATGAACGTCCTTTTAGAGCGGAGGAGAGGCGCAGGTTGGAGCGGCACTCTGGGTCTAGATAATTGAGTCGTTTAGGACGTGGTTGGGATTGTTCGGTCGTTGAAGGTTTACATTGCTGGGATTTTATTGTCTCGGAGGTTGAGGTGCGTTCTTCTAATTTAATTTGAGTGTGGCAATGAATTTTTGCTTTATTAGAGTTGGGTTGGTTAAATGTGAATGGAGATTTTTAATTTCGCTCCAGATTATTATGTCGTTTTATAAAGTTTGAGAATTGAAGAATAACCGAATGATTTCAAATGCCTAAGTTTTTTAGAATCAAAGATGTTGCTATACTTTTTATTCATTAAAATTTGTATTGCTGAAAACTCCATGCACTTAGTTCAATATCGGTCGTTTATAATTTTTACAGTGCGTATGAAACTCTTCTACGATCAATTTCGGTAATCTAGTGATCAAAGCTCGTACCAATTTATGTATTTTCCAACCACTTTTAAAAGGTAGTAATGTTGTAGTTAATAATATTCAATAAAAAATAGTTTTTTTCTAGAGAAAAAAAATGATAAATTGTCTTAATTTTGTTACAAAATCATTTCCGGCATTCTTATTTTAAGAGGATGATTAATTAATATCAATTCAACTTCTTTCTTTAAGTATGTCTATTAGAAACTTCACCATCGGTTATCAATCTTATATACTTGATAAAAAAAACTGCTATCAACCCACATTTTAGCACGTGACCCAAATTCGATGGCATTACCTTATAGATTATTGCATAGCATCGTAAACTTGAAATAAACATTGTAATTGATTATTCTACTATAGTATTGAAAAGATATGAAGAAACTAATTTTATATTGTATTCTTACACGGAGATGCATATTTATCAAGTAGAAACATCCGGGTATGAAATAAAGTAAAGAAGTCAAAAAGTAGAATTTAAAAATAAAATTTATTTGCTACTTCTTTACTCCTCTAAAAATAATAAAATTAATTTTAAAAAAATGAACTTGACAACGAAAACCTCAAGGGTGAAAAAAAATGATATTCATATATCATATTTACATCAGATTGAGAAGAAGTTGGTATCAATCAGAGATCTATAATTCACTCTCATAATTACAAGAGTTGTAGAAAATTAAGATTCAAAATGTCAGTTTAAGTTATCATCATATATTTTAACGCATTCAGGCCATATAAAACGCCTATTCTAATACATAATAAAATATGAAGAAAAAAATCGATATTCTATTCTGCATATTTCTGCAACATATTTCTTAAGTAGAAACATCCGGGTATGGCGATACATTGACGTAAGAAAGTCGAATTTTAACATTTTTACTCTACTATACTGAAATAGAAAGATTGATTTTAACTAAAGAATGCATTTTTTTAAGAACAAAATTAGGAAATCTATTATAAAATGATAAATGTCTACATTAACCAATTATTTTGTTTCTGCTTGATAAACGTATAAAATAGAAGAAAAACATTAATAGATATATTCAATTTTATGTAATGTGTGGAATTACAACAGAAAACTAAAAGATACTTTTCAGTAATTGGAAAGTTAAGACAGAAACAAATTAAAATAATTGCTCACAAAAAATTTTGTAATGTATAAAATAATAAGTGTATAATACTTTTAATACTTATAATACTTTATAAGTGCGCGAATAAATATGTCTTCAATAGAATTAGACCCATTACAACTTATGAGGAAAATTTAGTAATTTTAAGTCTCTCGGATAATTTAGAATATCTACAACATCTAAGTATAAGATAAATTTAAACATTTTACGACTACTGATTCAATAATGAAAATACTTAGTATTATAGACATATTCGCATTAATAATAATTTTGTTTCATTAAAACGTTTTATCCTAATTTGAAAAAATGATTTAACCATATTATTTCATTATTATAAAGTACAGCCATAAGTTTCTCAACAATGTCTCCAAATTGATACAAATATAAAACACTGTCCGTCACTTCATGACCTTTTCCAACATAATTTATTTGCTCGAGCTATTTTCCGCTTTTAGTGCGTTCTTCGCTCTTCGCGTTCGTTCATCCTCTTTTTTTCCACTCATCAATCGAGGATGAGGTCGATTATGTCTCTCTCTTACAACTCTTCATTCGCTCTTAGATTGGGCAACGCGCGCCGACTTTTAATTGTCGCGAACGATTGTTGTCCTGCTCTCACTCTCGACTCAGATCCGCGATACAGCGTTCGCGAGGCCTTTTTTCTAATTATTTTGTAACTCCCTCTCGTTCTCTCGGCAATTGAGGATTTCGAAAATTCCGAGATGTTTTTTTTCATGGGTATCTGAGTTTTTTTTTAAGATATGCTGGAGATAGTGTTAGATAACCGTTTACAGATGTGTGCTACTGATGTTCTGGGTGAAAGTTTTATTCATGCAAAAAAGAGTTATTATTGTCCCGTGAAAAACTAACAATTATGTAATGTAGGAGGAGCTATTATTTGATTTAGTAGTCGATAAACATTTGTAATCCGGATTATTACCTAATACTGAACGTATCGTTTTTAATTTCATATAAAAGATCAGCTTCGCTCCACAATGCGTGTAGTATTTTTTTGATCTAGAAAAAAACATTTATGCAGAATAAGAGTCTGTTCGGTATCATAATATAGAAACAGCAAAAGCAAAGCGAGTGTATTTTCATACAACTGATTTAATTGTTTCCCATATGTGTAAATTAATAAAAAGTTTATGATAATGAAGAAAGTTGTCAATGTACATACCTATACTTATTAAAATTTTCTGTTTTTATCACATGCTATATTCTAAGATATTATACTATACCTTTATACACAAAAGCCATCAAAACCATCTCACGAATTTATTCCCTCCTTTATCCACCTGAAACGTCTTAATCACAATAATAAAACGTTCTCATACAAACCCATCAAACCTATCAAGACGCAGATGATGACTCTTTTGTAACGCACAAAGCCCATACCTCCCAAACAACTGAACTGACGGACACCCGTGAAATTTCGGCATTTTCGATACACCACGTGCATATGCATGCCATCAAGCGACTCATATAGCGCGATCCTCATCGATTAGGAAAGAGACGAGACGTCGACTGCTCAAATTTACGATCGACGGAAAACATACGCCTCTGCGCGCGCGTTACGTCACGGCCACGTGCAGGTACGTCGTGCGCCTACCTTTTTCGACAATAATATCGTCCTCTCCCGAGATATCGATCTTTTATATGATTTAATCTTGACGATCTCAAGGGCCGGGTTTTGTTCGGCTCGAAGGTCTCCGGGCGTCGAGAGCAACGTGGAAGTCGGGATTTTCGTGTTTCTGGTTGCAGAAGAATGAAGTCGTGAGAATTTGGGATTATTGGAGAATCATCGTCATCGCGATCGATGACGTTGCGGTATATAGCGTGATGATACTAGGTAGAATTGAGTTGATGATCTTTGGAAAGCCTTTTATGTGTATGTCTAATGGCTTTCGTGAACTCGTCTTCGAGCACTCGACATCCGGGTTGCGATGCTCGAAATTTTACGGAAAAAGATCGTTCGATGCGATGTTGACGTTTATGCTCATTATGTGATTAATGCTATGTGGAACCTGAACCGATTACGGGCTAGTCCATTCAGAATACATTGAATAATTTATATTACTTTTTAAGCCTGTCCAAAAAACTGAGAACAGAGCAATATATATGACGATATCAACGTTCTTATATCTGGATTTCATAAATTCAAAAATATTTTTCAAAAATAAAAATGTGTCATATTCAAAGAAAAGAAAATGTACTCGCTAATGATCATCGGCCGTTTTTACAAAATATTGATATATTAACATTAAATTTAGAAAACAACTTATACCTAAGTCCTAAGTCTAATTCATTTCGGATGGAGGCAAAGTGAAAGTAGCTTCAGACGGGCATAATAATAGGAATTAAATCATTTAAATGACGTCATGATGCATCACCAATACCGCCCAATTTCTGCCAAATTATGTGATTATTTAAATGAAACGTACAAATCAGGGCTAATAACGTGAATCCTATCGTGCATCAATAACGCCTTGATTAAAAAAGAAACACTCACACACACACAACACCGTCTCGTCGACGGTACGCGGGCAAACGCTTTTTGGAATTTTGAATCAGCCGAGGATATATAGTTTGGTGAGGAGACAAGGTCGAAGATCCTCCGCGACCTTGGGCTTAATACTATAGGAGCGACTCTTGATTCTTTTTTTCTTTCGTTGGATCCTCTCGGGCGCCTCCTTTTTTTCTTGCGTTCGTCCAAATAAGTTCGTAGCGAGATTTTTATTTATTTAATTTCTTTTTAAACATATTTCTCAAATTTAATGTGTTGACTCTTGATGGTAGAAGCCCACTATTGCATACGTCGTGACAACAACAGCTTCCTTCCTCTTTTTTATATATTTTGGTTTCCTCACTTCCCGCTACTAATAATTTAACTATTCCTTTTTAGTACGATCTAAGTATAATTTTAGCTTTCTTTGTAAACAATCTAATACACATCAACAAAAACCTGTTTCATGACACATGATATTGTGCTGTTCTGCTCGCTGATAGCTTAACAATTCTATTTTTGTACCAGGAACTTCCTTTTGTAAAGTGTAAAATTAAATTCTATAAAAATCTGAGTTTAATCGTTCCCACTCGACAGAAAAATTTATTAAATAATAACGCAAGTGAAAACTGCCATAACTTCGTCTTAATTTCTTTAGCGCTAAGTCGTCGTGCTACTGCTTCATTTCTGAATTGCAAACGGCGAATTTCACGCGTCGTCCTTGCTGATAATTGCCAGCAAGATGTAGACACAGTTTATACGTTATAAGGAGTTCGTAACGCTGAATAATGTATCCGAGAGACGTCACGAGGATCTTCTTAATTAATTAAAAGCGTTAACTTTACAAATGCGTGTGCAGCAATTGAAAGCATCAAGATTATGCATCTGCGAGTAAACAATTAGTGAACAAATTGTAAGAAAAATTTATAATTGTAATTCTTTATAAAATCCTTTGTTTCTCACTCTATTTACATTGATATCATTCCTCAAGTCTCTGCAACATAGAGTGTATCTAATTTAATCTGCACCTGAATATCATTTTCACCATTAAAATTCTCTTTGTTATCTCTTGCGCGACACTTTACTTTCATAAGCTTAATCCGAAGTAAAACTTCTTGAATCATCGCGCGAGAGATTTATTCTCCTCTCTCAATGTCGTCTTGGTGGGTAGTGTGACACTCGCGCACGCAAAAAAAAAACTCGTTTTTTCGTGTATACGGACAACTATCGTCATTAGGCTGCTCCTCTCCATACGATTCAAGACGCTTTATTATCGTCGCGTCCTTGGGCTTTACGCACCTCTTATTTATGAATAATAATTTCCGTTAATTGCCCACTTTCCAAATGCCTCTCTGACTCTTATGGCCAGCACAAAAGAATTGTTTGATTTTAAATTAAAATCGTTTTTTTGGGGCGGTGAAGGAACTCTCGTCTCATACCATTACGATGTTTCACCTCTTTCCATGAATCACATCCTAGATAGTATAGTTTATTATTTTCCTTCTTCTTTTCTTTTGCTTCAGGCGGTCTTAATTTACCTTCGCTTTGGTTTGATTTATTAGAAGGTTCAGTGCACTTCTAAGGTCACTGAACGTCCTCCGCTAATTCATTGAATATGGCGAATCTTCGGACGAGTTTGCACGCGTCGCGTGCGTAACTCATCAGCGTAACATTATATATAACATGTTGGCGGCTAAAGCTGAAATTCGACAATTCACGAACTTCCTGCGGGCAAAACCCAAACTGTCTGAAATAATTTTAGGCGATGCGGGCATTGTCTAAAGTTTAAGGCATTTTAAATTTTGTCTAGGCATTTCGCTAATTGCCGGATCTCGGCTTTTATAGGAAACGTATACTGTAAGAAAAGGGGGTTCACTCATAGTTAAAGTTTGGTCTATTTATATAATTAATTCTACTCGTAGTCGATAACGAGAACATTTAACTATATAAATTATGAATTGTTATGAATGAATTGGCCTAAATGAATGAATGTTCAAATATTAAGAACTGAGTCTTGACTATTATAAACGGTTTATTAACCGTTAAGTATTGTGCCTTAACTGTTGAAAACTATATTTTTCATCGTTATTGTTAAGAAACATTTTTATAAATGTATATAATGTCGTGTTTTGCTCACATGGTGAATCCCAAATTTTGTTTATCAATAAAACCGCGAAATATATAAGAATCGCCCATGAAGCGAGTAATAACATTACCCGTAGACATTACAAAATCCTTGAGTATAAAAGCAGAGCATCATAACTTAGGATTATGTTTCGCGATATAAATGTGTAAAGAGACGATGTGGTAAACGTATTCTAAAAGGGTTGGCTGTAAATTCGTTTAAATAAGATTTTCATTAGCCATAAAGTAGTGAGACGCTTCATTAAAAAATCCTAATTAGCAATAAAGTATTGTCTTTATTACCTCAATTTGTCAGCTCGATACGACCAATTATACCGTATTCACATTGTTATTAGATTATAAAATTGCTGGAAAGAATGAAAAAAAAATAGTTTGAAAAATCAAATATTACATAAACTAGTCGATGGGGAAATATATTAATTATATTTATTTATAATTAAAAGAAATTTAGTTTATTAGTAATAAATGTTAAATTTCTTATTAATTTTCTGATTAAAATATTTAAATAATAGATATATTAGTAACAATATTGCTGTTTATTCCTGATGTTTTTATTAATTATAGTAGCAATAACTTTTATTTATCTTATAAATTATTTTTTGTGTTACAAATGCTAATACGACTTACAAATAGAAACAAGTTTAACTTAAATTTTTCAAATAGTTTTATTTAGTAATACAATTTGATAAACATTTTTATCTAGTAAAGAATGTTTCATAATTAATCTAACGATTAACTAAACTCTAATTGATGAAGGGAAAGTATACAAGATAAAATTGGAAGAAGTAGCGTTAATGATTCGTTTTTATTCATATGTGTAGGCATACCTCAGATGAGTAGTGTAACAGACGAAACTGGTCAGACGTGCGCGTATACAGAAATACATATTATCAAACTATTTTAAGGAGTTACTATATGTTTTCGTCAACTCTTTCTCATTGACATTATTCTATGTTCTAATGAATGAAATACGTCGCCTCCAGTTTGATTTATAATTAGATACTTGTATCAAAAAGCATTCCACAAAAATTACTTCTAGTTCGATAGATGACTTCACCAGGATTTTTTATTTTGATTGAACAATCATTTATAATACCATTAGTGATCTATTTGCTTTGCTCAAATTAAAGTGAAACTGTAAAAGATAATATGTTGTTAATTTAGTATTTTTTATAAGACACTTTTATTTTTCTATTTCTTCTATTGCATTACCTATAGTGAAAATAAATGATTAGTATACAAACATATACTTTTAGTTCTTTCGGATTCGTAGCTACTAAATAACTTATATTACTTCTATCCTGCAAAAAATGCAAAAAGGTATTTTAAAACTCAATGAATTTCCATAAAACCAGTAAAATTAAAACGCATTGACCAATCTAAAAAAAATTGTTTTTGTGTCTACATCATGGATAACAACAAAAAGATGAATCCCAGTAGATCAGATGATAGGGATTCAACCATTTTGGAGATATGCTAATTCACACACCCACACACACTAACATTTTCTAAAAATAGTGCATTTCATTTTCTAGGGTCTCGGAATATACATATATCATTTGGCCTTAAGCATATTTGTGCCATTACAAAACTATCTTTATGCAAAAACAAAATGATTAGTTACAATCACAGATAGAAAGGATCAACTTTCTTTTATGAAATAATTTAGTATTTTCGTCAAGTTTTACTAAGATTCATTAATTTAGTACGCCGAAACAAACTATTCCGATGCAATCAAGTTTACGATAAATTCAGGAATTTAAAATAAGTTTCCAAACAAAAGTTATATTGAGTTCTTCCTTGTTATTCAAAAATAGAAATTGTAATAAAACCGTTCCAAACCCTGGGATAAAAAAACAATACACACCAAGACTGCTGAAAACAATCTTATACTATAAATACTTTTTGAATTTTGTAAAATAATCAATACAAAAGCAGTTATATAACCCTTTGAAGCATGGCGAAATTCCAAAGTCCTCCTATTTTGTTTTTATTTTTTTAGTTCCAAGGTAATTTATGGCTGAACCAATCAGATTAATTTTGCTGTTTGACCTCACTTGGACATTTATAAGTATAAACAAAGATTTGTAGAGGAGAGTATGGTAGCCCAGGTCACTTCAGCTTTAATGTAAACAAATAATTTAAGATTAAGCTAATTTTAAAAGCAGAAAGAGCAACTTATATTTTTAGGGGATAAAAATTAACTAATGTAACATATCGGTATAGGTTTCTTTTGTATGAATTACCGATCCAGTATTTTTAAATAATATTCAATATTAGTAATGGTGAATTTGGGTAAAATATTGTCTTGTAAACGCAAATTAATTGAAATTCATTTATTTCACGCAACTAGAAACCATAAATTCTTACTGCTAGAATATAAAATAATGTTATATTCGAAAATTCGAAAATTATTACTATAGATAATTAATTTTCATAAATTGTTCAAAAACTTATTGCTAATAAAAATTATTGCAACGGACAGTTAAGTAGTAGATGGCAGGTATAAAATATAAAGGGAGAAAGGTAGAGAGATTACTGTATACAAAACTTATAGCCTATCGAAAAGCCATATTTGTCTTCTTCTTCTCCGAATTTACAGCTTTATCTTTTTAGACAACGTAAATACCACCATCTACATCCTCATCCATCGGTCCTCATTTTTAACCAAATTTATCAACGCGATGTTTTTCCGGTAGCCGGCTAACCTCAATGATTCTTCCCTAGCAACAAATCCGCCGGTCCATCCCGTGATCTTAAAATTTGTCTTCTATAATAACTCCCATGATCAAGTTAATTACGAATTCTTGTCAGAAAGAAGTTCAACCCTTTGTATCACACGGTAATTATGTAGATTACACCTATATTCATAACAAAAATACAGTATTTTAATTGTTTATAAACAATCTTATATACTAATAAAGGTGTGATTTACGAGGAAAAAACATGATCACACAAATGTTTAACTCATATTTTTACGCAATATTGTCAATCTTTCCAAAATCAACCTGTACAAAGTACACAGTGATGTTAATTAAAATGTAATAAATTTTGCAACTCCAAATTACGAAAATCTGACAAAACGTACGCGCAATCATCGACCCCTACATGAAAATTTCAATAAAAAACGATCAAAGAAAAAAAATTGTTCCGTATTAGAATATTCTCCGTACACTCCGAAGCTATGCAACAAAAAATCTCTCCGCGAGAAACTAATGATTCTCGAAAACGGGACAAAGTCACGCCGCCGCGTGTGCACTTGCTCGTTGCGAGCCATTCTCGATTAATCGCGGTGCTGCACGCCGCATCGGCAAAAGCAACATCAGCGGCGGCGCACACTTGACTCCCGGGCAAATTAACCTCCTGACCGCGAGGCAGAGGCCGATGGCGTGCGCAACGCGCGCGGATGGCACGCGAGCCTCTGTGTCTTTTTTTTTTTTCTCTTCATTTCGTGATTCTCCCCGCAATTTTCCCCAACGTCGGGAGTCCTGTCGTCCTGTCTTTAGCTACGGATCGGTAAAGATTCGGCTTAAGTCTTTTCTGGAACGAGGCTTATTATATTTATGTGAACGAGGCTTGATTTATTCTAAAAAATGAAATAGAAAAATGCTGTTTATTGAAATTATTAGATATATTTTTATAATTATTATTATATGAGTGTTGTTGAATATTAAAAGTTAAAGCGAGTCTTTATTGATGTCAACATTGAGATAGTACATGTGGAAAAGCTTTCAGCATTATTTGCGCATATCTACGGTGTTTTGTATTATTGCCAACGATTTTTCAATACTTTTTCATTACTGTGTGCATATATCCCTTTGAGAGCTCGCGAATGTTCGCGCATTTATGCATACGTAGGTACGAGGATGGATTAATTAATTTGATTGTGCGCCGGGCTCTCTTTTGTGTTCACGCGGATCGGACGATTATTTATTTGCTAAGGAAAAAGCATCTTGTTTGCTTATACATATTGAATCTATACGTATATATATATATATATATATATATATATATATATATATATATATATATATATATATATATATATATATATACGTGTGTGTGTGTGTGGGTTTATTTTTTTGCAGTAGGGTCGTTAATTAATAATTCGATTTATCTTGCGTGTGCAGAACGTCTTATTTATAACACTATGCACAGTGGATTATGAAATTATAAGCGCGCGGAAAACGTGACGCGAGCGTCGTGGTGATCGGAAAATGCGTACATGGTTGATAAATTGGTACATGAGAATATTGAAGAATTAAATATGTTCTTTCGGCGATCGATTAAATATTTTTATTATGCTGTATAATGTATAATTTGGTATTTTATGCACTAAGCAAAGGAAATTATTAATATTAACATAGATTGCAAAAGTTGGAATATGAATTTTTAGATCCATCGAGAAAATGTTAAATATTAAAATACTTGTGTTAATATTAATAAGATTCTTTATTTAGTATATTATGATATGAAATTCTTTTAAAAGAAAAATAATGCGTTCGTTAATGAAATATTTTTCTTATGATTTCAGAACCAGAAATGTGACGTAGCAACCGAAGTTTGCTGCAATCTCAAAAAGGAAATAACGTCCCTCGGTGGTCATCATACTACAGGTCATGGTCATAATCCGTCTCATGGTAAGTTAAGGTTTTAAGAAATTAATTTTAATAAGTAGTACGCTATTGCATTGTAATGATTAATAGAGAAATTAAAAAATGAATTCAGGAGATTTTAAATTATTTCTATTAGTTCAAACTCTGTAAAAGACACCATACAAAATTAATGTTACAAAAATGCAAATGCCGTGAAGTCACTTAAAAGCTATTGTTACAAAAAAATGTTGCTTCAATTCGAATTACAGAATGTCGATAAAGTAGAAAATGTGCCGCTACAACACCTCCCCCTATCCAGAAGCTCTCCCCCCAAAAAAAGAAAGACTCAATCCCATAAAGATATCCTTACGCAACCCGACCAAATAAATCAAATCAATCAACGCGCTCCGCCGCGGCAATCTCCATTACCATCGAACGACGAAGGCGAAAAAAAAAACGAAAAAATTTCACCGCCCGTGCCCGCAGCGCGTTCTAATTGTCACACAAGCGAATTCTTTGGCAATCCAAAACAAATAAATCTAACGATTATCTGCCGCAGAAAGTGAAAATCCACAAGCAATTATCGCTCGAGTCTCGCGTTTCGAAACCCATCACGTCTGTATTACACCTTCTCAAAAAGAAATTGGAATTCAAACGACTGTCGCGCGCGCGGCAGAAGAATTCTTCGCTCTCGAGCGGTGCGGAAATGGAAATATATATACACTTTATAACCCGGCGATTAACATAAAACGGCCGAGGCATCGCTAGGAGCCGCGAAAGATATTTATTTCGGCGATTGCCGATGCCGACGATGCCTGCTGCTCTACAATATAAAAAAAGGAGAGAGAGAGAGAGAGAAGTGCGTGCACGGAGAAAGTCGTTAAAATGCCCCCGAGGATTCGCGCGCGAGCGAGGAATGCTTACGTCAGGCTTGTTTATGCGCGGCGCAAGGGCGTCGCGGAATTCGCGAGGCGAGAGAGGCCTTAACCCCCAGAGTGCATGCACGAGTCGAGATGCATACAGCTGAGCTTCGTGAAGTGGGATAATGATATTTGGGAGTCGTGATTTTTGGTTCTGATTTCTTTTTCATTGATTTTTGTACGTGTTTTGTGGCTGTTAACTGGGAATGAAGGTTTAAAAGTTATAAAGATAAAGACAGGTTTTTTATTTAATAATAAATATAAATGACCCGAAGTAGAAATGTATGAAGAATACTTATCTCATTAGGAATTGATTGATGGTAATTCATAATAAAATTAATCATTGAATTATTTTATGATACTGATAGTGATAATTTATTTATTTAATGAAAGTCACACTTATTGATACTTAAGAGATTAGCTATGATTAATTACTTAAGAAGTTAAATAACAGCAACTTTCAATGAGGTATAAAATATAAATAAGAAATCCCCAACGACATATCGATTTTAGAAACATAGCTTCTGAAAAGTTGCTTAGATAACAAAAAAGAACATTGTATTTGTGCAATACATACATGTGGTGAAGTTATATATTTATATGACAAAAATTACAAACTGCATAGAAGAAATTATTATTTCTGTTTTACACTAGATGGGGCAAATGTTTGCTCGAATATTTTTGAAGTAGTCCATGCTCAGTGGATAAAATATTCCTCTACTACTACTACTTCTAAGGTGACATCATTGCAGAATTTAAAAAATATCTGATTAGTTGTTTTGCGTCGCATTTAGGTACATTTAGAACCACATACAGTAGATTGACAATTTTTGCTTTAAATATGGCAATTTTTACTCTTAATTAGTACGTCAAATTAGGCATAGAAAATAAACAATATCCACAAGAGCATAACGTTAAACGGAAGTAGAATATAATTTATGTAGTATAACTCTTGATGGTTCAATGTGTAAGAAACGAATCCTACTAAAAATGTATTTATTCATAGGAAATACTTTTTGTACGTACATTTGTCATTTCCTTTGAATGAAAATTTGTCTGTGTTTCATATTTATTTTTCCAGATTGAAAAATGTTTTTAAATTGAATTAGTAATGTTTTTTATTGAAGACATTAATTATTTTATACTCACATCTAGTATACTATTATCAATAAAATGATCTTGTGCAATAATTCTTTTAATTTATTTGATTACTAAAATGAAAGAATTTAATAAGAATTTAAATGAGCTCATAGATATTAGACAACATTTTTTTCTTTCCACGCTTATTAAATAATCGATAAATCAAAACTTTAAAAAAAATTATGAAAGAATATTTGGAGTGATAACGATAGAAGTACTGTAATATGTTTTAATGAGTTAAAAGAAACTTGTTCTAGGACGTAATATCAAAATTTATTTAAATCATTTAGAATTTATATTAATTGTACAAATTGAATAACTGAACTATCGCTTTTTTAATACTATTAATAAATGAAGCTGTTTTAATTCATATAATAATACATTTTTTTATTAAATAAAATTAGTCCAAAATTAATTCTATAGAATAACTTCAAATTCTTATACGCTATATATAATAAATGTTTCTCTATCGAAAATAATGTACCTAAAACAGAAAATAAATTATATAAATTGTGTATCGAATGTAGAAAACTCTGGTTAAATGCTCGACCGATTTAAAAATTAAAGTTATAACGATCGTACAGATACATCTATTAACCTTCTGCAATATTCATACACCTTATTTAAAAACACCTATTTATTACGCCTGCCGAAGTCGTGAAAACCTATATACACATCATTTTTTCCGTCAGAAGGTACACGTTTTCACAACGCTAATTTAAATATACATCTTAATTTTTCGAAACTCTCCCGTAAGTTAATCATAATTTACCTCATCGTCTGATAAAGCAGAACCTCGATTAAAAAAAAATAAAAACAAGCAACACAACGTTGCGTTGAAAATTTCCTGCTGCTGTGACTGTTGCTCCGCATCATAAATTAATATCACGCGAAGCTAGCCTTCCTAATTTTGTTAGTTGAGAACCTAAGACCAAAAAAAGGAGAACGGTCAAACTAACGCCGCGCAGACTCGCGGGCTGCACTCGGATCATCAATCTGCTTCGATATTACACCCATGCGCAGCGGCTACAGTTGCGTTTTATAAGTAATGAGTTCGCGTTACGAAAGTCCGATTGGTCTTTCTATCCTCGAAATTTTTTCCGATGCGCGATGATCGCGTTCTCCGTCTATGTGCGTACGATTTGCTGAATATAAATCGAATGATTAGGGTAAGTGTGTGTATTACTGCGGGCTTTTCGTGAAGGCCAACTTTGAAGGACTGTAAAAGGCGAAAAAATGAACGAATCGAAATATTTATTTTTTTAAACGAAAGTTTGATCATCCATGTATTATTAAAAAATACTAGAATGCTATAGAATGCACACTTACTTTAAAAGAAACGTGTTTTAAAAAAATCTCATTACGTGAATTACTGCGGCTATGCGTGTATTACGGCGTGTCAGATACTGCGGAGATCCCAATTGCTGCGTGTGTATTACTGCGGATTTTTTATAGATACCATAACCTATTCACGTATGTACACTTGTTTGAATATACAAACAAAATGCTCACCTGCACATTATAGAAACAAATTTAATTTATGATTTGATTAGAATTGACGCAAGTACTTATATTTAACTACAATTCGTACTTCTAATCTATCTATATGATCCATAAGGGGATTTATTCCAAAAATTCTAAAATCTATTTTGCTCTTTGATGTACAATTAAAAATTTTAGTATAAAATATTAAAACAAGATTATTATCTACAATATTTTAAAAGAAATAAGTAATTACTGAATTGTTGATCAATAGTTTTTTAATCAAAAATAGATGAAAACTGACCAAATTCAAAATACTTTTTGCATATGAGAATGTCATCTACATACTTAAGACTTTATTTCAGGACTTATTGAGTCACAATACCAAAATTTGTGTGTATTTGTGTAAATTTGTGTATTCCTTTTTATGAAACATACATTTTAGCTATTAATATAAATCTGTCTAAAAAAGTTTATAAAAATTTAATTGAAGATTAAATTAGTTTTTAATTGTTTATACATTTTGAAAAGTATTTCACATGGTTCAAGTTCCATACAGTTCTACGATGAAAAGTATTTCACATAGTACAAGTTTCAAACTCTTCAGCGATGGATGCTTTCGAAACCCTGATTTTGAGTAAAAGTATTTCTCCGCATACAATAATGATGTAACTTATTAAAAGTGAATTTAAAGATTCAACCTAATATTATTAAACATTAAATTAGTTTTTAATTGTTTATACATTTTGAAAAGTATTTCCTCATGGTACAAGTTCCACACAGTTCTACGATGAAAAGTATTTCACATAGTACAAGTTTCAAACTGTTCAGCGATGGATGCTTTCGAAACCCTGATTTTGAGTAAAAGTTCTCATAGTTCTCCTGATACAATATTGATGTAACTTATTAAAAGTAAATTCCAAGTTTAATTTGTTTTAAAGCATATAAATTTTGTTTTAATATGAATTTTTGAACCCACTTCGAATAAGATTCATCAAAATTGAACTACATTTACTAAACATCAAGGTTTTAAATGATCCATTAATGAATACTTTAAGATTTGTACTATATTAAATACTTTTTAAGGATTGTACTTATAAAATTTAATGCATTTCAAATTCAAATCCGAAAAGCAAATACAAGTTAGAACAAACAGAAACATTAACAGAAAGCCACGTAAGTTTGTGCATTTTTTAATTAATAATTTCTATCTATAATTCACTTTTCCGCAATAAACTTTTATATAGTAAGTACTAATACTTTTTTAACACCATTTTTATTATATTTTCAATAATACAGAACGTAATTTTATGATTTCTACATAATTAACAATTCTTAAATAGAGGGGTTATGTTCAACAAAAATCTGCAGTAATACATTCACATAGTGGAAACTGCTGTTCTAAATACTGCGTTGGCTAATAAAACTTAAAAACAGTAAGAAGGCAACTGTTTACTCTTTTTCTTTTAATAAAATAAAGTCTACTTGATCGATTAATAACCCTACAATAAGAATATTACCATTAATAATAAAAATATAAACGTTTTTCAATGTCAGATAACTTATGCTTTCATGAAACTATCAATTTCAAGTTACGATAAATAATTAAAAATAAATTTGTTATAAATTATTATCCAATATTCATGTTAAAGTAATTATAGAAATTATTTTCATGAGATTATGGAATGTAGGAAGGTTTATATTATTCGTTTTACAAATAATCGCAGAAGTCGGGGCATCCACAGTAATACACAATTCTATCCTAGCATTACCCAAGTGTGGTTGCGACTCCTGCCGAATTCCAGTCTACGCAGATGTGGAAAAACCGTTGAGTCTTTTATCGCGATATTTAAATTTTCGCGCGCTAACGATCACTGCTTTCTCATTTCTATATCCAGCGATTATCCTCACCTCCATTTTTGTTATAAAATTGTACCGAGTGACCACCTGTCTCGAAATTTAGTTTTTAACTTAACATCGATAAGAATTAATCATACAAAGTACTTTTTTGATTATGAGGTTAGTGAATGGCTGGAAAATACTTAAACTGAATAATATAATATAAAATGGTTAAAAGTATCGAAAAAAAATGATTTCTATAGGACACTTGCTCTTTCTAAATTTCGTATACAGATTCTGTTTTTCATTGTCAATTTGATCAATTTTGTACGTTTTATAAACAAGAAACCAATTGATCGACAATTTATAGTATACAAACTAACCATCAGTTACATAGTCGCTTAGAAAGTAACCTGCTAAACTTAAATTGGATCAATAATAAAGAAAATTAGTTTTTTATTGTAATCGTACAAATTTCATCAAAACTTATGAATATATTATATTCACATACAGCAATTAAACTTTTTGATTACTGATTTTGCATCAATCCACTAACCCAAAAATTGAGAAAGTACTTTGTACTGTGAATAATTATCAATTTTGAGTGAAGAATTAACTCTTAACATGGACTGTGTAGCCAATACAGACTTAAACGTCGTTGAATATTCCTTGCATGTCATTTTTCACTCCACGGGGGATTCCCCATTGTATGCGCGAAATGATTCTTACATCGCGGACTATTTGAATCTCGAGACAGCACTATAATACATTGGTTTTCTGTCTTGTACCCTTTGATTTTACAGTTTGTTAAAAAGGTGTAATAATGCGCGTTACGCAACGTAGGTTGTAGTACTTGATACAAACGTATTGAAATTGTATGCATCAGTCGTGAGTTTAAGATAAAAATTGTACACCTTGTACAGATATTTACGCTCCATTGGTGTTTCGACATTTGTAAGGATATTTTATGCACGAAAACAATGTAGCAAAAAAATCAAAAAGAAAGGTGTCCGTGAAAAAAACCCATTTTGAATTAATAATTACAAGTTTTGCCGAGCTTTATGCAGATTATTTATTAGCCCATTTGCATTTATTAAACTACGAACTATCCACGAAATATTCACTGCTACAAGCGAATGCAATAAACTATACACTGGCAGGTCGCAAGGCTGAAAATTATCGTGATTTCGAGTGCAGTCACGTTCGCGAAGCGCGAATTCGACAATCGGCGGTAACGCACAAAAGTCGCTCTCTCTCTCTCCCAGCATCGAATTATGATCCTGAGACCTCGAATGCGTGCGGCCAAGAATAAAAATACCATACACACGTTTTTTCGGCTGTCTTCACACCAAGAATGCGCATAATCCAGGAAATCGTCTCATAAACAGTCGCGCTATCTCGACACAACAATGCGCTGCTTTATTTTAATGGCTCCAACCGAGGCATGCGATCGACCAAAAAAATATCAGCAGTGCGCGCTTTTTTTGGGATCGTGTTCGACGCTTTTTTTACGAATCTTTCATTTTGACCGACAGAAGTGGCTTATTCTAAAAAAGCAAAGGCAAAAAAAATATGTCAGGAGGAAGCTTTGGATGTTCGTGCAAAACCGTAAAAACAGGTAAAAAATCGTTCTCAAGAGACTCGAATTTCTGGATCGAGTCCTTTTTTCAGTTCAAGGTTATATGTTTTTATTGGTTCGATAATGAGCGAGATGAAGCAACACTCTAATTACGCTAAAAGTGTGTTTTCATGTATACGCCAATTATGTAATACTGATAAAGGTAAAAGTTAATCAAAGTTGATTAAATCCTGCAAAAAAATGTTGACCTTTGTAAATATGATACAAGTTTTGTAGACAAAGTATTACTTTCATCTAAATGAGGAATTTAAAAAAGCATTAAATTAGTGTTCCTTAATTATAATTTATTCGAATAGGTCGATTAAGTTTTTTTCTATTCTAGAAAATTAGTTTTTGATACTACTAATGTGCGTAAATTAGCATAACAATGAAAAAATTATTAGAAAAAATAATGTATTATTACGATATTAAATTAATAGAAAATTCTTAATAAAAAATTTGTTTCGATCTGACGAAAAGCCTTATGTATCTAATTGTATGACTTTTTAATTTAAAGATTATTTATATAATAAATTTTATGTTACACATCGCATCTGTTACAAATTCTCAGTGTAAATAATTCAAGAAATATTCATAAAGATCAAAATATTAAAATTTGTAATCTAACGATTATTGAACTAAATGAACAATTACTGACTAAAAGGGGTATTCACATTAAAACGTACCGAGTAATAGAATCCACAAAATACAATTTATACAAATTAATAGTCAAAAACTTAAAATCCACACGCACTAAAGTACGCATAACAAGAATTTCACCTCGCACCGCTTGAATTTCAAATAGTACCAAATAGCGATAAAGAGAGAGTGCGTCCACTCCAGTCCGAGTGAAATCCCACTCCGGTTCCCCGCGCATCCGCGATCCGAAATGACGTCGATCGCGCGCACTCCAATCGCGCCAAAAAAAAAGAGACAAAAATTCTTTGAAGAGCATTATTTCCCACCTTTCACTCGATCTACCGGCGGCGCTAGCATTGGTCAGCTCGGCGATGACGCAATCCCAAAAACATCGACGAATCCAGGGTCATCTGTCACTTTTAAGGGTAAATTCCTGCGAAATTCGGGGTAGGACGCGGCGGACACGTCATTATTACGACGAATACCCGATCGACGAGGAAGCGCGCCACGGAAAGTCACGGGATAAACAACAGATCCGCGTGTATTTTGACCGCTAATTATGCAGTCGGACTGCGTCATGTGGCGCCTATATAAGGTTGCGATCGTTTAGGGAGCCTCAGTATACTTTAGCTCGTTGGACGCAGCGGACCTAAGCGAGAGGAAGGTTTCCCCCCCAGAGAAAGAGTCTCGTTCCTCGTATAGTGTGTGCATAATGGGCTCCGTTAAGTGTAGTTTAGTGCTCGTGGGCCTGCTGGCAGTATGTGCTGGCACGTTTGCGCAATCTTTCGGTTATAGTAAGTGCGATCGTAGAAGTTTTTGTGATTTGAACAAAGTTTTTGGTGACTTCGCTGTTTTTTCTATTTTTTTTTTCTTTTGACGGCGATCTTTGGATTTACGCTCTTTTGAAAACGAACGGTCTTGTGGATTATTGATTTTGCATTTACTTGGTTTTATGGACGATTTGAATTCAAATTTAATACCAGCTAAGCTTTTCATAATCGGCCAGTGTGTGTCGCAATATTTTCGTTTTACAATTGAGTGATCAACGAATAGCATTGCGCATATTAGATTTTGAAAAATATTAAAAACATTAATATTCTAATAAAATTGTGCAATATATCATTTATTTACGAACTTACTCAGTAATTTTAATTTTTTATTCAATTTTTACTATTAAATGATCAGAGAAAATTATTTCAGATATTATGGTTAAACAAGTAGTAAACAAATAAATATTTTGAATAATAATCTGCTGTATATTATTTACAAAATTACTTTATATAAATTTTATAAAAAAACGGTAGAACTTTTGATAATCCACGAGTGTGTGTCCAAATATTACATTCAATTTTTATATTTAAGCGATGAATGAATAATATTTTAAGTTTTATAAATATTAAAGAAATTAATATTTTTAATAATATTCTATCTACTCTATTATTCGCAAGTATATTGTTTATTTTATAAAATTAAACTGTTGATTAATATTTGAAAATGTAATTCTTTTTATTCAATTACAAAAGTGATCTTCAGTGCTTATTTAAGAAGAAATCATATGATTTTATATGAAAGAAAGTTTAACTACATGCAATACATGCCTTAAGATTCTTGTATTTTCATTTTTTTAATGAAAATATGTTTTTGACTCTAAAATAAACATTAAATACACGTAGTAAAATGTGTGATAAATAGTTATCGAGTCAATAAATTGAAAATAATTAGTTATTTGTGATTCATAAAATTAATCATTGAATTCTTTTATAATTCAACTAGTGATTTATTAATTAATTAAACATTACACCTAACACGCATAAACTGCCTATTTTTAATTAATACTCGGATTATTATTACTAAGATTAACGATTATTAAGTTACGATTATTTACTCAACGTATAAAACATCAACAACTTTCACCACAGTAAACATAAACTAACAAACTCCAACCACACATCACATTTCCAAAATTTACGCACTCCTCCCACAAGAGACACACCAACCAACAAATCAACACTTCCTGCACAAAAAAAAATGCATTCTACATTCGTGCGCAACTCGCGCAACGAGAATCCCCGGTACTAAAGCGAGTTATTTAATTTTGTTCCTCTTTGTTTCTTGAAATTCACAGGTGGAAGCGCGTCGAGCGGCGGACTTTTCGGCCCGGGCGGCGAAAGCGAGGGCGACCTCAGCGCCGGCGATAATTCTGGTTACGGGCACGAGTCGCCGAACGGCTACCTGCCGCCTCTCGGAAGCGAGCCCTCCAGCAATGTGCCCGCCTTCTCCAATCCCCCCCAGGATCCCGACGGTGAGCCTCTCCAAAGCGAATTGCTTTTACTTTTTTGCGCGCGGACGCGACACGCCGCGCGGATCTTACATTCGCGCATGTGGGATTTCCGAAAAACCGAGCCGACAGAAGTATGCTATACTTAGTTTGAGAAGGAATGTGCGTAATACGGTGGAGAGAAATTGTATTGCATTGGATATAGATGGTTTGAAAAAATATTTATTTAAATCAAACGAATATTATTTGAAGCATTAAATAGAATGTTTATTAGAATTCAAAAAATTTTTGTTCGTTCTAAAACATAATATTTCCTAGAGAGTATTGAACGAATTGTATACTTCAATCAAATAAAATTTCTTTGGGATGACCAAGTTTAGTAGATCAAAGAAATTTTTATCGATTTAAGTCTATAAAATTTGATCAGTACTTCCTACAAAATATTGTATTTGAATTACTATTCTTTTTTCTATAATTCAAATAAATATACTTGTAACAAATAAATATTTATTTAAATTCTCTAATTCAAAGCCAATACATTTTTTTCAGGGTATTGAAAAGACGATAAAAATTTTTGAGAGATACTCGGATATGAAAGTGAAAAACTCCATAAATTTCTTAAAATACGAAAGTTTCTTCCCGAATTTAATGAAATTTTCATTCAGAATTTGATTTTATTTTCTTTCTGAAAATCAGTAATTTTTGTTTTATAATATTCAAAACATGATAATTGTAAAAGTTTAAATATCCTTATAATTAACCATACTTGTTTCTTATGTTTTATTTTAATTTTCTATCTTTATAAGAAACATAGTTTTTTAATTTAAATTTTGTTCTTATTTAAAAAATACATAATTTTAAAATCTGTAAAGGTTTGTTTATGCTAAGAAGTATGCGAGTTATACTTATTTGAAGAAACACCAATTTTCAGATGCAATAATTTTTAGTAAATTTGTTTAAATTGTTTTTGTTTAATTCATCTATTTTCTTGAAGGAATAACTCTAAAAAGTATTTATTTTTTGTCATTCACTGTAGTAACGATCAATTATTTGAAAAATCTACTTTAAATATTGGTAACATTAAACCACACTATAAACGTTATTATTTTAACATTTATACATTAAACTTTCACTTCTTATGGAAATATTTATTATTGAAAAATTATTTATATCTCTTCAATACAATCCACGTAAAAGTATTTACATTCTCTGGAAATTCAAATAAACTGAACTGTTAACTTCTCTTGCAACTCATACCTGTAATTTTCTAAAGGCTACCTGTTATTCGGATTCTAAAGATGCACGTGACTATATCTTGTCTCAAATTATTTAGTTTTGAGCAAGAAATGAATACTAATATTTTAATAAGCGAATTGAAAGTTTTCTTCAAATTTAATAATTATGTAAAAATTGAACAATTTTAATTATTTTTTTAGTAACCTAGAAAATTACTTTCAATGTATACTTATTAAAATATTAAGATTCATTATTTTACTTAAAATGAAGGATTTGAGTTTAGATAGCGTCATATACTTCTTCAAGAAGCTGAATATTAACATTTACCAAATGACAGGTATCAGTAGAAGAAAAGTTAAAAATTCCAGAGTAAGGTTAATGCTTCATGCCCATAAACTTTTCAAAATACTTATATTCGATATCAAATGTTTATTTGAACTTTTGTTTACTAATTTTGAATCAGAAAGAAAGAATGTACAAAATTAATTTATTTATAAATTTAATTCGCAACGATAGCTTCAATATGATACAGTACAATAATTTTACCAATAAATAACACTGTATAATTAAAGTTAAGCTATTCTTGTTTTACATAAAACAGTTAAACCAATGTCTAAAACCTTTCACTTCCAATAATTTAAACATTAATTTTTTGTAAAAATTTAAATTTTCTTAAATAAGCCTAGGTAAGAAACAAATACGAAACATTGAAAAAAAAAGTTTTATCCAAGATTATCTTATAAAAGTATTAAATTCGCACACCGCGTCTAATATCATGTATTTGAATAATCAAGCGAGAAAAAAACTCGGGATTCCGTGCGTCAGGCAGATAATCTCTAACACATGTAACACTTGTTACGGTAATATTGGGTTTATCCGAAGCTATAGACCCGGCTACGAATTCGCGCGTGAGGAAATCGATAGAAAAGAAAGAGGACCGAAGAAAGCGCCCACGGGATAAACGACAGGTAGCTGGATCATTAATTGAGTCTGCGAGCCAGACTCATAACGTATATATAAGACGTTGTCCGCGCTTGGAGAGCTTCAGTCTTTCTAAACTATTTGGGGCCTAGACAATCGCGGGCGACTAACATCGCGAATAGTCGCGATTTTTTTTTGTTTTTTTTGTCTCGTTAACCATGGCTTACCTCAAGTGTTCAGTGATATTTGTTCTGTTAGTGCTGTATCGTTGCACGGATGCAGAAGATGGTAAGTTGTAGATCGCTGGAATCACAATTTCGGGACGTAAAGTGAAATTTGCAATTTAAGATTTTTTTAACAAATACAAACGTGTCTAAATAAATTATAGTTTTGGTAATGGACTTATTATAGTAAATGAAAACGGTTAAAAAACGCGTTTCTCTCGGATCACATGCTAAATTATTTATCTTCGCATCGGGATAAAATCAAGAAATAATTCAAAATAAGATATTCTTACATTAAACGATTAAATTACAATGTATTATAAATATTAGCAGTTAGTTCATAATTTTCAAATTAACATTTTACATCGAAAATGAGTATTCAAGGAAGACTCTCAAACGCTTCCTTGTGAAAGTCGCATATTTTTGGCACGGAGCTGCTTCATCGAAGCATCCTTGAGCCTCGACCTAGAGCCCACACTTCATCAACTCCCGCGTGATTTCGTGCCTTTTTCCGTGTGCACCAAGATCATCCGACGATAGATGATTTATACACGCACGCATGCACGTAACCCAATTTCTCGTCGATCGCAGATTCTGGTCGCGACGACCAGCCGACCAACACCCAGCCGCAGTTCACTTTCCCGGCTCCCCAACCGCAGCTCGGATGCGCCGCAGCCTTGATCTGCGTCGAGGAGCAGTACTGTACCATGTTGGGAGTTATCAGCGAGACGCCGGTCGCTCTGTCCTCCGAGCAGGTGCTCAGGCGCGTGCCCATGGTGGTAAGTGTTGTCTTTCAAGTTCTCGTGAATAAATAGGATGAATGAAAAATTACTTTGAATGCCACGTCGTTATGAAATGTTCAACGAGAAAACATATAACGTTTCGGTAATGTGAAGAGAAAAAAGTTATTTGATATGAAGACGTGTTTTTTTTTTACTTAATTCTCTGCATTATAACTGTAGCCCGAGGGTGAACATACGCAATTCCCGCAATCAATCAGAATGTAAAGATATAAAGTGAAAAGAAATTGACCTGCGTAATATTCGGGAAAGTTGATAAAATCATGATTTAAGTGTTAAAAATATCATTAAAATATGAAGCAATATATTAATGCGTCTGAGCATACGGATTCATTACTACTTTTAAGCAAGAGAGTATTTTGCAACCTTTGTATATTAAGTACTCTATTAATTGAACTAAAAATGCATACTATTCTATATTTTATTGCCCTAAGTTCTAATATATTATATAACTTTGTATCGGTCCCTAAAATTAAAAAATCGAAATTTGCGAAAAAAAGAAACGATATCGAATTTGTCGTAAAGAGCATGACTAATAATAGACCGAAATCTCGTCCGGGTTATATTTATGGAAATGGATGCAGGCGACCCGAATCTTCTGATTATGCTAATCCGTGCTCTCACGCGCTTTACGCAGGACTGTAGAAACCCGGACAACGGTGTGGTCGGCAAGTGCTGCCGTGACCCGAACTACGTGGACCCCTGGCCCGCGGGTAACCTGCCCGCCAACTACAGCGGCGGCTTCGACGAGCAGGGATTCCCGACGATCCTCAATCTCTCCAAAACCAAGCCCAAGAAGCCGGTCAAGCCCGTGCAGCCTCTGCAGCCATTTCAGCCACTGAGGCCGCAACCTCAGCAGCCCCCGAAGACCTTCCAACAGCAGCATCCGCAGCCCTTGAAGCCCGTTCAACCAGTTCTGCCCCACTTCCAACCCCAGCCGACCTTCCAGTTTAACAAAATCGTGCCCCAGCAGCCCAACCCCTTCATCCAGCCACAGCAGCCACAACAAACCTTCCAGCCGAACAAGATCGTGCCCCAGCAGCCCAACCCCTTCTTCCAGCCACAGCAGCCACAACAAACCTTCCAACCCAACAAGATCGTGCCCCAGCAGCCCAAGCCCTTCATCCAGCCTCAACAGCCACAACATACCTTCCAGCCGAACAAGATTGTGCCCCAGCAGCCCAATCAAATTCACCCTCAGCCGTTCCAACCTCAGCCGAACCCCTTCTTACCCCAGCAGCCCAAGCAGCCCGCTCCCTTCCAGCCTCAGCAGCCTGAGCAGCCTGCACCATTCCACCCTGAACAACCTGAAGTCTTCCAGCCCCAGCAGCCGGAGCAACCTGAAGTCTTCCAGCCAGAGCAGCCTCAGCAACCTCATCACTTCCAGCCCCAGCAGCCCCTGCAACCGCACATCCACGTGCCCCAGCAGCCTGCACCTTTCCAACCCCAGCAGCCTCACTTCCAGCAGCCCCAGCAGCCTGCACCATTCCAGCCTCAGCAACCTGCTCCCTTCCAACCTCAACAACCTGAGCAACCCGGCAAGACCTTCGACTTCCCCAACTTCCCAGCCCTCCAGGACATCCCCAACCAAATCGCCCAGCTGAACCCCTTCAAGCCCCAGTCACCGGCCGTTGCATCTCCTCAAGACACAGAGATCGTCAACGCCCCTGCTGATGTACCCGAGATTCCTCTGCCCACCACCAAGAGACCAGGTCTCTTCCAGGACTTCCCCAGTCTGCCAAGCTTCCCCAACCTGCCCAGCCTGCCGTCTTTCCCCGGATTCGGTAAAGGACACGAAAGCTCGCCTACCAATGAGAGCCCGGTCGTCATCCCACACCACACGCCCGGCGCCCAGTGCGGAATCATCAACCAGGTGCGTAGTCAATGTTTCCTTGTTTAGCGGTTCGTTCGGCTGACGATATAAAGTAACAAATGTTGTATTACAAGGTCACGCGCTGACCTTAATTTGATCATTTAAATAGCCCGTTTGCTCCACTTGACTCTTATTAAATTTTTCTTTTTATAATCCGATGATATTACTATGCATTACGAAAATTTGAAATTTCGCGGATGATAAGTTTTTGATACACGTGCTATTAGTTATTCCACCAGCGTGCAAGAATGCAAATTTAATTACGACGTATTGAAAGTTAATTTTCGAGAGAAAAAACAAAGTTAAATCGATTAATCAAAATGATAATATTCGCACTTTATTTCCATAATGTCGCTGCACGCGCGTCACCATAGCGGAAACAAATTCGCGAATTTTGCAATCGAAAATACGCGGACCTTGGTCGTCGTGACTAATAGTTGCGAAAAATCAAATCGATACGTATACGACTGCCCATTGGGAGGTCCATTGCAAATTTTTGCATAGAAAGTGTTGACGGAAGATTTATTTTTTATCGACCGCGGCTCGCGATTGCTCAATGCTTCGGCTACCGCAGCAGCGGCGGCGGCAACAGCATCACATCCGAGAATCAAATTTCGTCGTTGCATAATCGCGCAGTAGAGTTTAAAAAGCCAATCGGCGATCTATCGGCAAGGTGATCACTTTCGTATACGTGAACTTTCCTTTTTTTTCTCTCTCACCTTTCGTCGGCTGACCGTCACCAAATGCGATCTTCGGGTATGCTCACGTTTTAACGCCGTTGGGGGTTTTTTTGTTGGATACGCAGGTTCAGCATTCAGGTGGACTCGGCGATGTCGACGTTGCCTTCGGCGAGATCCCGTGGCAGGCGATGATCCTGTCCAACTCTGAGAAGAAACTGCTGTGCTCGGGTGCCATTGTTGCTCCCAACTTAATCCTCACTGCCGCTCACTGCGTCTATGGGTAGGTTTTTTATGCGTTAAAGCTTCTTTAGTGTCAATATTATAATTCTGAAGAGATGTTTTTTATTTGTAGAAAATATTTATTGCTTGATTTTGAGAACTAGTCCTGCTTCCGGGTTGCACAATATTTTTTAGTTTTATAAAATGGGATTTAAATTAAAATTTTAACATAATTTTCTGAGATAATTTATTCGTTAGCAAAAAATTGGATGCTGTATATCTTGAATTACTAAAACTTTTTATAATCCAAGTCATGTTTTAAATATAAAATCAATATCGTACGAAAAATTCTATAGTACGCTATAACGCAAATTAGGCTTCACACTGTGTTTTCGTGAAATATTATAGTACACACATTAATGACCCTACTATATTTAGAGTGTCATAAAAAAAGATATAAAAAATTCTCAATTCAATTAAATAGGTTTATTCATGTAGGTAGATCGGATGTCCTTTTATGGGTTATAGCATCTGCATGATATCATCCGAACGAGACGACAAAACGTGAATTAAAAGTTTTCCTCTTTACTAAATATTTTTTTATAACTTCGTAAATAATATCTTCAAGGTCCCTATAGTATATACTATACTATTACACGAAAATATTATACTCTGCTCTACGATGCATTCTCGTAATCTCCATACAGTCTTGATTGTATTCTTCATCCCGAACTTCATTAATCTACAATTATTAAAAAAAAAACCAATTAAAATCATCCCCTGAATGCTTGCAGCCTGAACCCAAGCGACGTGTCCATCAAGGCCGGCGAATGGAAGCTCGGCTACGATCTGAAGCACGAGGAACCTCTTCCCTTCGAAATCATCCAGGTTGAGTCGATCGTCGCCCACCCGAGCTACCAGCCAGGTGCGGCTGGCTTCGACACCGCCCTGCTCTTCCTCCAGAGCTCGATCAAGCTCGACCAGCACGTCGACACGATCTGCGTCGGCGACGCGCCCGCCACGCCGCAGAGAAAGTGCATATCCACTGGATGGGGCAAAACCGTCCTCCAAGGTACATACATATATTTACGATAAGTCATCTCGCGCTTTTCCGTCGTTCAACAGTGTAGTGTATGGATTTTCATAAATCGCGGTTGTATATTGGATCATGAATTACGCATCGATCGGAAGTTCGCTTTTGGGATGTACGGTCGTATTTCCTTATTATAGTTTATTGCGGGGATAAATTGTTGTATAATTCTGCTTTTACGAGAAACTAGTTAATAGAATGCTATTGAGGTAGATGGGTTGAAGCTGCATTAGTGAAAATTAGTCTTTGAAAAGAAAAGTTCAATGAACGGTCAAATTTTGTGTATAATATTCGAAAGGCGAATCTAAAGTATTATTATTACAGACAGAAGATAGGCTAAATGATTTGAATTTATTAAAGATTTTTGCGATTTCATTTTGATCTCTTTTCTATCATAGTTTAATTCCTATCATAGATTCTTTCACATTTAGAAATACATTTTCATTTCTACCTTAACGTCAATTTAAAATTATCATATCTAAAAAATTATACGGTTAGCATATATATACATAAACACACGTACATTTCATAAATGCACACATCACACATACCTAAATACACACATGTACACACACAATGCAAACATACACACATACGCATACATACGTATACCTACATACACACACCACATGCACTTCATACATACATTACAATCCTAACTACATTTCAATAAAACGAGCAAATCATTAATTTCCTACTTCTCCCTCTCGCCCCACCAACAGTCCACGCAGCTGGTGCACTCATGCACAAGATCGACGTGGACGTGATCAGTAACGACCAGTGCAGGCAGCGACTCCAGGGCGCCGAGTCGCCCCTCGAGCTCGACGACAGTCTCGTCTGCACCAAGGCCCACAAGCAGAGCAACAACATGTGCCAGGTCGACGTTGGCGGACCCCTTGCCTGCGACCGCGGCGACGGCAACTACGAGCTCGTCGGCATCTACAGCCAGGACACCGGCTGCCTGCCCACCAATCAGGTATGTGTATTGTACCTACGACCGCGTGTACAGCCGCGATAAATCAAACTTTCTCGCGCGGAGTTGGAGATGGAGGATCACGAGCGGAATGAGGCGAAGAGTTTTAATCGGGAGTGCATGTGGTACAGACTTGGTCAAAAGTTGTATTGTTGCTTTGCGAGCACTTATTTTTTTATTTTTAGCGGATCGTTGCGTGATCGTTTATATGACAATAATTATTATCATATATGGGTGATTTTGAGGAAACTATGTCATATATTCATTCATGAAAATGACATTGTGTATTTCTGTAGCTGCCAAAGAAATTAGTATCTGACATCATCTGCACTTTTGGTTGCTTTTACAATGATATTTCACTTTCATATTATATATGCAAAGGCGAACGTATTATTTCGTTTAAAACATCATGCCATTCAGAATTAAATGAAAAGTCCATCAACTGCATAGATGGTTCATATATTATAAAACTTTAAATTGCAACGGAATGTTTTGATTATTAATCCTTCATTCGTCCATAACAGCATTAAAGGCCAATTATGCTCGTATATTATCATATATAAGAGAGTAAACCTTTAATATTTTTATAATACATAATCATATCGATGCTCCTTAAGCAGACCTTAGCACCTTCACATTTAACAATACTAGTTTTTTTCAGTAACTCTGACAAAAAGCGTACTGTATTGGAAGTTCTAAAATATTAATTTCCAAAACAAGTATCAATATATGAGTCATATAATGCTCATAGTACCATACTTTGTATATGAAGAAATATGATCATCATAAACGTCAACAAGACTCTTTTATTATCAGGGTATATTATATCTTCTAAATCATGTCAATTAATTCATAAAAATATCCTCTCTGGGTCCGAATAATTCGCAACCTCGCCAATCAAATCAATACCCAATAAACCACCTAAAATTCGAATACACATAAATTACAAAAGTATACACCCAAAGAAGCCAATCCAGACGCAACCGCGTAAACACGCAAAATCCACTTCTGCGCCACTAAATTCCGAGAAAGGCCGCGCTCCCGCTGAAATTTCGCCCGACTCCTCCCAACGAGCATCATCTACATATTTCTCAACGTATCTCCCTCCGCATCGCGCACTCGATCTAACCGTGCTCTCTCCCTCCCCCGCAGGTCGCGACCTTCGCTCTGATCGACAGCCAGTGGGTCAACTCGCAGCTCGGCGGCGGCTCGGCCGCGCCCCTGCAGCCCGAGGCCGAGTACCCGAGCGGCGCCGGTCCGGCCCCCGTGGCCAACTTCGACGACCAGCAGCAGCACGTGCAGCCCGAGCAGACGCCCTCGAGATTCCACTACCATCCGAACACGCCCGGTGTACCCTGCGACTGTCAGCAGGGCACGCAGCCGTCCGGTGCCAACCAGTACCTACCTCCCGTGTAAGAGATGCCTCCCCTTGGAGGGGGGAAGAAGGAGAGACGAGGAGCAGAAGAGGAACGAGAAACGACTGAAACGATCATCGCATTTTTTTTTTGTTGAGTTAAAAAGAGAGAGAGAAAACGCAAGAGAGGATGTTGTAAGTGGATAGAAGTCATTCGCTGAAGCGGTAGAATCGAATTTTGGATGTATAGCTGTTTTTTTTTGTTGCGAAAGTCGGAATTTTTGCTGCTGTAGCGGAAGTTATTGATACTGTAGATAATATTTTTACCACGGTAGCTGATGCTTTCGATGCTACGGCTAAAATATCATATATGTACCGCAGTTCATACGATCCAGCCAAAAGGTTTTACTATTTCAGCGAAGAGACATTCTATCATTACGAAATACCCCGATAACGCAGTTTTCGACAACGAATTTTGAACGTATATCAATACTTGACATAATTACTGTATTTTATATAGCGTTCGTTTTTCATTCATTCGCGTGTATTCGCGCGATTTTTTTATGCCTCTTTCTCCCTCGCACACTGCCATTGTTATTGTTATTCAAGAAAAAGACACTGAACTCGGAATATCATGATCACCCCGATTTAGAAGTTGTTTGAAGAGACTTAAATTGGGGTTACCGCGTACCCCAAATTTGGAATAATACCAAAAGTTGGGAGTGCGATTATTCGCTTATCCTGAGTTCTGAGTTTTTTGTACAAAAGCCCAGGAATAAGGAAAGAACGCGTTTTTAACTTCATCGTGTAGGTACCAGTTTTGTAAGTGTATAACCGCATGTGCCTTCGAAAACATCGATACATTTGTTAAAGAACTGGCAGAAAACAACCGTAACGTTTTTTTATAATCATGAGTGGAAGAAATTGAGCTTATAAAGTCAAATTTATCAGTTTGTAATCTTTGCGAGATTAAGAAATAGTAAGTCGATATTCGATTACATGATAGAAGCAACGTTTTGTAATAAGATGTTTCAAAGAAAATACGCTTCATCCTGAAGGGAAAAGGAAACGAGTCAAGAACGAACGAACATACTAAATGAGATTGTCAAGATGAGCAGCTTTTTAGATTCGGTTGAAGGCGTTATGCACTGACTTCCTAGATGATGTTAAAAAGAGACAAAAGAAGATGATAATTAGCTGCTTGTCTTCGCAAAATGTAAAAAAATGCAGAAAATCCAAAATATAAAATAGCGTAATAAGATTACTTATATAAGCTTAGATTAAAAGCTGAATCGCCTGTACTTAAATATAAGTTTACTTTTAGGTTTAAGTTCACACTATCACACATAATTTTTTGTATTACAAGTGCATGTACTATACAATATACTATTGTATCGCTTATATATAAATATAAATTAAGTAACTGTGATACAAAATTAATGGTTTTCTTAATTGTTCTCCTTAACAACCCTATATCAAAAATTTACTAAGATAAATTCTGCCGTGCAAATGAAGAAAGTGGGTATCTGCATATCGCATAAAGAATTGATCAATATAGATAATTTTGCATACAAAGTTATTTGAAATATTATGTTTCTTTTACAAAAATGGCTAAATATAGTTCGTATTTTTAAAATAAGGATACATCTTTTTCCAATAAAAATCTTATGCAAATTAAGGGTAGGCACCGCTAAATTTTCGGCTTAATGATATTTAAATGGTCGAAGGGACAATGAAATTTTTTTAAACCTAATTTTTGATAAGATATCCGATGGCACACTAAACGAAATCATTTTCCGCCATTTTGAACATTATGTTTTGATTATTGATTTTTAATTTTCAATTTATAGCACGCCCAGCTAAATTCATGCCTAAAATTGTTGGAATCATCTCGGGAACATACAGAAAAAATGTCAACTCTAAATATAAAAACCTGTCCAAGTAGTTAAATTTTGAGTGCGTCACGGTCGCCATAATTAGCGAGAGAGCTGCTTCGCCACGCCGCGCCGGGCAAGCGGATTACGCGGGCGACCGCGACGCACTAAAAATTGAACTACTTCCATAGGTTTTTATATTTTGAGCTTAAAATTTGTCTGCAGGTTCCCGAGATGATTTCGAGAAACGTTATGTTTGGATTTAGCTGGGCGTGTTATAGATCGAAAATTAAAAATCAATAACCAATAAAAGAATTTCAAAATGGAGAAAACTGATTCTTTTATATTTTTCTGAGTGCGCCATCCGAATTCTCATAAAACATTAGGTTTAAAAAAATTCCATTCTCCCTTCGACCATTTAAATATCACTAGGCTAAAAATTCAACGGTGCCTCCCCTTAATCCAAATATTTTAATGGAAATTTTATTTCACTTGTTTTTAACAGGTTAATGCGACATAAGCCGTATATGTGTTATGATTCCTTTTCCTTGTGTGCAATGTGACACATGTATGGCTCAAGAATTTTTTTTTTCATAGTACTAGGATAGAATAAAACATGAATAAAACCGCTGCCAGTTCATTGACACTTAGCTTCCTCAAACTAAATTAATTTTTCCAATATAACATTTTTTGTTCTAAAAAATTAATTTCGTTAATAAATTTAAGAATAATAAAATAAAATTTTTAATGGTTCGTATTTTTGCAAAATTGAATTGAAGATTATTTGCATGCTTTAAACTCTATAAATTTATAAAATTTTGCTTACGAAAAAAACGTTATACATATAAAATGTTTATTACGGCTAAAGTACACTCGAGGGGATCAAAAAATCAACTTTTCTTTTATTTTTGAATAAACTATTCCTTGAAGCTCACTTCATACGTTAGAAAACTCCAAATTGTTCTTTAAAGCGGCCTATAATTTTTTGAATACTTTTATAGTATTTAATTACATTGGCTTATATGCAATTTGCAATTTTTAAACTAGTTTTTCTCAGCATTTCATTTTTGGCCTTAACAATACTCCTTGTGCGTATGCGCGTGGTGAAATAATTTGAAACTTTACAGGATTATTGTTTTTTACATTATAAACATATTGTGGGAGCGATTTTCATATAACCCTTGTATGTACATTTTCCCCACGTTCTTATGAAATATAATTATGTATTCCTTTTTTATTTATGTCAGTAAAATTTGTGTACGGGGGTTATATGAAAGATTGCTCTGACAGTGTGTTTATAATATAAAAACAAATAATCCTTCAAAGTTTCAAATTATTTTACCGCGCGTATTTGCGCAAGGAGCATTTTTAAGGCCAAAAATGAAGTGCTGAGAAAAACGACTTTAAATATTGCAAATTGCATATAAGCCAATATATTTAAATACTAAAAAAATATTCAAATAAATTATAGGATGCTTTAAAATTCAATTTGGTACTTTCTGACGTATAAAGTGAGTCTCAAGGAATACTTTTTCAAGAAGAAAAAGTTGATTCTTTTACCCCTTCAAGTGTACTCTAGCCTTAAAATCCACAGTCGATAAATGACTAACTATGAAATACAATAAAAATAATGACAGCTATATTATCGAGAAATAAGCAATCAAAATTAAATAAAAATATAAGCTCAAATGTATTGAAAGATAAAAGGCCTTATAGTCTGGGAAAATTTCTCATCCAAGAGATAGTAGAAAACTACCTTTTTCAGCTCAATTTATTTTAATCATTGCTCATCATATGTCTCCGAGATATCGCCGTTTAAACAAAAAATGACATTTTCGTGTATAACAAAATAAGAAAGACAGCTTATAGAAAAATTCACGTTGGAGAAAATAGGTAATTTAACGATCTTTCAAATGCATTTACACTGAAGCGATCATATTATTTATAAAATAATTTACCTTATCTATTTCAGAATGTCGTAAAATAGAGAAATCGATGGAAAACGGGTCGATGAATCTCAACGTTTCTGTATCATTCCGAAACTTCCTTAAAGAACGATAACAATAGCCCCGGTTGGCAAAATATGACCACACTGCTCTGGATACATAAATGAACAAAAAAAATTTGAAAAAAACAACATAACCCGAAAAAACTTGAAATATAAAGATCGTTATAAACTGGACGGAGAAAGAACTCCAGAAATAATAAAAAGCTACCTTTATATCAAGTTTCAGAAGGAATGATGCCGTTTTACTCAAATTATCGTTCGACATAGAAAATCGATTTCTTTCACAAAATGATTTTTTCTCGAAAAAAGAAAAGAATAAAAATTTGAAAATTTTACAGAATATTATTCTCTATATTCCTAATACAGCATCTTACATTCGTCACAATAACGATGTTTGCATGTATATCAGAAAAAAAGGAAATACCTTATTATAATTTCGGGTTGAAAAAGATAGATAATTTTATGCTCTTTCAAATGCATTTAAAATGAATCGATAATATTATTTTAAACATACCAAAAAAAAGGAAAAACTAAAACTCAAAAATCGAAAAACCGCTAAAAACAAAAACACACCGAAAAACAAAACAATTATTTTTCAGTCCCCCTCCTTTAAAAATATGAGCCCTGAAACATTAATTTTGACCACGAATATTCAGAGTAATACTCGTCACATACACACACACATACACACACATACACACATCACTACAGACATTTTCTGAAAATAGTGTATTTTGATTCCTAATATCAATTATGTACAATCAATTATTTACAATAACAATTAGATAAAAATGTTCAGAATTCAATTATTACATTGTCAGCACTGAACCTATTAATATTGTTTGTTTAAATTAAATATTATTAAATATAAGTGATTGGCTATAGTAATAATTTGAAATTTCCTTTAATAGTTATTTTTAATATAAAACATGAACTAAAAGGAATATTTATTTATTATGTCATTACTCACTAATCGTTAGTATTGAAGTCACGAACTAAATTTAACTGAGATGATAGATTACTAATTTAAACGCTGTGTAATAACTTTGTAACTAACTTGTTACGCATCTGAAGTTCAAATTTTTTTATTATAATCATTTTCCTTTGTTTAGTTATGTACTACAACTATAATTACACTTTTAACTATAAATCTATTTGAACATTTAACTTAAAAGAAAGCCTGTGTCTAAAGTTACAAGGATATAAGTAAAAGTAAGCTAATTACGACAAAATTGTATGTAAATATTTTATACTTATGCAGTCAAAGACATATATATATATATATATATATATATATATATATATATATATATATATATATATATATATATATATATATATATATAGTTTATATTATTTATGTCTTATAATTATATTATTTATTATATTAATCTATTAATTGTATTATATTATTGTCCTATAATTACATTATGTAAGTTTAAAAAAAATCGAATGGACATGGTAAAACTGAAACATATTCTTTTGGAAATTATCAAGAGGTAATTTAGATTCCTGCATTATCAACTCCAGTTGAGTACACATTCTCATCGAATTATATATATCTACATATACAACAACATTATACCAGAGATGAGTAGATCTCTGATTATACACATTAAAAAAAAACAGAATACTGGACATGGTAAAACATATTCTTTCAGAAACCATGAAGAGGTAATTAAGAATTCTACATTATCAACTCCATTTAGGTACATATTATCATTAAATTATTTACATGAACTACATTACCTGCAGTAGAAGTAAAAAATATTATCAACAGTGGGTATAATAATAATAAACTTGATAATAAACTTTGAGAAACAGTTTTATTCATTTTTTTTGTAAACATCTGTGTACGAGTCATTTAGACATTCGAACTAAACAGTTTTAACTTAAAAAAACTAAAAAATAGATATATGTTACAAAAAACCAAATTTATGAAAATGCTACGCAGATTTAAATATTTTTATTTGTTTTTAGTCGAACAAAACAACAATAACTTAAATTTTCCAATTAACAACTGTCTTGATAAAATATATAGTTTATTAAAATTATAATAGTAAATAATTTTTATAAAAATTGTATGAAGTAATAGTCAAAAAAAAAAAGACGGCATATTTATGTGCACGATTATTTTTTGATTTTTCTTCCTGCTCTTTATTGAAAAGGCGCTTTTCCCAAAACTCGCAATATGGACAGACTTTACAACTTCAGCTCCTAATATTCATTCTAAGTGAAAATTCACGCGTTTCTTTTTTTCAAAAAAGCCGCGTATTATCTTATACTGCCTATTAACAGTTAAATCACTGTCAACATTAAGGCAACGACGTGAATAAAATACAATATTCGTTGTTTTCGCAATGATTTTTGCTTTGTTTTGCTACGCTCTCTTTTTAACATTAAAAACTTAGAAATTCGTATATTATATATTTTGTACAATCCTTATAAATATGCTTATTTTATAACAAGTGATATCAAATAACAACGTTAAAAAAGTGTAAAGACCTCCAAAACTCGACTATGTGAATTTCCAAGCTTTCCATATAAGTATATACTCTCGTAAGATTTATTCTTAAACCTAATGACTTAAGAATTATTATTCGTTGAGTAGATATAAAATTACAGGGTTGTGGCTTCTTCACAATATTTATCGATAATTACAATAATTACAGTTTAGTAATCAATCGTAGAATATATTTATAGTTCATGACGAATATACACTTTAAATCGAAAAACCGAGAACTACTCGTCGTTACTACGATACATCTATTTATAACTGTCGCTCGATCGTTTAATTTTATTTCGCTGTCTCAATTTTTGTATACTGTAATTCCTAAATTACAGTATAAGTATATTGCTTTAAAAACAGAGAGAAAATTTTAAAAAAGCGCAATGATTCCCCGCCCCGCCGGTTATTTTTGCTGTGCATTCACCGGAAATCGGAAAACCATTACGATGAGAACAAAAAGCGAAATATTAACTTGACGCCGTTGTTAAGATGCGTGAAAAAAGTCATATAGAAGCACCCAAGTGAAAAAATAATTCGTACTCTCGGAGAAATAGTAATATAAAATCGATAATCCCCATGCTTTTACATTTACATGTACGAAAATAAATTTTCTATATGTAATATACGAAAATAAATTTTCTACATGTAATGAGAATATATTTAAGGAAATCATTTGTAGTTTTATCCAATATTTTGCAATTGTACATGTTGTTATAAACCTGACTCTATTTAACAGCATGTTATTATTATACAAACATAATATAAAATGATATTGAATTATACATAATTACTGTCTCACTAAAGATGTATTCAGAAACACATATTTATTTATATATATTTTTTACAAAAAATATTAACATAGTTTTTAGAACCAGTATAAAATGAACAATATTTTTAATGTAACAATATTTTTAAAACATAGTATACGTTTCAAAATAAAATTCATTACTTTTATACAATCACATGACAATATTTTCAAAAATAGTCTTGTAAATAAAATTCTAACTGGTTAATTCAGGCAATCGATTTTACATTCGTATTACTGTACAATTTTACTTTTCACACTGGGCAAAAGAAGAAAAGAAAATTGGAACCTAAATGAGTGTTTGTCGCCACACAATACCGCGGCTAAAATGGCACTCGTGGCAGCGCGAGCGATCACCCTTTTTTTTAATTTTTTTTCTTTCTTTATATGTCCACAGCCATAGCACTTGTTTTTTTTTCTTATTTCGTTGACTTTCACAATCACTACACATGAACGTCTGTTTAAGAGCACTTCTACTTCACCATTAGCTATAATATAATTTCCCCACTGAATTTTTACATACGAAATACGTCGAGTGTCTATTCACACGTTTTATAATTATAAAGATCGAGACCCTTGCTACATAATAATGTTAATGTATCGAAAAAATGTATCGAGATACTTGGGTACCTAGAAGAAAGTAGATATATTTACATTTTTTCTCGATTAACAGCATTATTTTAGAAACGCGAAGCAGAAACATCTTTTTTATTTATTTACAAACTATTCTTAATTTGACTTGTTAAAAATAATCTAGATACATTTATATATCTACACATGTACGAAAAGAAAAATCAGTTTGTTTCGCATTTCAAAAATATATTGCTGTATTATAGATACTCCACCGGACACAAAGAAACTTTTTATTTTAAATTCACTTATAGTCCATTTAAAAAAGTAATTTGAACCTTAAATACCCTAAATATCCGCATTCGTATCTAAAATCAAAGCTAAACATAGCTTTCGCCGATGACTGCGAATAATTTCATACACTCTGTCGCAAAGTTATTTATAAAAAATAGAATACCTATAATAGTACGTTTTCTCTCTCGCTACCACGCTTCAGAGAAAAAATAACGACCTCGAACAGTCTTCAGCATCCGTCGACATAAAAATCAATTAAAAAAGTTAATTTGTGACCAGCTTAGTAGAAAGCGTACATTGTCAAAATAAACGCTATATAAAACAAAAATTATAAATAAGAGATTCTCGGTAACTTAATTCAAAAGAAGGAGCTTATTTTAAAAAAGATTGAAACAACATTATAAACTTGATTAATTTACAAATTAATTAAATTTGCTTGCGTAAATTGTAACTTTTACACCCTTTGTGTACACGACTGGTCATTTAATGGAGTACACCTTAAGTTTTTACGATCGATATATTGCGTTGTATATTGCTGATTTTAGAAGAGAATCTTCTATAAAAAGTCTTAATCAATATTCTAGCTAAGATAAATTATGATGGTTGAAATAGACTAAACCTCGTTTATTAGAAAAGCATCGAATTTTTTAGAACGACGAAAATTTGACTTTATTGAACATTTTTAGTTAACTAAAAACAAGCTTAAAATTGTTTACATAATACTTTTTTCTATCTAGTTTAAATTTTCGTAGTTTTATACGTTTGACACCAAGATCAAGTAAATGTTAACTAAGTATGTATTGCTTTTATTACACGATGAAACAAATTATTGGAATAAAAAGTTAGAACATGATCGTATGCACAATTACAAATATTTTCATAATTGTTCTAAGAGATATCTCTGAAATAAAGAACATTTTATCAGAATCAATGAAAACAATATGAATTCGATATTTATTATGTATTATAATTGTATTAGCAATTATAATCAAAAAAATTTACATGTTTTTTTTTAAAAGTTTGTAATTCGTTAAATAATAAATATTTATAAATATATTTATATGTGCTACCATACATCAATATATTTATATAATAAATATCATTAAATCAAAGTGAAATGAGTATTTCACGCCAATATCATCCATGGGTTAATGCAATTTCTTGTTGCATAAGAAAATCGTAACAATATCTCACTGAACAAAAACAAAATAATTATAAATGTAACATTATTTCAACAAAAAACATTAAAACTTTTCTTCAATAACTCTTGATCCCACCATGCGAATGTTAAAAAAGAAAGATTTGGTAACTGAAAAAAAAACACATTTTTACAATATTTTTACACTCCTGGCGAAAGATGACTTTTTTCGATCGTGATAAAACAAAACCTTTCAGTTTCAGCATATACACACAATAACCGAAAACTGACCTCATTCAAACTTTCACGTTTCGCTCCTACGTATACGCTCGCACTAAACTGCAGCTAACTGCAATCGAAAGACTTTGTTTTACCACAACCAAACACATCCAATCAGTGTCTAACTATAAAGTATACACGTTGCCTTCACTCCACCCTACTATCCGTTTCTATTTTCTTTTTTTTTTCACCCTCCGGAGCTTCCTGGACTTTTATACATACTTAACGTATATCGAACAGAGGTACAAAAATAATATTAAGCTAATAATAAACTAAACTCTAATAATAAGAATAATAACAACTATCAATAATATTAATAATAATAATATTAATATTGAATGAATCGATACAGTCGCGCGACACTCTCTCGAACAGACTCCGACCGTAAGAAGCAACATCGCCCTCTTTAATCGCTCAATAAACGAAGGCGGGCTCGGTGCCCATGAAAGCCTGCATGGCGCTGTGCTTCTCCTCGTCCTCGTTGTCGTCCGTCTGCAGGAGCACGTAGGAGTCCTTCGTCATGAGTAGCCTGTGCTGGCCGTTGACGATGAAGGAGGAGCCGCGTCGTATCGTCCGCTTGCCCAGCTCGATGGCCTCGTGCGTGAGGACGGGATTGCTGTAGGACCGGTAGCTGACGACGAGGAGACAGGCCACGCCGACCAGAATCATGCCGTAGGTGATGAGGGGCACCGCCACGTCGGCGAACGTCGTCGCCAGGTAGATCCAGCGCCTGATCGAAGGGGAGAGCTCCTCGACGCCCTCCTCCAGCCACATTATCGGGAAGACGATGTCGGTGAAGTTGGACACCGCGCTTATGTCCGGCTGGTGCTCGACCTTCAGGTTCAGCTGCACGCGGACCTTGCCCTCGAGTGGGACGCCGAGTTTCTGTTGGCGAGAGAGAGAGACGTTGATTAGTTACATTTTTCTAAACATTTTAATTAAATTATTCTTTAATTGTTTAGGTAGAATGGTGCGTGAAAATAAAAGGAAATTGTGGAGAAAATTGACTTATGTGTAATCGTGTATATAGTTTATATATAAATTGCATGTAGATTAGTTAGACATAGCATTACACAATTTAACATTGGTCAAATTATATATAGATATATTTGACCAATGCTAAATTGTGCACAATAATTACGTGTACAATTCTTATGTGTAAGAAACGCACTATGCCATTAGTTAAATATAATTATACATATATAATGATATTATTGTATACAATTATATATAGATTTTGATCATTGTAAATATATATACTCATATAGAACTGTATTTGCTCTTATATTATAGATATTACTATACATAACCACACATAATCATATAAAAGTCTACTGATTATTATTATATATGATTATATATCTGTGGCGAACCGGAAAAACGACTTAAGGCCACTTTTTTCAATTTCGGGCTTATACTAGATTTGACCATTATAAGTAGTCCCCATTCACGTGAAACTTTTATATGTAACTATATATTTGGTTATATTTAAGTCATTTTCCCCGGGTTTAATTTCTCAATTTATTGAGTAGAAAAATGTAAAAATGGGTGTTCTAAGTTTCTAAATTTTTGTTATATTTGAATTTATTGCAATATTACACAACGTGTTGACATTATTTTATTGTGATATGGAAGAACGGGGCCAAACCGATCCGGTGGGTCAAATCTATCACTTAATTTTAAGAAATGTTAAGTTAATTGAATGGTGAAAAGTTTTCCTTAACTAATCGGTATGACCCCATTCTACCCTACTACGTGAATTTGTAAACAGCTGTACCTATGTACCTTAATGTGTATTTAATTCAAAAACGAAAAAATTCAGCCTAATTTTTCCCATGATATAACAAAATATGATATAAAAAACATCGCGAAATATCCTAATTATTTCCAAGAGGGTGAAAAATGACTAAATCGTATGTCAATATATCAAAAAACATTAAAACGTTAAACATTTTATTAATTCCGTACTTTTCCAGTTTTTATATTTATTTTCAAAAAGTATGAACTTTAGAGATAAAAAAGTGTTAGAGACACTTTTTATTGCAAATTTCGTGAACAAATCATTTTAACTCTACGACTCATGATTTATAAATTAATATCCTATAAGATACATTAAATAATGATTAAACCGAAAACAACACTCCAGTATGAACTTTAAGAATATGTATTAGTTAGAAATAACTTGGTGCCATCTTCTAAGTAATTCATTTTGAAAAGAGAAAGATTTAAAAAAACGTTGATTAAACCTAGTTGCAAAATTGAGTTTGATCAGATTTAAGTTTAGGCCATGAATGTCTTTTCGTAAAAAAACTCCAAAAATTTTTTTTAAATAGATAGGAATTCTCAAGAAACCAATTCATAATCTTTTAAAAATATAAAAATATGTAAAAAGTTATATTTTTCAAGTCAGTATGATTTCCGCAAAAATAAATATATACTACTCTTTTTGCATATTTCTAATATGAAAAGTATTATTTATTTATAATTTCATCAATTTAAAACTTTTTACTTGCTCACTTGGCCTGTAAATCATCCATAAACAAAAAATGTATAACATTATTTCAGATTTACTTAAAAATACATCTTGCATATAATTTACAGTACATTTATTTTTTTTCATATTATCCCAATGTTTTAAATTTAAAATAAAATATTATAAGTGAATTGATTATTACCGGCTGAATTTTGAAATACGTTCCATGTAATTCTGGATCTGGCTTCAGACCGGAGACGCCGTCCAATAATTTTGGATCCGCCTTGTAAAAATGAGGAAAGGATAGATATACTGGAGCACCTGAAAGTAAAAGGTAATCTATTAAGAAATCTTAACTAACATTTTGACAAGATATATTATATGCGTTAAACTATAAATTCGGTGTATGCTCTGAAGTAGTTCAATGCTAATAAAAATACTCTAACATTAATTATAAATACAATTATAATATATTATGTATACTGTTTAATAATTTCTTAAAAATTATAAATGAAGATTAAATTCCCGCTTGCGATGTACGAAAGCAGACTTTTATTATTATATTTTAACGTTACCGCGACTACTATTAAACTAAATTAATTTCACAAGATTTGTAAACAGACTCCGTTTTATTTATTGCCTTTTTTCTCACGGTAAATTGCTTAGCTTCTATCAAATATATATATATATATATATATATATATATATATATATATATATATATATATATATCAAATTTCTCGTGTTTTCAAAATTATCGTGTAAACATTACCATTCCTTCGGTTATTCTATATATATATAAACGGTAATGTTTACACGATAATTTCGAAAACACGAGAAATTTGATATACGCTTGCTTGTCAGGCAAAAAAGACATCATATTAAAACTGGATATTCACATGAATCTTCGATCGGGCAGACAAAGCGGAATCTTTCCTGATGCGTGGGTCCGAAAACTTCCACACTCGCAAAATTCATCCACACGCTATATGCACAATGAATCTAATGATTCATCGCATCAACCAAGAAAGTCGTTTATTTTAAGCTTTGAAGTGTTTATGATTTAGACAACAGCTAATATTTACAAATACATTCGGTAAAACTAATAAAATATATTATAATGTCGTGTAATTGCTTTTATCACTGAGTGAACTTTAACATTAAAAATAATATTTAAATTAAAATTATAACATTAAAATTGTATTTATTAGTCTCTACCAAATCAATTTTGGATAACAAGGAGATAATTATATAATAAATGTTTCCCCTTTGTTTACGTTTTATTGATACGTTCCTAATAGAATATCATGCCTTTCTAAAAAATCTTTCGTTAATTCGTATTTCCATTTAGCTTTTAAAAATTAAAATTACCCTTTTAAAAATAACAATTTTTGTTATACTTCGAATTTCATATGAGTCTGGGTCGATGATTCAAAACTTGATCATTCAAATTTTTCAATAATTCAAACTTTCTTTCTGCTTATTTCCAAGTTTAAATAATCGAGAGCCAACTGCATAGGAAAAAAAAACTTATTTCCATGGTACTTAGCTACCCAATTTCGCTTCAATTTCTACTATTCTCTGCGAGCATTACATGACGCGCCAACTGAATTGGCATTATTGTTGTATATAGGTACATCATAAAAAGGAATTTGTCACAAACTAAAATAGGAACATAAATAAAGATGGTTTTCCTATTATTTACACTTAACGTATGAATCTGGGTAGGTGAAACATTGATTTGATGTACAAAAAGACACAAGAAAATTCTTACAAGTTAACGAAATTACTTTCTCTTCAATGTTCTTTCAGGTTATAGACAAGGTCTATATCGACAATATATACAGCACTACATTTATCGTCAAACATTTCCTCCATTTTTCATCCCGATGGGCGTTGGAATCGCTTCGTTTATCCCTTCCCTATACCAGCGAATAAGATAATAATTCCACAAATCCGCATTCGCGTATAAGCTTACTGTATTGGCAAGGGCTGATGTTCTGGAGTCCTTTCGGCGGACAGCTGTCCGGGTCGTCCGGGCAGAAGCACTCGTTTTCCGGCGAGACGTCGCTGGGCGGATCGAAGACCGTGTCCGAGGGCGTGTACAGGTCCGCGTTGATGCCGCTCTTCTCCGTGGGGCCGCGGTACTTGAGCGGCAGCACCCGGCACAGGTCCTTGTCGTACACGGTGATGACGTCCTCGCCGGTCAAGTCGCGCGGCGGGAAGAACGAGCCTGAGAGCGAATTTTTTTTCGTCATTTTATCGTGGAATTGTTTTTTGTCGGGTTTTTCTTTTTTAGGTGCGACGCGTTGCTTTCTCTCCGAGGTCGAAGAAGCAAGAGATGTTGGGTATTTTCCGTTACAGCGACAGGTGAGAATTATAGGGGTTCGTTTTCGTCGATGACTTATACGATGAATGGGCACGCTACTTACACTGACCCAATTACTGACAGTTCGGAGGTTTTAGTTTTATTGCGTTCAAAGATTTAATGGGGAGAGAGGGTAACTTGAACAAAACCTGCTAGGAGAAAGTAATGCTATTTCTCTTTGAGGAAGCAAAATTCATATTAGCATTTTATTGTTGTTAATGAGTTTAAAAATAAGTTAGAATCGTTATCTTTTGAATTTTATTAATTATTATATTGTCAGAAAAATAAATGTCTTGAATTAAAATAAAAAAAAATAAGTGGTTTTCATCACAATGACCTGCCAAACATTTTTTATTTTTATAATGTTAAAGGAGGATGCCCATGAATGGCCTATGCCGGCTTCAGGTAAAACATTGATAGGGGACCTGTAAAACTGATATGAGCATGAAGAATTTATAAAATCTTAAACACATAAACAAAAATTTCCATCCATATAAAGTAATTCACGTTAAAAAGAATTAATTCTCTTAATTTGACTACTTAATGTCGAATAAAATCTTGATTTTTTCACTTATTTTATCGGAATTTACTCTCCTTTTCCCTTTACTTCCCTGGATTAATTTTTATTTAATGTTTATATTTTAACAAACTGTAAACAATAGAGTCAGTTACGTACATTCCCACACGTTCCCTGATTTACTACGCATCCGTAGGCGTCCTCTTTTAATATATAAGAATCAATTTTATGCTACAACAATTAAGAAACTGTGCATCTGTTATACGATTATAATCTTTGCTGTTAAGTGAAAAATGGCTAAAATATCTATCTACCAATATTTTACCAGAAATTTTTTATATGAACGGATTTTGATATTTATTGAGTTGCAAAATACATTCTTAGAAATATTGTAACGTTTTTAACATTTAATGCGCTCAGTATTTCTTAGAATTAAAAAATCCAAATGTCCCGCTGGCTATAGTGACCTTAGCCTCCCCTAAATACAGTAAATGTTATACGAAGATGTAATTTAGCTCTGGAATACAAACAGGGGTATAAGTGTCACCACATAAAAAAATTGTTTTAAGAATAAAAAGTATTTCATTAACAAGTTTTTCTACATAACATTAATTTGTAAATTAGAGGCTCGAAAAAAAATATCCTTATTTAGTTTACTCAAATCCGTTTAGTTTTAAGAAAGTTACAGATATTTGAATTCATGCAGGTACTTTTTATTTGTGTTCTATTGTTAATATGCATTTATTTCAAAATATATATTTGTCCATTGAAGTTTTCTACGACAATATAAATATGCGAATTTTTCAAATGCAACTATAACCTCTATACTGTTAGTAATTGAACTATATAATTGTTTTTAAAGGCGCACATCAACATGCATACTAATATCAGAAAGCAATTAAAAATATGCAATATTTGTTAGCAAAATCATGAAAATTTAAGTAATAAATGTGTAGTAATAGAATCATGATAACAAATTTAATATTATTATATATTACTTGGTACATAATATTTAAACTGTCAATCATACAAAATTTATTTTTAGTTTTATTATAATAAATATGTAAAACTTGTAATTCTTGTGATAATAAGAATTAAAATTTTATTTTATAGAGATAAGAGTAAATATCAGAATCTCCACAATAGTAGCTACATGGTTTTCTAAAAATGAATAAAAGAATCAATATAATATGTTACATTCGCGACTAAGCCGTCAGTAATTGGGTCACTCACCCTGTAATAACATTTTTTAGAATACTGTTATGTCCATTAGTTTTATATTCGAAAAAGAGTTTGCTTTTAATTTTTTTGCACATGTTACAACATTTTCGTATGCATTTTTTTGTAAATCATCGATTTACGATGCTTTAAATACACCAGTTGGATGATAATTTATTACTATGCTAATATACGTCAAAAGTTATAGTGGTTACGATAGGAGAAAACTAATAATAGAATCCCCTATAAATGTATACATTCAATACGAAATAAAACATAATTTTTTTTAGCAGATAATAAATATTAATTTGGACAAGTATTCGCAGCACAAGTGCAAACCTAAAAAATGCAATCAAGATAAGTCAAATTCACTGCAAAAAGTTAATCGACATACTTCACAGTAGATAATGCCCAACCCTGGTCAGACACCTAATCATAACGTTCATTGCCCTCAATAGGATCCTTTCTTTTAATTCTTCAAATTGCATTTTTTCATCCTCTAGTAGGTGTCTACTCTACACACTATATTAAGTGATAGTTTAATGAATTGAAATAAAAATCATCGCAGCAAAAGACGACGATGCAAAATATTTCCGCGTACACTATGCACGTTCAATTAAGAATTAGTTCTTTTTACATCATCTGAAGACAATGAAAGTCAACGAAATAGTTATTATGCTTAGAAAATTTCTACTGCATAACAACAGCGCTTATGACTCTCACTTTTTTACTATGGTCATAAAAGATTTTCAAAGACGTCTCTTACCTTCTGAGGCTCTAATTGAGTTGCACGGTGCGTCTGCCCAATAAGGAAGCTTATCCATGCCGTTTAATCGATTTATCAGACCAAATTCTCGCATATCCGTGTGACCCGTAAATATCGTTGAAACTTCTTCTAATGTCCCGTTTCTCTGTAATAAAAATATTAGACATATAATATACATACAAAGCAGTGAACACATGAACATAACGAAATAAAGGTCACTATGTTGATAATTGATGATATTTGATACTAATGTTGAATAGATCAGGACTTTCGACAAGAAAATTTCTTAAAGTATTTTAATGAGCAATTTAATCAATTATTTAAAATCATAAATAAACATTTCATCAGGAAACTAACAGAAACTTGTTTTACATCTCGAAAATTTAAACTTTTGAACGTAGCACTCAGAAAAAATCCTTATCGCCTCTTTAAACTGAAATTTTTCCCCCACATGACGCACAAAGCGCTGGCAGGTATGCCGCTTTCGCGGTACGTTCCGCTATAAAAAAATCTTTAATGCCAGTCACCATTAAAACGGACCAGTAGTCCGAAAAAGGTCAGCGTTTCAATCACCATATTTTATTTCTCGCACCACTCAAAGGTTATACCTTCATACAAAGAAAAATGCTACTGATTTAATCCAGTGATTGTTGGACATAGAAAATCAATTTTTTTACAATATCATTCTTGTTATGCCAAAAACAGAAAATGATAAAAACTTACAAATTTCACTGAATATTGTTCTCGATGTTTCTAATTACCTCAAATTCTTAAGACGTTTTCACATAACAAAATAATTAAAATAGCTATCTCAGAATTTCAAGTCGGTAAAGATAGGCAATTTCAAGCTCTTTTAGTTGCATTTACAAACTGATGACATTATTTCTAGCATACCAAAAAATCCGAAAAACTAAAACTCAAAAATTGAATATACAAAAACGTTCCGAGCAATAAATGAAATATTCTTGTCCCCGCATTGCACATAAAAACAAAGGAAATAAGCTATTAAAAATTATATTTGCTTTACCCTATCTAAAGATATGCTGATCCAGAGACACACGGATAAAACATACATCCACACAGCGCACGCGTGCGTACACATACATTATTGACTCACTTATGCACACACATACATGTGCACAACCATACATTTTCTAAATATAGTGTATTTTAATACCTAAAGTCTCAAAACACATTTCTATCAGAGTACGGTTCCCCTATATGCTGTTCTGCGTGATCTATACCGTGCATCTACTTCTACTTGCTCAGCCCAGGCCACGGTATAAATCAAAAACAAAACACGATAAGAGAAGCCATTTGTACGCCATTCTCATCCAGGGAATGACGTAGAACGGATTAATACATTTTTTTAGATAGCGGGAACGTATCCAAAACATTTTTTTTACCATTACAAAGCAGAAAACTCAGGACTTACACCGAGTAGTAGGCCCATTTGGCTCATGGGCCGCCGCGTCTTTGGGAAGAACCGATGGGCTATGCTGACTAGCGGGTCGTCGTAGCCGAAGACGAGCTCCTGGGCCGTGACAGGGACGAAGGGCTTCATGTCCATGCCGCTCAGAAACATCGACAAGCCCATCGTCAGGAACCGCGGCAAACTCTTGCTCTGCGTCGACAGTGTCTGTAAATTATGATAATGGAAATTATTATTTGACACGAAGATAAAGTATATTGATACCTTGGTCTAATAGTTAATACAACAGAAGCATTTTAGCACAGAAAAAAATTTGTTCTCTGTAAATTTTCCAAAAATTCATAAATTCGAGTTAGCATAGACTTGTTTTGAATAAGATCAAGGTAAGATAAGATATAATAAAAAAAAATGTAAGAAATTTTGACATTAAATGTTTGTTAATATATAAATTCGGGTGTAAGTTTTGCACATTTAACAACCGTTCATCATCATTTAAAAATTTACAATATATCGCATAGTTATTTGCTCAAATTAAAATCCCTGTTACATTAGTATTGAATTAGTATGTTTCTAATATAACGTTTATAAAATTTATAAATTCAAGTGATTTTATTATGATTTTAAAAGATATATTAATGTTAGAAATTAATAGAAATGTGTTTCGTGTAAAATTTATTAAAATAACGTTGCTGGGATTTAATTGAATTCCTGCTTAAAATTCACTTACCGTTAATAAAATACGCGTTAAAATGTTATAAAATGATTTTATGGGTATTATTTTTATATACACTTTATATTCAAATAGTGATTTACTGATTCACAAAATATATTTGGTAAGTCCCAGATAATAAATTTTATTTGATATTTAGAAATCTGTCGGTTTATTTAGTATTAGCATCTTAATTATTTACATACAGTTTAAAGAATTTTAATTACATATGTGCCTATGCGCCTTACTACTTAAAATAAAATATTTGATTTATTTTTGTCAAGTCTAGTTCTGCACCTACAATGATTTTCGTACTTAACAGATATGAAATGCTATAATATTCGTTAAGTTGTTTTATATCACTATATAATTCTTTTTCGAGACAACTGAACATTAATCTGTATCAGCGGGGCGTACATGAGTTCGGTCTATAATGATCTGATTTGTCCGTGACAATAATCGCCGCGCGGACCTGCATACAATTTCGTAATTCGATAATTGTGCAGGTATTTCTGTTCACGAAAATACACAAGAAAAACGCAGTGAAAAAGAGAGAGAGAGAGAGAGTGAGAGGGGTGATGCAATTTAAAAAGGCGGTTCTCTGGGTTCTGCAACTATTCTAATGCCAGAAATAAATTACAAGCTAGACCTTCAGTCAGGCCAAGCTATATAGCCGCCTTTCACATGCTAAATTTTAACTTTACCGAGGAAATCTTATAGAGTCATTGGAATCATTTGGTTGCTTCGATTATTTCGAAAATTATGACACAATTATTTTATTTAAATTAAAAAATAGTGGCAGTGACAGATTCCACTAGCTGTACAAGTGTATTATGATCCGCTCAACAGACGCACTTTATTATAATTAAATCTATATAAATATGATTTCAAAATATTTATTTTCATATGATAGCTAGAGATTTTAAAGTGTTCAAGTATTTAAATTAAAATGTTGTGCTTACATTTTTAAATTATTTAAATAATTGTTTGGGTTCAAATACAAATTAAAAGTCAATTATAGAGAAGTCAATTATAGTCAATCTTTATGAACTTACTAGAAGTGGAATGTTCGGCACGAGGACTCGAAGATCCCCATCCGCGGACATCTCCGGCACAAAATTGAGAATTTTTTTATGCTGATAAGTCACCGTTCCATTGTCGTGAAAAACGATGTTTACCTTCTCCATGTCTTCCCTGTAAATCAACAAATGACATATTTGATAAAACAGTATTAACACTAAAGTATTTATGACCAAAAATGTTTAAAAAAAGTAAAATACGTAAATATATATTAATGTTTATGATTTTATATAGAGTTGTAGATAATAAAATATACCAAAAGCGTTATAAAATAGTTGTAATCCTTAATATAGATGTTGAATTTGGTAAAGGAATTTCACTCTATAGAATGTGTGAACAAGAATGATTCTATCCTAGTCTATTATATATTCGCATGAATTAACACCTAAATCATCTATATAAATCATGAATGATACCTTTGTAGTTAGTGTATCCTAAGTCGCATATGGAAGTTTTTCTTTAAATTCACACTTAAATTGATGCGTTACAAAAAAAGGTTAGACTGCTGAAATGTGTAATTTTATTGATCACTCTATTGATACTGTCAAAGTCCACTTATATCAGAGTAAAAACCTACTCGTAGTAGATTGAAATCTTTAATTTTACCGAAAAACTTAATTCTAGCAGATTTAACGTTATCTTTTTGGCCTTCAACGTATAAACACGTCATAGATCTCTTTAATTATACAGTTAAATTACAATTATAGTAAAAGTGAAAATAGTATCAAATTTATTTAACTCCTCCTGTCATAATATTCTGCTTCGAGCAGAAGGACTTTGATACCTCGAATAGGAAACCGTGGGTGTCTGCACCTGGGCTAACGATTCTTATCAAATCCCAACATGCATCCATCCAAACTGCACAGTCTCCCGATCCAACCTAAAATTCCCTTGCCCTCCCCCAAATAACTCCATCTGCTTTCACTTTTTACCGCCGTGCACGTACACATAGGAGTCTACAACAAAGGCGGTCTTTTTCTGCTGACGACCCTGCATCTATTACCGTAATATTTGCGCTCGTGCGTTCTCGACAGTTACGTAAAGGACATGAAGGCGTCCTAGGAGTTCACCGGCTCGGGATTATGCCATATTGCCATTATGAAAGTTGGACTTTGTGTCTCTGTCTTGACTCTTGTGTGTATGTGGAGTATACGTATACCACGTATTACGTGTGATCGAGAGAGTCAAGGAGTATCTGTATCTGCTTCTGTGTATCTCGAGGTGTATCTCGTGAAATCGCCATTTCTCTTTCTTCTCGACTAGGCGCTTTGCGATCTCGAAAACGAGTAGCTGGATTCTCTCGAGGGCATCTTATGTTCGTGCATGTGTGTATGTGTGTGTTTGCGTCATAAGCGGCGAGTTTGGGTGATCTTTTGTCTATTTGCCAGCAGGTGTCGTGTGTCAAGAGTGCGGGTATGTATCCAGGATTTTAGGAGTGTGTTTGGGTTGCCTCTGGTGATCGAATGTGTTAAATATTGACGAAAAGTTGGGATGAAAAAAACCGGTGCCGTTTATTTGGGGATTGAATTGTGATTGTGCATGCCATATATAGACGATCTTTTTGGCTTGAGTTTCTTGAGGTTGAGAGTGTACAAGGTTTGAAGCGGTTATTTTCAATGGGTGTGCGTTTCTTCTGAATTTGCGCAACGTTCGGTAGCGAGTCTCGTGGTATTTAACTTTGGCAGGTCTCGTTTTACTTTGGAAAATATACCTTGTGTGTTAGTAAACATGAGTATTTTCGAAAAAATTAGATATTACAAATGATAACTGAATTTGTAATTTCTTTACCTTTCTTACTAAACAACTTTTTTGAAAAGCAGTCAGGATTCCAGTTTTTTAAAATCAAAAGTTAACAAGTACATTGAATAAAAAAATTTATTTACAAAACGTGTAATGCTTTAAAAAAATGTAAGTGCAAACTTTCCTCGTAATAAGGAAATATTAACTGTTACAAATTATGTAACTGTTTTGTGAGAACAAAAAGAACTAATTTACAAGACGAGTAATGAATTTTAATAATTTTAAGGACGTTGACTTTCCTTATAACGAAGAAAGATCAAGTCTTGCAATACATGTACTTCTTTTTTATAAGTTAAAAGAAATTTACAAACCATAAAAACTATGAATACAAAATTATTATTGTTAATAGGCTTCTCACAACGGGAAAAACTTTTTTTGTAATTAATACAACTATGACATATGCTTTGACACGTTTCTAATGATCGAGCTTAGTCACATTAGTTATTTATCACTTTTCAACCGTTCTAACACTGACATCTGCCAAGTAGAATCTTTACAATATAAATAGAAAATTACAGCTTGATTCGAACCACGCATTGTTACTTTTTGTCGTCGTCTCGTTTTTTGTCTAACTCATAGCATGACGAAACGCCTGCATAAGTTCAGTGTTAATTAAGGACACCGAGCAATTACTCATGCAAAGGACACCAGGACGTTCCAGTTTCGCTCCGGACTAATTGCTAATAGCCAATTTGATTCGAATGCGCTCTCGATCTTTCGTTTTCTTTCCTCGGGCCACGTGGGAAATGTACTACATATATGCGACATATCGGCCAGTCAGAAAATGGGCGAGGCTGCAACACGAACGGGGCCAGATTTTTATCAGCGCTAGACAGGTGTAATTTAAAGGTGGTCGATGGCAGAAAATTTGACAAAGTGTATTTGTATTTGCATTCTTCGTTGCGTCACTAAAGTATGCATAGATTACTTTTTTGCCATTCTATAGCGCGTATAATAACCTTTTCTCCGTGTCGGCTCGTAACTGGTTTGGATTTTGAGAAATGTCGCTTTGAATGGTTTAACTTTTATGTTCTTCTTGATTCTTAATTCTCGAAACGTCTTTTTTTACTTATATAAATTTCTTCCTGAACACTTTGGCTTACTACATTTACAATGAATAGTACTAAACTTATTTAGATACCTGAGATAATTTTCCTTAGCGTCATAATGATTCTTATATTTAAAAACAAACGTTGACTAAATTTGATTGTACATATAGTTTCATACAGATTCATGTGTGCCATTCACGTTCGAGAGAATAATAATCACTAAACAAAATGGACATTTTGACTGATTTTCGAATTAAATGTAAAGGTCAAACCTAAAATTTAAATAGCTACATTTAATAATATCTTGATGAATTATTGTACAAGGTTAAAGTGACACAGAAGTGTTAAAAATTACTCAATGTCAATAGAGATCGGAGAATATCAAAAAATTGTTTTAGTATATTGACATAATGCATTATCAAATCTATTCAATAATATCATTTAATTTTTATTTTACGTTAAAGTTATTCCATTTTGCAAAAATATTTACTCAATGAAAATGAAGAATCGCGGTAAGATTCGAGAAAATAAATCACTCCAAAAAATAATGTACAATGGATGGTGCAGCATTATTAATAATAAAAACGACTTGTAATTTCGGTCATGACTTTCCCAAAAACTGGCTAATGTAGGAAATTGAAAAGCATAACAACAAAACAATGCATTTGGGGAAGCTATGGGTATGGCGCTGAATATTTTTCCACAAAAATAAGAAAACTTTTTTCTCGCTTTTAAAATACTCTCGACCTTACATGATCAACCTTCGAACAATAAAGACATAAAAAATTATGTATATACAGTCTTAAAATATGCATAAACTTCATTCGATGAAATTTTCCATACCAAAATAGAAAATCCAGTCAAACATTCCAAAACAACATTCGACCCACTAACCCGAATTCCCAAACATTAGACAGAAAAAATAACCTTCCAGCGCTTTATCGATTCGATAAGTCAGCAATCAGTCATCAATCCTCCGTTGAATTCAATGTCACTCAGAAACCCCCTTCTCCTCTCCACCGAACCACCCAAACATAGTTACTTCTATTCGTACCAAATCAGTCGCACACGCATATACCTGCACACGAGCATACCTCTCTCTCTCTCTCTTTCTCTCTCGTGACTCTCGCGTAATCGGCTGCGTAATGCACGCGTAATATACGGCGGCTCGTCGCGCCGTCGTCGCGTAATGCAAACGCGCAGCGCTAAACTTCCGTAGAAAGCGAGTGCGTTCGATTTGCATACGCTCGCGGCCTTTTTAGCGCCGCGTTGCGTTAGTTAAGGTCGCGAGTTTGTCTGTGCGCGGCTGCACGCGCTGGGTTTTTGTTGTGGAGGCGATGAATTGTTGAGGGCAGAGGATGGAAAAAAGATAGGGAGTTTTTGTTGGATAGTGGATTTTTTTTATTGGGAATTGTGAGATTTTCCTTGTCACTTACATTGATGATTCGTTAGTCTATTCATTATTATGAAAGATTATTTTATTTGAAAAATTATGTATGATATTACTTTAATTATGAAAAGAATTATCAGTCTTATTGTATTTAAACTGAAAGTATTATTTCTATAAGTTAAAATTAAAAAAGAAATATTAAAAATTCATTAATTATTTAAGTATAATGTTGTATTACAGTCGATTCATTACATCTCATCACGTGGTTATATAGTCAGACATATAATTATTGAAATATTTCATAATTTTGAAAACTCCTTAAAATATTATGCACATGCTTATTTTATAGTTACCACATTTATCAAAGTTAATAAGCATGTTAATTAAATTTTATTTAAAAGCGATTATTTAAAACAAGTGAAACTAACAATTTTAATTCTCAATTTTGTATTGTGTATTAAGTATTTTGCAAGGACATTTTTATAGAAAAAATGGGAAAAGAAACACTTCAAAGAAAAAGTTCAAATTCGTTTTTTATCTGAACGTTAAAGAAATTACAATAAAGGTATCGTGACAAGTACCTCATTATGATCGATTACATTACAACCAATGTTGTTGCTTAGCGATCCTTTTTGCGAAAGAATTCATAAATTTAATATATTAAAATTTTTATTTTTAAGTCTTAGCAAGTGGCAAATAATTATCTTGAAATTTGAAAATAGTATTTTCTAAAACTCGTATATTTTGATACTGATGATGAAACTAATATAATTACACATCTCTCAGATTGGTCTTTATTAACATTATTTATAAACCATTAACTACATTTATAATCATAGAAAAATTATGTATAAAGTCGAAAGCATGTTTAGGCAACTATTATCTTTACAGTTACTCTTTAACCCTTGGAATGAAAAGTCACTCCGCAAAAAAAATTACCCACTGAAAGATTAGAATTTTCATTAACCTAGTTGCAGTAAGAAACAAATAGTAAAATTATACCTCGAGTAAAAGACTATTTCAATCAATTGATAACGCTTATTAATTTAAGTTTTCCGAGGAACAGTTAAAAATCGCCTTCTTATTATAGAATATAAATTCTGTCCTAAAACAAATCAGCAAAAGTAAATTTTTCAAATCATATCTAAACTCTTAAAGTTCCTTACTCGACGATTAGGTAGAATTTTCATGAAACTCATCAGACTGTAAATGGACTTTTTCATCAAATAAAATGTTTTACTCCAATAGTCATTTGTAACCCAAATACGAGGAATAGTCACTCCGAACTAAATTTACTTTCCATCTACCTCCTACATTAGTTTCCCAAGAATACCCTCTCAATCAAATCCTATAAGATCAAACTTTCAAAATTTCCACAAAAATTAACAACCATTATAACCGTACGACGCATATTTCGCAAAATAATTAACGCGCCGCCGCGCGCACGCGCGCGCGCGCGCGAAGAATCCAGAAAAGAAAGTGCGCACACACGAGATGAGACGAATCGCGCGGCGGCGGCGAGTTGACATACGGCCTCTTCTTCGCTTGTATGCACAATATGTGCCAAGCGCATGCATACTCCGCTCGAGTAAAGACGTATATATGCGCCACGGCCATTGTGCAATCCGCGCGAGAAAGAGAAGCGTGTGTAATGTCGAAGGCGGCCCTCCTCGATCGTCTTCGACGAGTGATTTATCGACGCCGCGCGACTACTGTTCTTTGCGCGGGGAGAAGAAGATGCAGTGTCGTTGATTGAAGAGAAGGCACGAATACTGTGTGTGGAGGAGGATGGGGTCGTTGCGATCTTTCAATTAGATATTGGGATTTTTCACGCGGGGTTTCGCGGGAAATCTGATTGAAATTGTTGATGCTGAATGAATGTGAAATTGGAGATTTTTAACGTTTATGTACGGTTTTTGTATGAGTATATTAGCGATATGAGAAGATCATATTTAACGTTATATTTTTATTTTTTTGTATTTCATTGGTTTTGTTATTCATTGGCAAATTAATTACTGTATACAAATATTTATTAGAAGATAATTGATTGTGCCATAAAAAGAACCAGGATTGGTTTAAAATTAGGTCAACGTATAATTTAATATATTATACTCTTTCTAGAAATTCGATTCACTTAAGGTGATGCTAAACATCACGTATTATCGGCAAATATGGGGAAATACTTCATTTAATTCTCAGTTTTGAGAAAATATCTCCCTGAAAGGTTGCAGATTTTGATTGGGATGAAAAAGCGGTGACGGATGGATATAGCATCACCTTAATATCTTATTTATTTTTGTTTATTTAGTATTTATCATTTTACTATACATCTATTATCTACATTTATTACTATATACCTAGTATCTTATTTATTTATACCTACTTAAAATTTATTTTCCAAATATATATATATTTCAGTTTAAAAATCGACTGATAAGTCAATATATCCGTTTAACATTCGATAGTTAATTATTTCACAATTGGCATTCTAAAACACATAAAAGCAGAATATTTAAAAAACGCACAGGCCATCAAACAAAAGTCAATTGTCAGTTAAGATAATACGCCAATTTGCGTGAAACAAAGTTGTAAAACGCAAAATAATAATGTGTTTCTCCTTCGAAACCAAAGCGCGAGAATCCAAACGTAAAAAAAGAAGCGAGATTCAAATCGCGCGAGACAGCAGGACGTGATCTCCGAAATTTCAGAAGGTCGCGCGTCGGCACGCGCCTTTTCAATGCTAATATCGCATAATCCGAGCGTTAACATGAAACTCCTAGAGAAATTTAATCGTAGACCATTTAAAAAAGATGCTGCGTGTATTTGTGAAGCTCTTTGTCACAAACACAAGCAGTGACAGTTTCGAAGTTGTTGGGTGACGGTTACAATAAAATTTTTTTAGACCGCGCACCTTCGCGTTTGCTAAACACACCGATCTGTTAGTCGCCATAGTACCGCGAACATGATGTAATGATGTAATTTTTGCGCACAGGTGTCTCGTTTAGCGTGCGCGCGGGGTCAAGTTGAATGCGAGACTGACGAGGTGTTACACATTTTATAATTAAGATGAATGAGCTGTTGAGGCGAATTTACAGTACAGGAATTAGAAATCTCTGGAAGAATATTAATCGTCCGGAAATTTGTGTGAATTATTTTTTAACAAATTTTAATATTTATAATTTTTTCTTCACTATTTATTTAAATTTATTTGCGATATATACTTATTAATAAATATTTTTTTATAGCAATATAAGTATCAAAATATGTTCTGTGCGTATTAAGTTTTATGAAACACCATTCTATTATTTTGTACTTATTTTTTAAATTATTATAGAAAATTTGTATATAGTTTACATTTGATTCACTAAATTATATCTGAAAATTTTTTTTTTTTATTAATTATCATTGTAAAACTATCTTAAATTATATATAGGATATAAATATTGTATAAGCCTTATCTGGTTTAGATTCAGATATTTTAAAAATTTTACGACTTGGCCTTGTACTTCATAGTATAAAAAGGCCTTCTTAAAATTCTTAAATCTTGATATAACTAAAATATACTAAAAATTGTGTTGAGATACGTCAGAAAATACATTTTCTTCATATAGCAAAGATGAATTTTCCAATTTATTTGAAAAATAAATGAATAAATAAGTAAGTTATAAAAGCCAATATAAAACCCGGATTATAAATTATGACAGGCGAACTCCGCGTTACATATCTATACTAGCTATTCGGTATCGACAAGGGTAAATTGTGAAACTCCAGTGAACTTCTATTAATAACCCACAAATACGAGAAATCCATTAATTTAATCTCCAAAACCGCACTTGAAACGCATCCTTCTTCTCCCATATCCTGAACACAAACTTGCAACATATCAAGTCACCTTATATTTTGAAACAACCGCACATGCTGTATAAATTTCGGCAGTGTCACTCGCATCCGTATAAAAAGTCACAATAATCCACGCCACCTCATCCACAAAAATACATTTTAAGTAAGCTGATAACAAATTTTTAATTACTGAAACCAAGGGATTATTTTAGCAAATTGTGATCAAACATAGAAAAAACATTTAGACCATAGGTTTTAAAGGGCAAAAAGTTAAAAAAATTCTTAAATATAAAAAAACAAAGCTTAAATTGAAGTTCTTAAACTTTAGAGAAAAATATATAAGAAAGTTCTGTTTGTAAATTACTTGTAGAATATGTTTGAATTGGTTCAAACCTCAATTTCTATAATCAAGGTAGTTCAGCAACATTAAAACTTCTTTTAGCAAATTTAAGGAAGTCCAGCCACCTTGATTTTAATGTTTGTGGTCTCAAATCCTGCTTGAAAGTATGAACTTTCAAATTAATTTTGGTAGAAGATGGGCTCTATTCAAGTAATAAGATACTTTATTAAGCTGTTTTAAGTAAGAATAACATGTACATTTTCAAATGTATTATGTAACATTTTCTGAAAGACACGTCGAAGCCTATAAAAGAATAATTTATAAGAAATACAGCCAGAGACAGGAGAAATGCGCGCGTAAAAGTCTCGATCTAGCCTTGACAAGCTCACCGACACCGTCGAATAAATTCACCAATCTATATATCTATATTCATTATAAACATACAACGTAAGCTGCATAGCCCCGAAGTTCCTTTGACACCGCGCGGCCTTGCCCGCAGCCGCGGCATCCAGACAAAAGGTAAACGATCGGCGATCCTTCCTTCCGGCCATTGCCGCGAGCGCGTGATCTTGTTTATTGGAAACCGCGCCGGGCGAAAGGACCGCGAGAGACGGAGAGAAATTTTAACGCGAAGATTCGAGGCTGCTCGAAGGACGTGGGTGATGATATTTGAGGTCGTTGGATACAGGATCGAGGAAGACTATAATATGAGAAGAAGCAGTTGCTTCTCATTGGTTATGGTATTTGAACGAAATGGGACTTTGACATTTCAGGGTAATTTTTGTTTGTTTCGTAATAGGCGTATGGTGTGAGTTGACGTAATTTGATGGACATGATAGATTGACTGATTGATATGTAGATGATAGCTATCATCCGCGTAAGAGATGGAAGAGGAAAGGTTTTGTCTTTCTTGCGATGCTTCTCATCACGTTCGTAGTTGAGTGATTATTCGTTAGTAATTGAATCGCACATTCTCTACGTGTCGAAAGGTGTAAACAAAAATTCACGCATAAATTATAGTATATGTTCGCTGGAAAGAGACTCGAGGTTAAAGTATAAAAGCATCTTGTGAAAAAAAGTGATAAGACGCTGCTTAATTTATGCTATTTCGAGAGACATATTGTACGAGGAAAACTTTAGAAGTTAATGAATCGCAAATTAAGGCGACAATTTTATTTTTCCCCAATTATTTAACTCGCATGCCGATGAGACGTAATCAATTTTAAATAGAATCAGATTAGATCTATACTTGGAATACACGATTAATTACTTCCTAATACACATTAGGTTCGTTCAGGTAGTTTATTGACTTTATATATATATAAATATATATTTATTATACATGTATATAAAATATTTCTAAAATGTGAGAAAACATTTATACAATCAATAGAACATAAAGAATGTTGGTTTAATATATTGCAATAAATTATTGATAAGAACTATAATTCTCAGACTATTATTAATCTTCCACTCCGTAGTTTGATAGTAAATAGTATGTAAATAATATTATCATTATTGCTTGCCATGTATACCACTCAATAAAATATAGTTTCTTGACCTCAAGATTTCTCTCCCGACCCTATAAAAAAATATGTAATGTGAACGATACCCCCACGCAGATTGTAAATTAATTACATACAAAGCTTGCACATTGGAGAGTCGAGAAATTCGAAAATGAACAGACTGGCTACATATAAAGATTTCTCACCACTGTTATTTGTAACTAGTTGTTCCATTTATATTAAGAGAATAGGACACAATGTGTAGGATGATTTCAAAAACACTTATATTCAAAATTAGTCTTAATAAATCTGATAAATATGCAAATACATGGCTAGTATTCATTCATCGATATTAATTGATTAATTTATATATACCAATCTATTTTATTTATTATAATACACATAGTACACAATAACGTATTAATAATAATGTTATTGTAATAGATTTAATTACTTCTTTAGTATATAAAAATAAAAGTACAATAAGAAACAATAAAAATTACTGAATTGTGTTTAAATTGATTTTCTTTAATAAGATATTTTTATATTTTTATATCTGTTATTAACCATGAATTTTGGAATTGCTTCAGTTATTCTACTCAGTAAATAATCAAGATTATCTATTATGTGTACATCAAACCATTGTAGTTCAATCTCTTCAACTTCCATAAAAGCCATCAATAAACAACAATATATAACATATTTCTATATCGCAATTTTACAACAATCCTTCAAGTCTAATACATGCCAAACATCTCGTGACCCACCTTCTTCGCGATCACTCCGCTTCTAATACCCCATAACAAAAACCTCCATTCTCCCCACGCAACAAGCTGCAACAAAAGTATTCGATCAAAGTCAACTATGCGCGCCATCCGATCCCGACAAGAATCCACCGATCACGCAAAAAGCCGACAAAAACTACCCATTTTCTACCGAAAGAAAACACTGCTCTCCGTGAAAGTGAGCCGCTCTACGGCACCAACTACACGCGATACATCCGACCGCGTGAATAATCGCGCGCGGTGTTACACGGCGGCGCATCGCTCAAAATCTCATTACTGTGAATATATACCCACACAGGCTCAAAGAGAGAGAGAGAGAGAGAGAGATGAATGGACCGGACTCGTTTCCGAGCTGCGAGTCTAGAAATCGACCTGAATCGCCAATAGGACACGGAGCTGGAGAGGCGCAGCGAGGTTCGCTTGCACCATCAGCTGTGTGTATATAGCTGTGCGGTGTATCACTTCTCGTTTTCGATGCTGGGATATAGTCGCGATGAGCCGCCGGCTTTATAGACAATGGGACACGATCGTTATGGCCCGAGTGTGCCAGATACCTGGATTATACGGCCGGGAGGTGTTTTATCTTTGCGGTGTGGATTTTTATTCGCGATGTTAAGGGTAGAGGATAGTTTAGATAGCTTGGTTATTGGGGAAGTTAGTTATGCACGGAGAGAATTTTCTAATAAAAATTATGACGAAATTCGCAGTAAAAATTACCGTGAATGCTATAAAGCTGGGACACTCTAACTTTCCGGAAGTTTTTATTGATATTTACGATAAATTTTACCGTACTGAAGGGTAAAATTTGCCTGCCGTAGAGTAAAAGTTCCCTGTACGAATCTTAGAGAAAGCCAAAATTTGTGGTAATATTTGTACGAAATATTTTTTAAAAATCTGGATTTTCTTCCAATTGTTGTAGCAGTATCATTAATACTTAAATAAGTAGTACATTATACACATTTATATTTGAGTTAACCTAAAATGTGTACACGCTCAGTTGCCTCCTTTATCAGCTGTCTTCTTTTTCTCAAATCAGGCAAATTTTACTATTCAGTGCGGTAAAATTTATAGTCTGTGCAGTAAAATTTGTAGTCAATCAGGTAAAGTTTTTAGTAAAATATCAGTAAAAAATGCCAGAAAGTAGGACTGTCCCAGCTTTATAGTTATTTACGGTAATTTTTACCCTGAATTTCGTTATAATTTTTATTAGAAAATTCTCTGTGTGTGTATAATGTTAAAAATTAGATGAATTTTCGGTTACAGCTATAGGAAGAAAATTTAGTTTTTTTGTAACTGAAAGTTCAATGACATCTATAATTAAAGTATATATTATTAATTTAATACGAGACTGGCAAACTCTAAGTATAAATGAAAATTCATAAAAGTGTGACTCAAATTTCAGTTAATAAAGTTAAATGTCAGGTAGTATTATATCATGCTTGATTACCGCTTACACTGTAAATACATTTTCAGTAAAGTACTCGGAACAGAAACTTTCGTTACACGTAACTGAAAATATTTTAGTTACGGTTTTATTAACAGAAACTTCAACGAGATATTTTTAATAATGTAATATTTTAAAATAACAAGTAATAATCACTATCCTGAGATTATTGTAGATAAAGGATTAATAATCTAATATGTTATAATTATCATAAGTACATTATAAAGAATTGTGGACAGCTATTATTCTACAACTACATCTAATACAATTCTATTATTAAATTTTCGAATGACTTAATTTTGTAAGTAAATTTACTCGAAAGTAACATTTAATTTTTATCGTCAATACACATTTCGATATATACCGAGTAACTATTAAAGATGCACTGCATTCATTACTTTCAGCTACATAATTAATTTATCCTTACAATATATTTAAATGTTGAATTATATATTTAAAACTATTTTAACAAATGTAACCGATGTTTTGCCATTCAATTCAACTGTACACCAGACTTAAAATCGAATGAGAGAGACATCCTTTCACGATCCTATCTCTCCGTGTTCAATTACTTATTTACATTGAGCTACAACCTGCATTCTTAATTCGCATAGCTACTAATTTTTTCGCTCTACTGGATCTTATATTCTTTCGCCGAAAAGGCGCACAATTCTATTTACACACAGGTTGAATTTACGATATTTCGCAAACCACTTTTATGTATGTACTGTTATTTCGCGAATTATACTTAGTCAACTCTTCTCTCATTTTTATTTCATAGTGTAGACATTAAATTGTCAATTCTGCGAGTCTTATTCATGGTAATTTAACGACTCGCCTGATTCTTCGAAATTGATTATTCATCTTTAATGTATGAATAGCCCAAAATTATGTATATGTAAATAATCTGTTAATTCAATGTAGGCGAATGTTTGTTTGATAGGGAGATGAAATAGGTTACATTTTACGAATAGTAAAAGATTTCACTTATTATTAAAAACCGCTGCTAATTCATTGGTACTTAGCTTCCTCAAACTAAATTAATTGTTCTAATATAACATTTTGTTTCTAATAAATTAATCTTAGATTGCTATATCTCTTTTTAATTAGGATTAAAAATGTGTGCTGATTTATCGTTGATGATTTAATTCACAACAGTTAATTCAATTAGCTGTAGCCATAATCCTACTTTTATTATACATTTATATTTTTAATTTACATCTATATATAAATTAAATGTCTGTTTTAAGCCGTGTTTGGTACCATTATTTTTTTAAATTAATATTTTTAATTTTATATATTTCACCTCGAATTTGAATTTAACAACATCTTAAATCACATAATTAGATCGTTCATACGTATCATTTTCACCCAGATTTATAAAAAATAAAACATAAAAAATACTGTTATACATAATTTCATTAATCTTCAAATACCTTTTCAATTAATATTTCAAAATATCAATGGAAACGTTATAATAATAAACAGAAACGTTACCGTTAATAAGTAATTTTATACTCTTTCAAGTGCAAAATGAAGCGACCATAGAGCTTGGCTCAGTGTAAAAGACACTTGCCTACCGATACAAGACGCTCAAACGGTCAAAGGTTCGATTCCCGATGAAAATTCTCGAGAATTTTTTCTTCGAGTTTTTCGTCTGAAAAAGATCTTTGACTACGCATACAGCCTCATAAAAAGTGTCTGAGATGCTAGTAAGCAGATGATTGGTTTCGCTCTACCGACATCGCACATACAACAAACAAGTATATAAAATACAAACTCCTAATGTCTCAAAACATGTTTCTAACTCTTTCCTATATAAGGAAGGAAAAGTTGACAGTTCTAAAATAAATTGTCTATCCAGCTGACTTACTACCGGAATCAAAATTATTTATCTTTCAACAATTTTTGGCCAAACACAAGTAAAAAATAATAGCTTTAAAAACATAAGTACAATAAATTAAGAAAAATTTAAAATAAAAAATAAAGTTTTAAGTCACCTGTAGATGAAGGGTCCGACTTCCTGTAACTTCGGCTTCTCCTGGAACATCAGAAAGTTCTCGGCGTTCGTCACGTTGAATATGTACACTTTGGTCAGACGCACGACGCCCGGCTTCTGCCAATATTGAAAGCTGAGAGAGCCGTTCCACAACCTCAATTGCTGTTGTAAAATAATAAAACGTTAGAATTTTCCATTGACTGGGAGGAGGAGAGGGGGGGGGGGCTTTCAAGCCTATATGTATACAAGATTGGATAAGTGGATAGGCCAGGGCTATCCGTACATTTTACCGCCCGTTGATTAATCGCGTCGCGTTACAAATGCATTTTATTGTTGGCGTTGAAGGATTTGCAGGGAAAAGCAGCGTCATTAGTAGATTGTAAGAAGTACGTGCTACTTTCGATTTTTTTCATAAAAGTGTAATGAATTCGCATTTCTGATTTCTCATGTCATAATTGACATAATTGGATGCTATAAATAAAATAGAATATCAGTAAGCGTTTCTTAGGTACGCACTTTGCAGACATCAAATATAAAAATGAAAAAGTATTTAAAAAATGTTACTGAAGTAAATGTTCCAATTCCTAACCACGTCCCGATTTATACTAACTTTGTATTTTTCCCGGTATTATAGATTTTTTATAAAAATTGTTGTATCTATTATTTGAGACATAACTCTGAATATTTAAATTAAAATTGTAATACATCCAGTGTAATTATTTAATACCACTGTAAATAGAAATCACACTCATAGATACACCGTACCCTAGAAAAATAAGGCAATAATCCCTTAAAATATTGTTTCAAAATTTTTTTAAATAAAATTTTTTTACTTTAATTCTAGTATTGTGTCATAGTATTAAAACCATTTTTAAACAATAATCAAATTAAAAGAAATATTGAGTTATCATAAACTTATTCTGGGGTGTGATGTGCTATTTTCTACTGTTTTCTAATTTATTAGAATATTTATAAATTGAAACACAACCAATCAACTAGAGACGATTACAGATGGTTAATACGTAGTATAAGTAAGTAGTATATAAATAAGTACATAGCTAGGTAATTGGTGTTTTTTGATTAATTAGTGTTCTGAAATTACTTTTTGACATTTATTTTATAAATTTTGAGCAATCGTATAAAAAGCAATCCATTTTATTTAAACAGTTGTCAAAATAGCCTTTTTAGTTGCACGTCAATGCTTAGACGAGTATAAGAAATTAAGAACATCGAGACACAACGACGAAATTTTATCTACAAGTCAAGTCAGTCTTACTATCCGTAAAAAATTATAAAAACAATGAATATAGAAATCGGGACATTCATCGAACTAATCATTCATCACCCAAGCTCTTTAAAAAAAAAAACACCCGGACTCGCTCGAGTCTAACGTTTGTTCGGTCAAAAAGGCAGAATCAGAAAGAAGTCAAGAATCCGCGCGGCAACTATTGTTCACGCTCCAGCTTACTCTGCCAATAATCTCTCGGTAATTTCTCTCGCTTAGAGCTCCACAACAACACAATACAACGTCCGGCTCCTTTTTTCTTCTCTCGCGCCTCGCGCCCGCAGTGGCAGCCAAGGTAAAGCCAGTGTGCGGTAATATCAAGTTCACGCCTCGTGGATTTTATCGGCCGCTGCTCTCAATTACAATGGCGTGTATATATAACGACGCTGTTATGCGCTCCTCGTGGGCTTAATTCTTTTGCATTATACGTAGAAATTCGGACTTTCGAAACAGGGTGCTTTTTATTTTAATTAATAAGGAGGATTGTGGGGGGCCTTCAGAACCATAATGAGATAAGTTCTCTTTAGAAACTTTGCAAATTGTCGCGAATATTTCAACAGTAGTGACATAAAAGAGTAACATTTGATGAATTTTATCACTGTAATTAATACTTAAATATGCTATTTTATTTATCAACTTTATTGTACAGTTTAAATCAGAGAAGTAATCACGAGATTTATAAAAAGTTTGCAAATGGACTCATTTTGTTATGGATCTGAACACTTCATATAGGGTAATGTATAAAAAATAACGAGAGATACTTACTCGTAAAATGACATAATCGACCCATGGTATGCTGCTAAGTATGATGCCTATTGTCAGGGCAAGAAGTCCGAAAAGTATTACTGCTATTCTACCTGAAACAGTGAGAAAGAGAGGCAATGAAGCAAGACCGTTGTTTTTTTTTTCTGTGAGCAAAAAACGATTTAATTTAATTAGTGCTAACGGGTGCTACCTGAGTTATTTTCAGTTACGGTAGAACTCGGTAGCAATTTTGTTCATGTTGAAAGAATATGTGATGGTTTATATATTTTTTCTAAATGGAGTATTTTACTCTATAAAAAATGGGTGATTGCAGATATAGTGCAAAAAAGTATACTTCACTCTTCAGAGTTACTAAAGAAACGAATGTTATAAAATTATCACACTCTACGTGAGGTATTGCTGATACAACGTGTCATTCACTTATTTTATTAAGTGGCCGATATGATATTTCACATATTGACCTTGACGTAATGCGAAAAATTCTGAATTTTGTTTCCTCAATGAGGAAGTTTTATTCTTTGTACTTTTACGATTCTCAAAAAAGTTTTCTTTGTGTCAAAAGAAAATGTGATCATTTCTTTTATCAACATTATGTTTTTTTATTAACAGAATATTTAAAATTTCTTTATACGAAATCAACGTTTACAAACAATGCCAAAAAGGTATATTTTATTCTTCAGAGTTATTAAAGAAATACATCTTTCAATACTTTTATATTCTACGTGAGATATCGCTGATATAATGTGTCACACACTTTGTTACATCAAGTAATTAGACGCGATATTCATTTTTTTCCCCATTTTCCCCACCGCCACAGTATCATCCTCGCATCTCCATACTGCAATTCACAAAACCCACATCAAACAAGAAACTTCATTTTCGAATTAACGACCGTACACGGCCCGTCACTCTGTAAACTGCAATAAACCGAGCGCAAAAGCTCGCGCGTCATAACGACTCGCTCCTCTCGCGGCAGGAAGACTTTCACGTGATTTTCCCATTCATGAGCCAAGTCCTCGCCCGTGCGCTCGCGCGGTGAAAGGAAATTTTATGATAAGGAGCCTCCGTAATCGCTAAATGGGACGCGCGCGACTCGTTGACCGACATTCGCCGCGCGGCTGTGCATGCTGTCGGAACTGCTTTTTGACGAGGAGTGGAATGCCTCGAAATGGGATAATCGCGGTGGTTGCTGTTCACTTGATATTATAGGTGGTGGTTTGTTTATAGATGATGGGTGAATGCGTGCAGGTTGTTACTGGCGGTTTTAATCGGACTTCAAATTGCGATAGGCAGGCTTCGTTGAAGAATGTTGAAGTTGGGGAGAAGATTTAATTCGAGATCTTGTTTCGAATATGGACCTAGACATCATTAACGTTTACTAATTTTCTATCGTACATTATTTATAATTATTAACTTTATTTTACCACCTACTCTAACAAAAATTACTTATCGAAATTCTGCTATGTTGGTTAGAAGTATGAATTCTGACTTTTGTTCTAGTTAACAAATCCTAACAAAATAACAATTTTATCCTCATTTGACAAAATATCTCTATTAGTTGATAGATTTAGTCACAGTAGCTGTACGATCTAAACAACAGTCAGAATCGCATTCATAGAATTGAAATTATTACATTAACTGCATGTAAGCAAAATTGGAACAAATTTGTATCATTCCATTATTCATGTTTGACACAAAGTCGATCACTTAGATGCTAGCTTAGGTAATAATTGAAATCAGGTAATACATCGTGTTAAAACAAATAATCCGACTAATTAAACACTCAATCGCAAAAAACCATAAAAAGCACTCTCTCGCAAATAAACGTTAAAAGTCGTTAACTAGGACATTTACCCTATCGCGCATACATACTCGCTACCATTTTTCGCGCGACCGCGCAGCGGGTAGCAAGGTCAGCCGCGTGCTTGGATGATGACTTCGCGCGCGACGCTATACGGACTCTTACTCTCTCTCTCTCTCTCTCTCTCTCTCTCTCTCTCTCTCTCTCTCGCCGTCAATTCAATTTTATCGGCTGATCGGTAGCGCTGAACAGACATTGCCGTTCGATTTGTACCAAGGCATTGTCTAGGAAAATGGTAGCCTCTTTACGTCTAGTTTGAGATATGGTATACGGGGGGTTTAGGTGGGGAGAAATTCAGATTGAGCTGTGTAATTGCTTTGTGAAATTGAAATGTAAACGCGAAAAAAAGCACGTTAGAAATTATTTCTGTTAAGAGGTAGATTTTAGGTGATGAGATTGCGATTGATTGAGTTTTTAAAGCGCGGTAGCACCTTTTTACTTCTAGATTTTAGTTGATTGAATTTGAAATTTCATATTTATATAAAAAAATTTGAGATATAAAAATTTGGAAATGAACAATACTGTTATTGAAGAACACGCATCTTCTATAGGGATTTTGAAAAATATTATTAACAAAAATGCAAAAATTACCTCTTCGAAAAATACGCGTATTCTATAGTAATTTGTTCAATATATTGGAGTATAAATCCAGATATAGAGGATTTTGTAAACGCTGATTACAAATTCGTAGTCAAAATTACAAAATATTCTAAACTCAATGGAAGTTGAATGCGCTTCCAATTTCGATCCGCCGCTTTAGATCAGCCATTTTAAGTTTTGTAATTATGATCCATTATTTGTAATCAGCGATGCAAGAATATACTATGTACCTAGTTTCATTATAGTCGTCCAGAAAATAGTAATTGCTTAAAGGGGTTTGACTGATGCTGTGCGCGTACAGTAGAACAAGTCGAGTACGATAAGACACGTAATAATGTAGAAACATTGTAGGTAAATGTATTATGTAATAATATTAATAGCTAAGTCGTGTTTGGCCTCAGTTGAATTTTATTATATATATATATATCAAACTTTAGTTATACGAAGTTAAAGGCCAATTAACCAATTCGTAGTATGCAGACTATCTGTCTAAAATTGAGTGTTTTTCGATGTAGTCATCTATTGAAAAAGGATTCGGATACTTCATTCAATAAATGCGATATAAAAATTATTATGAAATTTAAAGAAATATAAATAATTTATCGCATTCAGCAGAAACGCTATTCAACTGCCTCGAGCTCGGCAATCAACCTGTTCGACGCTAATGATTATGCAGTATTATCGAATTGATATGAAAATTAAAGTATACTATGTAATATAGCTATCATTTTTTATACCTCAGTTTTCTCAGACCTGACAACAAATTCGAAGTAGCGCACGCGCGAAGCCCCGCTCACAGGTTCGAAATACATAATAACCGATCGAGAGAAAAACGTCATATTGACGGAGCCTTCAAAACACACTCGCGAGTGTTCACGAAAAACAAATTGTGACACTCGCTGGGACTTTTTCGCGTGGCGTTCTTATGTAAAATTAAAAACCTCTTTAAAAATATGAATTGCAGCGCAGCCGGGCTGCAATATCGACGATGGAAAAATTAATGGCTAGCGGTCGGTATAAGAAGAAAAAGTATAATAAACAGGTATATAATAAACACGTGTGACAAATTTCCACGGGTACGGTTTCCTTATTTTTAGTTATTAGAACGATAAGCTTATCTATATAATCTTCATTATGAAAAATCAATCTTCCTCAAAGATGTCAAATTAATTTTTCGGACAGTTCCCCTTTTTTAATTGAAATTTTATTTAGCAGAAAAGAGAATACTGTCATTTATTATCCAAACGCATTTACTAACAAAAATCATTTATTTATCTTGGAATTATCGATCCTGTGAGTTTCATTTCAGCATTGTAACTACTTCTTTTATTATAGGTAATCAATTATTTTATAAAACACGATTAATAATAAACATTTATCAGATTTTTTATTTCACAAAAGCATTTTAAATCTATTATTTTACGTTTCTGCAGAAAATGAACATTATTTCTACCAGGGCTATAAATTAATATCACCAAACATAAATTAATTTAAAAAAATGATCCTAATAATTTTCATGGCTTGTAATTTTCTATCAATGTACATTTACATTTCTTTCCTCCTGTAGGTCACACACGCATGCGCCCCATTTACAATCAGAGTACAATTTCGCGATCGCTCGACAAGTCGGTCAGCTTTTTCTTCGCGCACGTGTCTATACAAAATTGCGCGACTCTCCCGGCGCTTATTAGAGTCACGAGGGTTCAAGTACGGTAAACCTAACGAGCGCTTAAAAGATCGTTAACGTCTCTCTCTCTCTCTCTCTTTCGCCTCTTCACTATACTATATTTGCCGCCGCGCTTTGGTCCAAGGATGCCTATAAAACGTCCCGTTGCATCTGCCGCGCGACGAAAAAAAAACGCTGTCGTAATGCGAGACTCTCGAATGGTAATGCGTATAAACATGAAGGCAGGCGTGCGCGCGCGCGCGCGTAGAGAAGGTATGCGCATTGCGTAATTTATTTTTCCGATCGTTTCGCTGTTTCCGCGTCTAATGAGCTAACGATGATATAGACGAAAGGAAAAAATTCATTAGACTCGAGTGTAATGGGGTCTTAAAATTCAGAGCGTGTAATACACGGTAAATCATTGTTACAATATTCATTAAAATGTAATCGATTACGTAATTCAATAAACCATTCGATCTTTTAGCTACCGCGTATTCCTATTAATGTAGCTGACGAAATTCGAAGTATTTACAAGCCTACTCGCGCTTTCTCATCTGATTTTCGCATTTCCCACGTGTACTGACAACGTTCAGGGAACGCCATAATAAAAACGAATCAACCGAATAACGCGCACTCTTTTCCGGCGGTCGAACAATCATCTCGATATCACCTCCTCCTCCATGTATCCTTCGTTCGCTCTCTACGTGTAACATTTATGTAATATCGCGCAACTTTCCACCTGAATTTCGCGATCCTTCTTATTATATCTCATTTACGGGTCTGGATATGAATATGACGCATCGAACGAAATTGAATGCAAAATACTCGAAGAATTCGCGCGCGCTTATCGTCGATTCCCGTTGGAGCGAAAAATTAGGATGGCTTGTAATGTGTCTGTTGTGTCGCAGCATCCGAGAGCGCGCGCGAAAGTCATTCCGAGGAAAGTCGCCGACGCGCGCGGATTAGAAAACGTAACGCACGCCGCGGGAAAACGTAACGGGTTACGAGCCCCGGGAGTTCTAAACCGGCGCCTACGAGATCGATGTAACTTTATTGATAGCGGGTTTTGATTAAGTTTTTTTGGTAGTCTAGATGTTTTTTAGAAGATTTCCGCGGTATATTTGTAATTGGAGCATCTTTGTATTATGTATTTTGATAGAATTTGTATTTTGAAAGTATTTGTTTAGTTTGTTGAGGTTAATATTTAAATAATTTTATCGTCTTATCACCAGTTTACGTTTAGGACCTGCAAGAAATTTTGATTACAATATAAAAAAATGTAAATGGCCGATTAATCTTTATTTGAGTGGTTCTGTGAGCATGAGGTTTAAATGATTGTGTTTTTGTGCCTTTCACTCGATGTACACGACAAAATATTTAAGATACTGATTCAACAGTAATCATTACATTTTGTAAGAAAGAATAAAAAGATACAATCTTAAAGTGTACAAAGATATAATAATAATATTCCTTAAAGTAGATATATAGATATAGCGTTTATTTCTGTGCAGACAGATAACATAAAAATTACAGTCATTCTTAAGGTTGAAATTTGTTTAAATCACAGATCATGAGTTAACGCATAATACTGCACGCAGTCTTAATTATATATGCTGCATTAAGGATTTAAAAGCTCATATACAAACTTTTGCAATCGCAGTAGATACGGTCAGGAACGTGTAAGACGATCCCTTGATTTAGTTTTATTATTCATTAGCTTTATATATTAGAATTAATTGGAGAAATTACGATAACGAAGTTAAGTTCGATTATACATACTAAATCACAACCAATAAAGCTGAAGCAATTGTCTTACGTGTACATTGCCCAGATAATTTCTGAATGTCACTGACACTAGTCGTTCTTTATAAACCATTTAAGAACTCTTAAAAATATTTCAACACGTTCATAATGAATTCTTAAACAGCTCAAAAAGAGTTTATAAAAATAATTCTGCTTTTATTATCTGGATATACTTTATAAACTTGAAGAAATATCCTTATGTACATAAAACCTTTATATCTCATAATAAATCATTCATTCGATAAAACAACCATTATTTATATAATTCCCATCATCTAAAATTCTTCACATAAAAATCGGTCAATCCTTTGCACACATCATCTCTGCCATCTCATCGAAAAGAACGGGCCGCGCAACCTCGACTGCAGACGACTCTTGCGCAAATAGCCCCCTAAATTTGCAGACTCCACGATTCCCCGGGAAACGCCCGAAATTCCAATCCTGCAGACTCAAAAGAAGACTCAAGAAAAGAAAAAGAATCGGCAGCTCTTACGTGCGTGAAAGGCCGGGAGAGGGGGGGGGGGCAGGTACAATATACTGGTCCTTTTAGAGCTCGCAGCCTCGCAAGGTCGCGGATCCCCGAAAGCACTCTTTCTCGTCTCGCGACCCTGACTCCGATATAACCGGGCGTCTAACTGTGCAGCGTACTCTCTCTCTCTCTCTCTCTCTCTCTCTGTTTGTGTGTCAAAGTACCCGCGAGAGTCCTTCGGCCCCTCAAGGACGTGAGACAGGTGGAGAACGCGTGAGACGGTTTTTTTTCTTCTTCTTTTGGTCGGTCTGCATGGGAGTGCATCTGCAGCTGCAGCTGGAATTTCGCAAAATCGGTCGGGGGTATGCGTTGATGTTGGGCAATGATTGGGTATGATTGAGTCGAGGTATGTTAATGAGGCGTTCATGGATGCCGCGGGAGGTACGAGCCGTTGAGACGTGGGTGTGTCGACATTGCGAAATTGGAATTTTTGTCGAGGGTTAGGGAGGTGGTGGATGTTAATGTGGATCTGCAATATGAATGTAAACTATTGGGGAGGAAGTTTTAGAAGTTTTACTTGGCAGCTGTGGAAAGGAGACAAGCTTTTTTTTTGGATTGAATGGAACACCCGAATAGTATTTCAAAATTTGGTGATGGTATTTAATCTTATTTAGGTAGAATATAGCTTGCGGTTATTTAAATTCGTAAAATAGAAGTTTTAATCAGGTTTGTGGAGTCAGTTTTTAGCGAATCGATCTGAAATATTCAGGGTGTCTTTATTACATGTAGAGCCTTTGCTATCGAGAAGAATTTCGAAATATCATTTTCAAGTACAAATAACGGATGAAAAAGTACATAAAAGTGCCATTTTATATATAAAATTAGTATTCATCAACTGCCGTTTAAACTTAAATATAGTATTTTAAATTTTATTTTCTCGATCTAACGAAGCTAATGATATGTAATAAAGATTCTCTTAAGAGTATCAGATCGAATCGTTAAAAACTGATTTCGCAAATATGTAGCTCGTTCAAGCTTATGTTAACTTGTATTTTAGTAATTCAGAGAACTGTGATCTGACTAAATAAGATATTTGCCCTCAACAAAGTTTAAATTACTCTCAAGGTGTCATAACATGCTTAATGAATTTCTAAGGAAAAAGTTTGGTATCACGTGGTATAAACTTGCATCTTATGGAGACATTTTACACTTTTTCTTTAAATGATTCATATAATTCCACCAACTTATAAAATAAGAAATGTTAAGTTTTTTTTATCAACTATACGTTTCATTAACTGAAAAAAAATCGCGACCTCGTCGTTGACATGTTCCTCATTACATATAGAATTAACTAACAAAAATGCCTCGTTGACAGTAAGCAAAAACTCGCTCTAGTAGCGTGATAAGTAATTTTTAGAAATAAGGTTATTTTAAAAAAAGTCGGATCTAGGTAACAAAAAATTTGCTACATATATGTACTAAATAATTATCTCTATCATTATATAAAAGAATTTACGATGAAATCATACCCCTGCTCTATTTTATACGCATAAGAATCAAGAAATGTTGGAAAATTTCTCTTTTAATCTAAGTCAAAATTAGTTTTTTGTATAGAATGTTTTCTAACCCTGCCAGTAAAAGATAAATTCTAAAACAATTACTTTTTTTGTAAATTAAACATACAAACGTTCTTTTGTATCATTATTAATCTCCCAGTAAGCTGGAAATAAAAGAAAAATAACAACATTGAAAATAAACATGCTATTAACTATAAAAAACTAATATAAAAAAGATAGTGCACAAATGACTACCCGAGACTAATAGGGTTTAAGATACCTCAGCACTTTTATAATAAACAAACATCTAAAAACAAGAATACACGACAAATGAAGTAGATCAATGGTCTAAAGCTCTGAATCATAATCGATCTAAACGATCATTACACGTCCTTCCACGTCAGTCATACCGCATCTGTTTTAGAAACCATCACCAGTCAAGCCCTACTGAGCTACTTATTCGTCGATTTCTCGTCCACGGCAGCAAAAGAAATCTCGCGGGTGCAAAAAGATGCCCCAACATTCCTCCTTTTTTTTCCCGATCCCTCTGCAAAAAAAATATGGAAGCACGATGCATATTCTTCACTGCCACTGCACGTGATAATATAAGAGCCGCAGAAAGTATTTGCATAAGCTGTTAAGATGAGAAGCGCAATTTTCATCTTCACGTGTGCTTTCGTCGCACGTGAGCTTTATGCGAGACTCGTGCACACTGCAACAAAAAAAAGACGAGATGTGCAATTACTTAGAACGGGTGCATTTACATTACGTGAGAATCTAGTCGATGTACAACTCTATAAGTAGTTAGAAAAGTTATGCATTGTAAACGTACGTAACCAGGCAGATTCTTCAGTATTGCCAAATAACTATTCTGAATGCTGGAAATAAAAGGACCTATGCTGGAGGGTAATAATTATTTACAGCATTGTAAATCTATAAAAACTTGTAAAATAACAAAGTCCCGTAAGTTGAAATCCCGATTTCTCATTACTCAGTATCTAACAGTTTAAAATTATTTTTTTATGACTGCTAGTCAAATCTAATACTTATAGCAGCAAACAAACTACGGTATTAGATAAACTCTTCAAGTATTTTCGCGAATCTTGCGCTATCCCAGAAACGGATTAAATATTAATATAATAAACTCAAAAATATAGAATTACAAGAAATAAAAAAGCAATAAAAAAGCAGTAAGAGGTAATAATTTTCAGAAAAAATCAGATGAATTCGATTTTTTGGCACTGTTTGCTACACGTGACGCAAACATAATTCGATCGACACGTGAAGAGCAAACGTGATTGGATTCTATGCAGAGATGTTTCCGAGCTATCGAAGTGGGGCATTATAAACGATATGCTTTTTTAAGGATAGGGTATAACGAGTTGGACGGAATGACGCAATAGAGTCGTGTTTTTAGGAGCCACGAGCGTATTTTTTACTTCTGATACTCTGATTCTTTGTTAGCATGTTGTATGAATTAGTAATTGCTACACTTATTAATACGAAGAGCAGTGAAAGAAAATCAATTATTTAGATTACCATTTAATTGAATGACTATGATTCTTGTGATTTTAAAGCTTTTCGTTTTTATTGCGTAAAATGGGAATTATGTAAGTAATACTGCGAAATTGAATTATAAAACACGAGGAAGTCGACATGGAAAAAATGTATTAGATTAATCCTATGTTTCTTGAAAACATAAATTGATACAATATGTAATAATTACACTTTTCGACGCAGCGACTACTTCAACATAAAGTTACGTTAATTGAACTGGGCGATGAATGACAGTGTGTAAACTATATCTTGATATTACAATCAGTTTTCATACTTATTTAATATCGATTAGTTATATATGTTTAGACATGATATATTCCAAAAGATAAAATCATAATAATATAATTAATGTTATAATCAGCAATGACTCATAAGTCCATTAAGTGACATAACAATATCAACAGTAGTTCAATAATTTAAAAACTACTCGTTATAATTAACATTCCTTTCATACTGAAATCAAACGTTTTAACCTTTCATTTCTGCCATTTCCTTTCGGTAATTTTACAAATATATCGCAAGCTTCCTACAACTTTGAACTTCTTACTTTTTTTAATTAAAAGCTTAGACGTATAATAACCATTGCCACGCCAAAAATAAACTTGTCCAATATTACGGCCTAAAAAAATATTAAACTCTAAATATTTTTTCAAATTCTAAATTTCTCACCTCTTCCCTATTTTTACCCGAACATCCGCATTTACTCGTACCAACAAATTCGTTGCTAAAATACTCAACTAAATCTCTAACCCACAACGAGAACAACCCAACCCACACCTCGCTCTCAACTCCAATCCCGCATTTGAAATTGGCGCGCTTCGAGTGCTTCAACCGCTACACCTCCCGTATCGTAAACCTTGCACACGGGAAAAGTCGCGTGCGCGGCTGTGCGTGAAAGTGCCGATGAACGATCGCGAGCACCAGTACACACCTAACCACAGTAGCTGCGAGCAGCGACGGCGCGCCGGAGAAAAGAGACAGACGGATAATGCACGCCTCACAGCTGAAGCTGCTGTGTGTATAGGTGCGGAGAGTCATTTGCTCGGGCGCGCATTGCATAAAACCTCGTCGATCTCTCCTTTCTCGTATATATACCGCCGAAGCTGTGCGCGCGCGCCGTTGGTAAATCGCGTCGAGGCGCGCGTTTCGACGATCTGCGCACGCGCGCTGTGTTTGAAGTTCGCGGTTCGGATTAGGTGTCTAGGAGGTGAATAGGGGTTTGCGTGGCTTCGTAAGGATTTTTGCTTCCTCGGAGGAGCAGCTTTGTCGCGCTAAAAAATAGTTTTGCTAAAAACTTGTTAGAATGATGTTTTGAGACTTAAGAAATCAAAATATGTACACTATTTTTAGAAAATGTCTGTATGGATGTGTGTATATGCGTGTGTGTGCGTGCGTGCATGAGTGCGTCGTGCGTGCGTGTGTGCGCGTGTGCGTGTGTGTGTGCTTGCATGTATGTGTGCGTGCGTGTGTTTGTGTGTGTATGCGTGTGTGTGTGTGCTTGCGTGCGTGCGTGCGTGTGTACGTGTGTGCGTGCATGCGTGCGTCTGTGTGTGTTATAATTTGATAAAATGTTCAAATTTACAGAAAAAAAATAAGTAATATATGATGAAAAATGTATCCTCACCTAAAAATATATAACCAATTTATTTGTAATTTTAAGATGGTTAGGTCATTAATATGAATTAATGAAAATTGTTTATTTAAAATTATAGTAGAAAAATCATGCACATTTGTGTTATTGATTACAATAGACAAAATATCACTTTAAGAACGCACAAAATCAAAGTAGTTGACAGCATTTTTGGAATCTAATTGCATTTTGAGTTTATGTTTAATCCGTACTCTGAAACGAAGGAGATAATTTATTTTTTTAGGTACATTTATTACGAAGAAAGCTCTTAACTTGAATACGATTTAGACAATCTTAAACTCTGAACTCGAGAAGGACTACACTTGAATTTAGGGTTATATCTTGAGACGTACTCTTAGTTTAAATCATTCTCATTCAGAAAGCTAACATTCAGTGACATTCAAGAAGCACTTCATTTCAATGCGATCCCCAAATACAGGAACACTCTTAAGTTGAAAGAAACACTTCAGTCAACGATCCATAACCGAAATCTGTAATCATGACCTTCGAATTTAAAGTCCTGAACTATACCGTCTGAGCAACCGTACTTTATAAGAATCAATAAAAATGAGTACGTATATCAAAAAAGTTGTGTTACATTCGCTATTAAATGTTACTTTTATTTGCGAGTATGAACGCTTAATATTCAACATTTGAGACTAAATAAGATATAGAGTGTAACACCTCATTTTGAGCATTGTATACAAAATTTTTAATAAATACTCTCATAATTTGGAAGTTAACTCTCAACACGCAAGTGTTAATCCCAGTTGTTCGAAGTAAACTCTCAAAATTAAAAAGTTAATTTTTGTTAACACCTTAATTTCTAGTGTATATTATATAAAATTAAGTATTTACAATCAAAATTAAGTGCAAATTTTCAATGCTTACTGCATGAATGTTTAACGAAATTAAATTATTTCAAAGTTTGTCAGATGCACGTATAAAGATACACAAGTACACACATTTCATTACCATATACTTTTTCACGTATGCAAAATTAACGCTCGAAATCTTCGTGTCCAATTAGCAAAGAAAAGTATCAAAACAGCAATAAAAATGTTTTACGTTACTTTGGTATTTGACATTGCTCCTTACTCAAAAGCAATAAACTGATATACGACTTGCTATTGTACCGCAGCGGAAAGTAAAATAAGTAGAACGAAGTCTTCTTTACGAGTGCGAAACAACAGCGAAGCCGTACCATGCGTAGTACTAACTACTTAAACGCACTCGTCGCCAGTCGTTACGCTATAATGACTTATTATCTTTAGAAAATGCACAAAAATGTCTCAATTTATTACGTAAAAAGAATTACACGTACGCTATTCCCTATAAGCAATAATCAATAGTGTGCCAAATCACAATAAAAAAGCATTTCTCAATTCATTTCTTTCACTTTTTGTGTGTCTATCGCTGTTACCTTCGGCATTTCACGCGAAATGATAATGATACATAATCGATGATTATTACGCAAACTATTGTATGTCGAAACTGCGCATGGAGCTGGGAATTCATGAAACGGGGATTTCCGAGCGTTTTTACGGCCACTCTTTCATTATTAGAAGAGAACGGTTAAACGTCCTTTTTCTATCACCTATGGTTATAATGACGTAATCGAACGAACGCTTCATTTGTGCGCATTGTTTACGAGTTTACCGCTTCTTTTGTAAACGAGGAAGCTTTAGAAAAAATTATAAATCATAACGAAAAATGAGATGTCAACACTGCTACCGCTAATGAGCTTATTTTCATAAGCAAAATTGGAATAAATATCGCGTTCTCGCGCTCGCGAGACGAGAAAAAAATTCAATCAGGAAAAATGATCGTATTCGGTGGAAAAAATGTCCCGCTCACTTTTGTTGATCAAGGCGAGTGCGTGCGTTTGCGCCCCGACGCGCGCGGAAATGGCGAGTGATATTATCGGATGATGATAACTGCGCGCTTGCACTCGATCACGTATGCGTCGTTCGTTAATGTCTTTTCGCCTTTTATCGTTTTCCATTTTTTTGCAACAATATCAAGGAGTTCACGGTACACTTTCCTTGTGATTGACTGTACATTTCAACAGTGGATGGTATTGAGTACCTGTAAATACGATTTAAAAATTTCACAATTATTTATTCAATATATTTCAGTTGGAATCAGAAGTAACGTATAACTTATTAATTTTAAACTTAAAATTGTTCAGTTGAATTGTTGTATATAATATTTTAATATAAATCATACAAGTGCATGCTATACGTAATAAGAGTGGAGCATTTTCCTTATTCATGCTTGCCTTTAAATCTAAAACTAAATGTATTGAATAAATAAATAGAGGGCTCAAAACGTTTAAATAGCTATTTGTGACCATTCCATATATTTGACGATTATATACTAATTGCAAGGATACGATTTTATTGCAGAATAGTGAAACATAAAAGTATCAAAAAGTAAAGTGCAAACCATGCCCCACTCATACAAACAACCACACTCAACATACAAAAATGCCCCACTCTTACCTATATTGTAGAAACACGAAAATTATATTAGTGACCTCAAATTACTTTATGATCTCAACTAACTAAACAAATACATTTTTCAATATATTACTTCAATTCCGTAATTGAAAATTCAGTTTTTCATATTCGCAGTCATAATGAATCAATTCATACATGAAATTTATTTAAATTTTGCTTCGCGTTAATTAATTCAGTGGAAAGTTTCAACTGCCAGTATGGGTTACCAAGGAGTCTGAACTTTTAATAAAAATGAAATTCTGTGTATTTACCATAAAGCAATAAATAAATACTTTTATGCAGAGGGGGCAGTGGAAAATTTCTACCGCAGCTTATACAAAGGGAATTGTATCCTTTTTACAGATTTCGCTTCCGTTGTCGATAATAGTGAGCAGATAAATAATTTTAAAAGTCACACCAGTTCTTCCCTTGAAAGCCGAAAGCTAAATTCAAGGCCCACGTTACGCTTCCACTTTTTGTATTGTGATGTATAATCCCTTGAACTTTTCTTTTTCATGCATTTAAATTCTTAAGACCGAAATAATACACTTCAATGTTTAATTTTTATTTTTCAATTGATCATTCCATTTTTACAGATTTTTTAAAGTTAAGAGTTTCAATTAATTTATTCCATTAAATTTCCATGTGACGATGAAAGGAAAAATACAAAATATTTTTTAATTCTCAGAAAGAATGTGACATTTTATAAAATTATTGCCACGATTAATGACAGATTAAGTAAAAAGCAAAACCTCACGATTTTGGATGACATTTTACTGAAATGTTGTAAAAATATTATTGCGTTTTTCAGTGCAGAAAATATTACATTTAATATATGACCGATGTATTTATAAATTGTACTTATTTAAAAAATGTTGCGTCCAGTTTTTATACGCAAACTATAAGACCTACTTACTCTCAATTACCGAAACCATGTTTAATTACTCATAAAATTAGTCAAAAAGTAAAATCTTTCAGAGTCAAAAGGAATATTACCTAATGCTTTTTGTTTCCATTACTTATCAAAGGAGGATAGATCTCCTCTAAGACAAGCTAGAATGTGATGCAAAAAAGATTTTCGTTGTAGGTCTAATACATTACATCTAGTTGATTCATTTGCGCCTATTTTCCACTAGTATCAAAATAAATCTTCTTCATTCAAAAGCTTCTCAGCGCGCAATCGATAAAGCATCAATAACAATGCACAAAACCACCAATACACCAATAAACCTCTCCCATACCTCTCTCTAAGTCACATCTTACACCTAATCTCTACGCATAAATTAACCCACCTCAGCTATAAATACACACAAACACGCAGTATAGCAGTAGCTTGACCGTGTGGCAATGGCACTCTCGGATACATATCTTTTTTCTCTCTCTCTCTCTCTCTCTCTCTCTCTCTCTCTCTCTCTCTCTCTCTCTCTCTCTCTCTCGAGTTTACTCTCTCGCGGGTTTCGCAAAAGCCTCCCAAGGTAAGGTCCGAAATTCCTCGCGCGTTGATCGTGTGTGTGCGCGCGCGAGCACCGATGAACAGCTTCAGCTTCAGCTTCGGCTCTACGGCCACCTCGGGAAATTACCTTTCCAAGTGTGGTTGATCAACTTGCGAGCTCACGGGAGTACTGATTATTTCGTTATTTTTCCGCAGCGTTTGTTGGTTCGATTTTTCTTTTATTTTCTGGATGTGTGTTTACTAAACGGAATGTTGTGAGTGAGTTGTTAAAATTTGCTTAGATTATTGGAGAGAAATGACGACTGGCGGGTTATGCAAGGTGCGAATTGATGAATTGTATTTCGATGTGGGGTAGGTACGGCGTTGGTATTTGGTATTGATTGAGATGTAATTATAATGTATCAATGTCGTTATTCAAAGTGAATAGAATAACGAAGTGTGTCAATTTTATGGTTACAGAAATTTTAGAATGATCGGACGGAAGTGTAATAAGTGATTTAATAGGTGACATTTACATTGATAATTTCAGCAATGTAATCAGGGGTGGAGTTCGCTTATTGGACTGTTTCATTTTTATAAATTTAGTAATACTTCAGTATTTTAATTACGTAGAAATAGAAACAGGAGAATGTTTGGTAATTATTGTATAAGTATTACTTTATAAATGTAGAAAGACCATTCAACTGAATGGACAGATAAACCTACGAAAGAGAAAACGTACAAGGGTTAGAAAATCGCTGTACCAATCTAAAAATACCTTTGCGGAATTTCAAGTACTATTACTTTGTTGAGCGAAAAAATTATTCTATATATTACCTGTCAATTTTATTTCAAAAATCATTAACACTTTGAGTGCGGCTAATGTATAAGTCAATTCTTTCTGTTATTAAAATGTTACAAATAAAGTAAACCTTTTTCTGTTCATGTTTAATCTTTCCACGATGATAATCAATAAGAAAATAGATCGCTAATATATTTTGAGAATCTTTTATTTGTTTGCTGATATAAAAACAACAAAATTTTTGTTATTTTATGGCTCATATATGGGTTATGCCACACTCAAAGTGTTAGGAAGTCAAAATATTCTGTTTAGCTGTTTGTATATTCATTTCTAGCACTACTAAAATTATTTATTTCTGATTTTTGCAAGTTATTATTTTGAGTTGCACATGCTAAATTTAGAATCTCGAAATATTCAGCAATTCTGTATATAAAAAACATTCCAATAAACGCACACCAGTTGGATATCAATAATATACAATTAGTATATTAGTTTACTTTTAGCTCGTAATTTTTATTTTCATTGGTAAAAAAATGTAGATTAATTAAAAAAGTATAACTACTGTAAGAAAATTAGAAAATGACATTTACTTTAATAATTTCAATAATGCTATCAGTAATAATTCATAATGACCGATACGTATTGATTTAATTGGTACACATGAAAATTTAAATTAGAACTCACTTGCTGCAATCTTAGTTTACATAAACAAATATATATAAATAAGCTTTTTACGGATGACTAATACTTGAAGATTCAGGTACGCACGATCTCTTTCTTTGAAACTGTCGAGGAACACGTTTGCAAGATACTGAAAGAATTTCAATAATTTTAAACATGATGAATGAGGAATTAATGTAAAAACGTGACCATATGATACGCATTAATTGAAAAAATATGAAAGCACATTAAACTGCAAAAGTAATGTAGAATAATGCAATGAAATATTTTCAAGCTAAACTAAGAGCCAAATTATACAACAATTCTTAAAAAGATTAATAAAAACGCACTATAAATTAATTCTAATGCACATAATCAATCGTAATGATTATCAATCATAACTATATCAGATCAGCCTAACACCGCACCACTCACGATTACAATAATCTATTACGTATCAATAACTTATAATTCCAAGCTACCACTAAACCCCATAATAAAACTACTCCCAACAATACTGCCCATTATCCATCGAACGACCAGACACTTTCTTATGAAACAAAAGCTATCAGGATAATCGCCGATTTTATGTAACGCAGATCGACTCACCGATTTATCGAACTTTCATCCACGCTGCCGATATACCTCACATATGTACACAAACATTATAGTTATAGAAATTGCAACGTCTTCTTTGCACGCGGCCGCTCGCGTGTGTTTAATCGCCGGCTATTATTTCGCGCGGCGACCCTCGTGACATTCTAGCGAATCTTTTTTTTTTCTTCGCTGTACCACGAGCTAGCGGAGTGCACGCACTTTTTTGTCCAGATGTCGAGTGCGTGAGGATACTGCAATGAGCTACTCTGAATTATTCGCACTTGGAGAGAAATAAAAAGTGGAATTTATTGTAGAGTGCGTTGATTGTATATCTAACATCAAAGGTTGTTTTAGCTCTTTTATATGAAGGTTAGAAAAGTTTTTTAGGTTTGTAAAGAAGCTAAGATTTATTTTTGTCTTCTCGAAGGGAAAGCTTTATGACAATGAAAACTTGTATTTAGTCTATTATTATTACGTTTTTATCTATGTAATTATGTAATTCTTTATAAGAACTAGATTAAGTGTAAATGCAATGAAATTCTGACTAAAATTAATACAGATTTAAATAAAATTCCGTCAATTATCAGTCTAATTAATATATCACATGCTATGAAAAATTTAATAATGTTTTATACGGAAAAATGATCAAGTTTAAATAATTGCTACTTATCAGTTTGAGGCAGTATCCAAGTAGATGACAGTGTGTCAGGGTTTTAAATAGAATTTTTAGGTTATGTTTGGTCCGCGCTCACCGAAAGATGAGATTTTCCATTTCTTAGGTAGTTTTAACTTTTTTTAACGTATCCAATTAAATGCTTTATTTTTCTCCTTTGCACCAATTGATTGATCTGAATTATTAAGCGCTGCTTTTGTGTATATGTTGATGCATAAAAGAATAATTTGTAATTTAGAGTTTGTATGCGTTGTTTTATTGGTGTTTGTAGTATTATTATTTTGTACAGGATATTGATTGTTATGTAAGTGATTAGTTATAGAGATATACGTTATATTGGAATTTGTCATTCTTTCGAATTTTTTCGATATCATTGTGGAATTCCAAATAATTAAATATTATTGCCATATATTGCGATATGCATTGAATATAAATGAGTAAATTTCTACATTTCTTTTTTCTCTTACAAATCATCTTCTATTAAGAAATATTAGATTACACATTGCATGCATGCGACAAAAAATATTGTCATCTTCTTAACGCTTTATTTTATGGATATACAGTATCTGTCAAATACATTAGGCAGAACTATGCGGAGAAGAAAAAGAGATTTACATAAAGGCTACAAAAACGTCAACTTAATGCCTATTGTGAAAACTAATCATGCGTAACTAACTTTGATCTATCTATTATATCTTCATGCGCCTAATACTTTTATCTCATTCTTTTTCATAATGCATGGAGCAATAATTAGATAAAAATACCGATAGTTTATCATTACTATATATGACATTAAGACACATGAGAACATTTCAAAATCGGAATGTAATAATTATTACAGTCATTTCTTCCCTTCAAGAAGATATATTAAATATATATATTGTATACTCGAAAAAACATGTGATTTATCATCAACTGAATCAATAATAAAATTGTTGCTCGATCACATGCGTTACAATTTATTAAAATCCTTTTTAAAAAATTACAATATTTACTTTAAGCGCATACTTCTGAGTGCATCTAATCGCGCAGAACGTCGAGCCCAAATCGCAAGAAGGAAAATTTTTTAATCAGCCACGTGTCCGAGCCAAAAAGTGCGTCCGCTCTCGCGGCACAAAGGAAGAATCTCGGGTTTTCCGCGCCTCGAGTTCACCTCCCCGTTGTATACATAACAAAACGTGCTCGCACGCAGCGGAAAATGCACGCAGAAGCCTCGGAGAAAGACTTCGCCATTATCTTCTCGGAGCCGGGATCGAGTCGAGATACATAGGCATGCAGGAAGCAGCGCGAAAACGTAAAATACGAACGCGAGCCGCGCGTGTCTCACGCCCCGTTTACGCTTCATTTTGCGCGAGGACTCTAAAGTCGGCGACCGTATTTAAATTTCGATACTCCTTTTGCGAGAAAAATATTTTCCTTTTGGCTCTTTCATTTTCTCATGTGCGACGATGTTTGGAATTCTTTGCGACTGATTAAAATTTGCGCGTAAATTTAATGTGTGTGTGATTCGGAGTGCGATTAAGAAAAATTGGGGACTGCTATTTATAAATTGCTTGATTATTTAGACTTTGACAGTTGGACTTGATAACCCTGCGTGAGTGCAAGTTTTTAGCGACGTAATTGTGACGCACGATTCGCCATTTTTCTATTTTATCGTGACTCGATTAGAAAACGAACAATGTTCCAGTTAATTGTTTCGTAAACTTCCATATTTTTGTGTTATCTAATATCAGAATGTTGATATTTTTAGTACACAAAAATACAGTATTGCTCTAGTGGCGTGATATCGTGGCACTTGATATGTGCTAATTATAATTATAAGTATAGTCATTTTGTTCATATTAAAAATTAATTTACTTGAAGATTAATTTTCAGTTCATTCTTTTTATTCTGTGTTTTATTTATGAAGAAATTAAATGAGTTTCTATAATAATTGCAGAGCAAATAATATTGTTTATTATATTTACAAAAGGTTGAGCTAATGTGATGTTTAGTTTCAATTTAGTACTACATATTTAAAATATTGACATTTTTCGAAATATGTTGTTTTTCTAAGTATACAATTTGCAGAATCTGCAGCTATAACTAATAGTATAATGTCTATAAAGCTTAAATTATATCGCAAAAGATTTTATGACACTAACAATTTCATGGGTATCACTTATGGGATTACTTTATTTTTATTTATCAACAAATCCTTTTTATAATGTCAAAAGTTATAAAATATTTTGACATCACAGTCGTACCGAAATTTTAAGAAAGAACAATTTCTGTGGTTAATCTAAGTTATTAGTTCTTCGTTCAAATTGTCCTACACTTCAAGTTGGTTCCCTCCTTTGAGTCACATGCAAAAGTTTCGTCCTTTTTAATTACTTTAATATTAAATAATATGTTTCTAATTTCTAATTTCTAATAAATGCTTTTAAATAATCAACTTCTAATAAAATACATCACACAAATCATATTCAGGTCGAACTTTTGACTATATTTATTTCAAATCGATCGAGTGACCAACCATAAAAAAGGTATTTTAAGTTATATAAAACTCAATGTTACGCCTAATAAAACCACTAATTTGGGGCCTGAGGTGGCTCAGTCGGTAGAGCGTCGGATTCCCACGTCGGTGACCCGGGTTCGATTCCTAGTCTCTGCCGATTGATACAAGCACCTCCGTAAAAACTACACGTGCTTTGTTTACAAAACACACCGCAGACCCTCGTCATCGATTACCACCATATGAGAGCCCAAGTATGGCGACGTTAAAAAAATAAAAGAAAAAAAAACACTAATTTATTAAAATACTAAGAAATAACCATCATCACCTCACGAGTGTCGAAAATCATGCGCCAAAAATGCAATATCTTAACAGACAAATTTCAATACATCTCGGAAACTATTTCATCAATCAATTTGAATTTTGTCATACATGACTATTAGCGGTTTCAATACAATTTGCATCTTTTCGCATCTTCATTGTTCAACATACACCAACAATTTTCCATAACATAATATATTCTTCTCAATTTGCATGAAGCGTAAAAGGGGCGCCCGCAGCATCTCCCGGCGCAAATCTCCCGGCAATTCCATTCGCGGAGCATTATATCGGAGGAAATTGAAAATGCACATGTCTCTACGAACCGACCACCAGCGGTAGCCATAGCTCGACGATGATGAGAGTACAACATAGCGGACGACGAGCCGGGAATGTTAATAGGGCCGCGGCCGGGCGGCCCTTGGGTTAACCGACCGCGCGCGCATATATATATATATATATATATATATATAAATGCAAAATATACGCTCGTGGGTTCTTGGATACGCGGAGTTGAACAGATGTATTCTTTGTTGCCGGTGGAGGCTTTTTTCGAGAGAGTTCATAATTATTGCCGAAATTTGGGAGGAATATGTTATGTAATGGTAAAGATGTCAGTGGGTCAGCGTGTTTGTATGTTTATCGTGTGACGAGGAGGTTTGCAGGTTTTATGGATTTTTGGGGGGAGGCTTTTTGCTTTTTTTGAAGTTGGGTTGTTGTAGAATCGATGAGAAACTTCAGTATAGGTTAATAATAATACATTTTTTAATCTAAAAATTGATAACGTATTTTATTCTGATAAAAAATAAAGTAAGAACTTAATTAAGAACTCTAAAAAATCCCTGTATTATAAAAATGCCTTTTCAACGATCTAGTGATTTATTAAATCTTGTAATAAATTTCAGTAAGCAAGAACTTTCAATATTTTCATTACTTCTCTATTTCTATTTCAAGATTTTTTAATTAACCGTAAGCAATAAATCATTAAATTAATTAAAGTCATAGCTGAAATAACTACAGATCATAAGTTTTAATATCTAAAATGTAACCAGTAAATTAGAAACAAATTTTTTTAGTAGAGAGTAATTAGAAATGTCCTTGTGTAACTGAAAAACTCGTGTTTATTAATAAAGTTATACTGAACTGAGTGAAAATAGATAATAATTTGTACCGCAATTTTTTCCGAGTGATAATCACACCTGTCAATTTATTAATCACTGTAAAGTGCATAAGGTAATATTTCATAATTTCTTTCTATCTCGAAGCATTTTTGCAAAGAGACTCGTAATTGTGCGAAAATTGCATGTATTATAAATTATCATTATAATGAAATCTGCAAATCAAATTAAAATCCCATCAACACCTGTCATGTCATATTTAGCACACACGTACACAATTTTTCTCTTCTACATATAGAATTCAAGAATTTTCCAATACTACAGATGATTCGATAAATGCAATAAATCAATGAACTGTAGAATACTATAGTCAACACATGCAACTTTATTGTCTAATACTTAGTCTAATACCTGAATGTATTCCTTACTTGGTATCCATTCCATGTTATATGAACTATGATACAAATCCCAGTATTTTCCAAAAGAATACCAAAGCAGAATTAAAAACAAAAAACAACTTCAATACATTAATCACGAAAACAATTGAAATCCCCGTTTTTCATCTCAATATCCATTCTATTACATTATCCTCTCTTATAACCATCGCAAATATTCACTGATTAATTTCCTTCAGCCTAATTACCCATTCAAATCTCTCAAATTTTATCTCGTCGTCTATTCAACCCATTTTAAAAGAAAAAACAGCAAAAAAAAGTTGAAAGAAGTCTCCTCGCCGATCACGTAATCTATTTTCTCCCACGCCGCTGCTCGCGAACCACAGCGGATAATGCGACGTTTTCTATTCCCCTGCGCGCGCGCGATCAATTATCCTCTTTTTCTCCCTCTCTTCCTCCGCAGCGGCGAGAACCGCGTGTGTGCGAAAATAATGATGATTGCCGGCAATCGCAGTTTTGATTCATGCTGGATGTTTCCTGCGAATCGATGCGATGGGTAGATTCAAGGATGATGGGACGTGACGGAATTATGTAGCTCTGGATTAAGCGTCGCTAACGAGGCTTTAGAGGTTATTAGGAGCGTTGAGATTGTTTAAATAGATTGGAGATGGTGTTATACGGGTTTTTCGTATGGCGTTTTTGACCTTTTTGGAGGACGAGTCGGAATTATGCGTATTTTCTGCGTTTGATGATATTTCGATAAAATTAGTCAAGATGACTAGAGTGTAAAATTAGAAGTTACACGTGGCTTTATTAAAACGTACAAATTAAGGAAATGTGTGATTCAGTAGTTTATATTGGTTTTATATGTAAATATAACGAGCTAGTTTGTTGTGTATTTTTTCAGTTTGTTTTACTACCTTGTTTGTTTTTTATGTATTGCAGTCGGGGAAGTTTTGGGTACAGTTTTTAGGCGTTATGCAGATAATCACTTTTATTTATAATACAAAATGGCATTTTAGCAATTTGAAACGCACAAAATTTATTTCAACTATACACGGAGGATAATAATACGCAATGAAATTATTAATAAATTATTATTACAATATTTTCTCAGGTATAATAATTAAATTCGTTTTATTTTTCATAGAAAAATTAAATTCTGTAGATAACAGTGCTTTAACAGCATATATTATACAGATGCACGCAGTAATATCTGCTTTTTCTATCAGCGTTTTGATATTTAAATGAAGCTGAAGTTTCGATTCCTTTAATTGACTAATTAATTTTTGGCATTGTGCGTTTGAAGCAGGGTTTTTACTCGATTGATCTGGTTTTGATGCTTTTGTTGTTAGTTCTTGGTCTTGGTTTTTGGATTTAATTTTTCCAAGTTTCCCTCTAAGAGCTATTTTTAAAGGGAAGCTAAGAGCACTTGTATAATTGATCATATCAAGCAGGTAACAACCCACTGCATGATTATCACCCTAAAGATCTATAATTTTACCTTTACATTTGCTGTCTAGCTTATCGGTTGCATCGACAAACCCCGTGGTGGAAGTAGTTCTGTACACGGGCCTTTTGATTCGAGCCGGGGGAGCCATCGCCAGGATTACACTTTTACCCATTCCCCGGTTCATCCGTGCAATTCCCTTTCGATTCTTTTGCTCTTTACCTCCGCGAATGTCCCTCTCCTTCGAGCAACCCTTTGCACTCGCGAGGTGTTCGGCAAAGTGGCACTCCTCTCTGCACAACAAGCACCACGCGTTCATCAGTTTCTGCGTGGAAAGGTAAATGATACAGTTCGCGTCGTTGTGAATTATCTGTAAAGTCGGTGGTAACTTGTCCACGTCGTCCGGATTTACGTACATCTGTCTGTGAAAGCTGAGTACGTGAGAGTATCCCGGAAGACTCATGGCAGCACTTACATTAGTGATAGACGAGGTCAGTTTCACGCCGAGTTTGGACAGTTCTTCTTCGATAACATTGGATGGAATCGTAGGGCACACGTTGGATAGAACGATGCGTTTTGCCTTGGAAATTAGACGACGGATTTTTAATGCGTGCGCACCGATGTTAACATTAACGTGGTTATCGGTGAGCTTTTCGACTAGTTCTTCAGAGCTGAGATATATGCACACTCGGCCGTGTGGGATGTGTGATACGTATCGAACATTAATGGACTCGCCGACTATGTTACCAATTGCAGCAGCGTAATCCTGCACCGAGAGGCCTTCTATTGAATCGAGAACGATTGCTTGCTCCATCGTTGGATACTGTAGTTGTTGGTCGATTTTGACAGGTGCTACTTTAGGAGGGACTTTTTGTATTCTTAGGGTCATTTTTTTAATACTGACAATTGCCACTTCTTTCAGAGATGAAAAAAAGTAAGATGAGGAGCTGTTGTTCAAAAATGTGATGGATAAAAGATACTTTTAAGTATATACTAAGTTTGCACATGCTTTGGAACTCCCAGACCAGCGATTTAGAATACGTCTTACCTCGATGAAGGTCCGACTGAGACTACCCTTTATACAAATGTTTGAAGTTATTTTAGTAAACAGTCACGTTTTCATTTTTTGCGGTAGAAAGAAATTAATTATACGCTCCTTTCGGGTTATAAAAACTTGAAGATAATGTCATTCATAATTCTATCTTGTATGCAGATTTGTAAAAGTTGCTTGGCACAGCTTTAACATTTTGATTGTTCTTAACTCGCTCACAAAGAGAATCGCGAAAATTCTAAGACACTACCCTTTATGCAAATGCGCGAAGGTCTTCTACTAAAAAAATTACAGTTAGCAATTAATTATGAATTTTTTTCATCTCATAAAAAGTTGAATTTAATTTAATCCCAAATTCATGCATGCAGTTTTACAAAAGTTGCCGAGCACAGCTTGAAAATTTTAACTGACTCAACCCCGCTCACAAAGAGAAGCACGAAAATTCAAACATTTTACCGCCTCGCATTCAGCGCAATAAGCATGCAAATTTAACATCAAATTTATACTTGCGAATCTTAAGTGTCTCCTGACTAATATCAAGCGCTACAAGCAACCAATCCATCAAGATGAAAGCGTTCGTCTCCACATCCATAAAGTCACCCATGACACTGGCTCGACAGCGTCACAATAAAATCCATTAAAACAAACTATCCGTCGTAGAAACTTATCGCACTGCACCTGCACGTGTAATCCACCTGACCTACAGCAGCAGAGCTACATCAAAGGAAAAAAGGAAAAGAAAGAAAAAAAGAACGAGTGTAGAAAAGAGAAACGCCGCCGATGTTCGCTAATTAGTCTCGCGATCATACTATACTTCCCCCTCCTCGGGCGCTTTATAGAACAGGATATACGTGTGGCGCGCATTTAGCGGTTCTCCGTCCTTTTTGTTCCTATGCTGTATAGTTGTGCTGCAGTGTGGAGTTTATACAGAGTCATCACCGGCGCACCGGAACCGGCCGTTACTACTGCGCACGTGAGTGTAGCGATAGCATAGGTGCTTGTGTTTTGTATGTATGTACTCCACTGGTTGAGATTGGAAGAAGCGCGGATGATTGTGGAGTAGTCGCGAGGTGCGAGGGTTCTGGGAATCGCGTTCTGCGATATTGACGTTGGAAATACGGGACAGTGGTGGTTGATTGGAGTTGCGGCTTTTTAATTCGCGGATGTTGCAGGCGAAAAAAGATCTGAAGGAAGTAGTGCCTCAATGTGTGGGGCATATTTGGGCTTATTTTTAAATTTTCTTGTTGTTGACTGTAATGATGACGTTGAATTCGTCATCAACCGTTATCCACCCGGAGATTTTTTTATAATGTTTCACTTTATGGGAAGGGTTAGGTATGTGCTATGACGCATGGATTAAAAACCAGTGGAAATTTACTCTGATTTTTAGGCGAAATTCTATCAAAATAATTCTATCAAAAGGAAGCATTCAGACGTAGGCTCCAATTTCATGTAATTTAGACACATTTACAATTTCAGTCCTCTACTTATTATCAGCTATTTTGAATTGTATACTTTTTGTCCTACGATTAATTTGTAAACAATAACTTCTTATATATACCAAAATATATACGAACATTTTTAAATATAAAAAATTTCTCACTTATGACAAAAATGTTACCTAATCTAGATTGAACAAGAAAAAAAAATTGCGTTTTGTATAAATGTATGTTAATAGCATAATATTTATACAAATGTCTGAATTATTATCTCCGCAAACATTTCAAGCATTCGATATGAAAATTTCTAAACTTTCTCTGTATCAAAATCATAAACTGTCATATAAAAAACTGTACAACGTATATTTTAGAAGAAAAAATTAAAATTCTCCGATTTCTAGAATAACACCCACCCGCGCGCGCCGCAGCTCTTCCTGTAACTGTTTATAATCGCGAAAGCAGCTGCAGTGGCTCGGATCACGTGACACATCGTTTACACGCGGCCGACTCCAGCGTCTGCATTGCGCGGAGAAGACGCTTTTCTCCGGCACAAGTGCGCTTCCTTTCATCGTTTCTGCTACTTTCCTTATAATCCTCGAGCTATCGAGAAGAGTGAAATTGTGCTATTTCGGAATGCAAAAAGGATAGCCCGATTTTACCGGAGAAAGGTGTCAATATACTGCCACTCCTATTTGTATTAGTTTTGAAATTAATTCACACCTCGAATGATGGTAATAAATTACAAATAGTAGCTATATATGTTTTGATAATAAAATCTCACGGTCGAGAATTTTTCTAACGTAAAAAAAGTAGCTCTTAAGTTTCATGTTTTGACAGATTAGCGAGAGTAAATAACCTGCCAGATCTAGCGAGAAATGAATGACTGACTTTTAATTATCACAGGACACTTAGCATAATAATAACTTGTTTATCATAACGTATAAACTCGGAAGCTAGGCACATTACTTTTTGCCGCTCGTCTAGCGCGTAAAAGTCCAAACCGTAAAATGTGAAGATATTTTTTGCCGTTTCGGAATAAATTTCGAGAGGCGCATTTTGATTTACAATCGATTACACGCGTAATAGGCCTCGAACGAAAACAACATCACACTCAATTTTCACTTTTTACGGTCGTAAGCTACATTCTTTGAAAGTATAAAAAAACATAACTTCTGAATACAAAAACTAATACACCTATTCAACTATAAACTAGACTCGCATCAATCTCGCGCCTATAATTAGAATCTCATTAAGAAGACGCGCGCGAACATTTCCTATATCAAACGCGCGCGATTTATCACAACGGTTACATTGTCGCGAGCTTAGACAAACATTTTCTTAATATCCTCGCTTGCCACTGTATTATACGCGAGATGACTCGGTTGATAAATTTCATCCGTCGCGGGCGCGAAATGAGTTAACTTTTCGACGGCGCGCGAAGTTCGCGCGCATAGCTTCTTGAACGAGAGCGATGTCCTACTTGCCGTCTCATCTTGCCCATTAATGCCCCGGCGAGGTATTAGCATAAAGTATGAAAGTATGCACATATTTAAACATGCGAAAGTGTATTGAAAAAAAATTAATTAATGTCACTTTTATATATAGAAATGGTTCTAAAAAATGTGTTAACTAAACAATTTTTCTTTTAAAATCAATGTTATATTAAGATACTTATAAGTTCTAGAGTAGTATTAATATTAATAATGATATTATTAACAATAATAATAATAATAATAATAATAATAATAATAATAACAATAATATCGTGAAGGAATTAAATTTAAAAAATAATAAATAAATTAGTGAATTAATTTAAAATAAATAATTTTTGTATTAATAAATACTCGACTATAGTTCTTTTGTTAACAAAATTCATAAACAAAGTACCTATACATACAATATTTTATTTTTCAATGAATTATTGAATACTATTGCTATAAATACATGCTTAAATAAGTGCAAAAATTGGAAATATTAAGAAAATGATAAATATTAAAGTCTAAATCCAATGACTCCATCCCTCCTCCAAATTGCTAATTATCCCATTAATTATATATTAAATGCAAACAATTATTTCTATAAGCATATATTCAGGATTTTGATAAACATAATATCAACCGTTTTTATTTTTCATGAAATAAATTGATATGACTTATTTATTCTACGCCTGATCAATAACATAGTAAATCTCTCAGTACAAAATTAATAACAACAATAAAACAATTAATCTTATTTTCTAAATTTTTAATTATTCAACTTGTCCATTCATATGCTGACTATATCATCAAAGAATCCTAGCCAAACTCATTAATAAGATTCACTCCGACTTTCTGACCTACTCTCATTATATTTTTGGGAAGGATTTCGCAAAAGCTGCTCGGAGTTAGGCTGCAGGATTTCTATATACCGAAAATTCATCGTCCCACCGTGTGGCGTAACGGTAACGGAGAGATACGGCACGTGCTTTCAGCTCGCTGAGTCGCGGCCGTGGCTCGCCTTCATTTTGCCCTTCTTCGTTCGACGCCTCGTCCCGTTATAATCGAAAGCCTATACGCGGTTTTTACGATCGTAAATTATCTCAGGCATTGTTTGCTGTCTGGTAATAGTATAACTCTTTTTGATGATTGGGGTTTATTTATCTATGTATAGCTTTAGTGGTTAAAAATAATATTGTTTTACAAATCATGAATAAATAATGTTGTCTGTAGAATGATATAGTATCTTAAAATTAATATACGTGTAATGTATCATTTTTATAAATAAGAAAAATATATAATTGTTAAATTTTTAATAAACAATTATTTTTATATTAAAGACGAATTTATTGCTGGGGATTAAGTTAAGGAAAAATTCCAGCTAAATTTTATCTCTTCAAACAAAGTATAAATTTATTGGTTTTCTTGTCGACGTTTCGAGAGTGTCGTATAAAACACTTCTTTTCAAAGTCAAATTTAGATACTACAAACATATGCATTTAAATCCTATATTATTTTTCCTTGATTTAAATACAATACAATTTTGCCGTAAAAAGGAGCGTGTTAATGGACCCATTCAAAATGACAGTAATAAAGCAAATACATTTTTTTTCCTACTTTGACAGAACAAGTTCCGTTGCAGTTTTTTCCCTAAAAATTTTTTTAATATACAAATAATTTAATCAATTAGATAAAAATATAAACACAGAAATAACATTCCACGGATTTCATTTAAATACTTTTATATTATATATCTTTCCACAAAATTTATAATTAAATTCTAAAGGTTTCTATAAACAATTTCAAGTAAAAATGTATAGCCAGTGCAAGTGCCAGCATCAGAATAAATCCACTATCGTTAATTCTAGTTCAACAACTATTTACGCGCAATAATAAAATATTAATATAATTAAATATTAATAATAATACCATATTAATATTACTTTCAATAAAAAAATGTAAAAAAACTTTTATTTAAAATAATAATAATTTATTATAGGTGTGAATCTATTGTTCCAAGGTACATAAATAAATTATATGACCCCATTGATCACTCAGAACAATCCTTTATTAGTTGAGTTAAAAAATATGCGACGTTTCGGGAATTTTTTTAAATACTCCCCTCATCATGGCTACTCAAAAAAAATATAAATAAAATTATAAGTCACTAAAGTGCTTTCTTCCTTGCGCGTGTCAAATAAGGCATGTTAGTCTTCCAATGTCAGTAATATTATAGGTGTGAATCTATTGTTCCAAGGTTCATAAATAAATTATATAACTCCATCGATCACTCAGAACAATCCTTTATTAGTTGTGTTAAAAGATATGCGACGTTTAGTGACTTATAATTTTATTTATATTTTTTTTGTGTATCCATGATGAGGGGAGTATTTAAAGAAACTCCCGAAACGTCTCACATTTTTTAACTCAACCAATAAAAGATTGTTCTGAGTGATCGATGGAGTCATATAATTTATTAGTAATAATTTAATAATACTATCAATATTATAGTATCAATTAAAATAAATTAAAGAAAAAGCCTCTTAATTTAATAGCAAATTTTCATTCGCACGCCTAATTTAACCACCAATAAGGAACATAGCATTCTTCCCCGTCCTAACAACAATCTCCAATCGCTCATTCTAAAAGCAATACCCCGCCAGCAACAAACCACCAACCCAGCCGAATCGAGCACAAGTGAAACACTCGTGAAGTAATCATTAGGTTTTATCCGCGTGCACGCCAGGCATAATTAACCGCCTGTATATACACACAGAATCTCCGCTCGCGGGAGAGAACCGCAAAATGCAAAACCGGCCGAGCTATACTATCACTTCTTCGTCTTCCACCTCCTCCTCCTCCTCTCGCCGAAGACAGAGAGAAAAGGATAGCGTAGACTCTCGTGAGGAAGGTGCCGTTATAGGTCGGCCACATTAGTGTTACGTTGCCGCGGCGCCGCTGTCCTCAATAATGCAGCTTCGGCGTCGAGCACCGAGTGCTAAGCTACTTTCATCGTAATCGCTCAATCGCCGCTGCCACCGCTGGGAGGCAAAAACGAGAGCGAAGCATAGAAAGAAAATTCGGAGGGAGGAGTGGTATGCTTCCTGACTTTCTACCGAGTTTTCCTTTTTTGAGGGATGGATAGCTGGTGTTTTTCTGTTTCTGGAGGATTTTACGGGGAGCTCGATGAAGAAAGAAGCGAGGAGGAATTATTATAATTGCTTTTGTGGGAATAAATTGTAATATGGGGTAATTAAAGAGTAAGGGGTTGCTTTATGTTCATGTTAATGAATGGCCTACGGATAAAAATAAAAGTGTAGCTGAGAAGTCTTATCCGTCTCGGGGAGTATCTACTTGCGGTATATTCATCATTTTTAAGAACTATAGTTTCTCATAAATAAGTTATTCTTCAGATTATAAATTTATAATGTGCATGATTTTAGAGCCCATAATTGTATGGAAAAAAATATTAAAACTCCTTAGAAATTTAAGAAAGCAATCATTAAAATATTTATCTAGCAAAAAACTTATTGTCCATACTAGGAAATGCATTTTTAAAACTTTTCCCATGCGGGTATCCACTAATTTTTTATTCATCCTTGGAAACTCGATAAATCTCCTCACATTTGCGAACGCCACAGTAACTCATGCACACGAAACAAACAACACCCATAAAAATCTGAAGCCAAGGCAAGAAAATCCCATATCCAGCGCAACAATTGACAAAGCAAATATTAGAAAGACATCAAAACGGCAAAAATGAACCGAAACCCCCGCGGGGAAAAAGCGAAGCGCGTCAAAAGTAGACGAAAAGAGAAACGGGAGGTGTTTTCCCGAAACTTTTTTTCTCTCTCCTCGAACCCCGTGAAGAGTGCAATTATCGAAAGTACCAGTGGGATGTTCGTGGAGGCACTTGCTTCTCGATGGAACGCCTCGCGCGAATGAGGACACGTGGCCGGAATGCGCTGCATTCGCGGAGAGAAGGTATCTCTTGAGAGGTGCAGGTATCGTTTTCTAATCCCGTAGTGAACGTGCGCGTGCGCGCGCTAAATTGTTATATAAATGATTGTGTTTTTCCGGTCCATCGCAAGGGAGGGGGGATGGGAAATTATGGGTTTGCGTGTTAAGAGGGGATTGATGTGTGTTTATGTATGTGGAATTTGATTTGATTTGGGTTGGGGAAGGAGTTTGCGGCAATTAAACTTTGATGATATATTGAAAAATTTAAGAGTTATTTTGCTCGTTGTAATTAAAATGTTGAAAATTACGTGCAATGAATCATGCTCTTGAAATTACGTATCAAATGTTAGAGATATTGAATATAAGATGATTATGAATTAGGTTGTACATAAGCAAATGAAAACTCAGCATGTAATTATACTAATAATGACATAACGAATAAACATCATGTTTGAATACAGATTAAAATGTTGTAAATAATTAAAATATTTAATAATATATCCACACTCACATTTATGACGACCCTCAATCTACATTTTATTTTTTTAAAGATATTTACTGACTCAACCTTTCTATAAATAATATTCACATTTTCATTTTATTAATAACATTAAAACAATTTAGTTTATTATATGCTATTATCATTATGTAAATAGAGTAATAAGAATTGTTTATAAAAACATTGTTTTTGAATCTCATAAGTACGCTTTGACCTAATTCTCATATAAAATGCACAATCATCTCTCATAATGTCCAAATAATTAATTTTAGTAAGATTCGAGTACATCGATCATTTTGCTAAGCAAGGATTATTTTAATTCCAAGCTACGTTTATCTGATTTTACAATCAAAACATTGCAATAATTTGCGGCATTTACATTTAGAAACTTCATAAAACTTTCTAAAACAATCTTATTTTTGTATTCTAAAACGTGTACCAAAGCTTTAGATTACAAACCAAAATTCACCGGAAAGGCACCTTAAAATAAACCAAAGCCATCATTAAAAAATAATTCATTAAAACCTTCAACCCAATCCCGAAAAAGAATTTTTACAAAATCCCCCCCCGTTTCTCCAACTACCTCATGCAGGATTATGGGTTACGGTCCCATTGACGTAACAAGGACGCGGCAGCTGCCGGCAGCTGATGTCTGCCACGTAACAATAGCGCACGCGGGCCCTACGCCAACGTCGCACAATCGTCATCGATATTAGGCCTCCTCTCCGCGGTTACATAAAGGCAGCGCGTGCGCAAAGCATAAGCTTCCGCGAGTACGGAAGTGTTGCATCAGTGTGCGCGGCCACTGCTCGACTGCACGCACGAGTGTATACAGGTATATACGGAGCGCCGGCCAATTATACACCGCCGGGGTATAGTGTAAGTGTGTGACTCTGGAGAGTCGCGAGTCGAAGACTTGTGCAGCTGGACAGTGTGGGGACAAGTGATGAGTGGAGGAGATTTGTTTTTTTTAGGTGGTTTTGTTGGTTTCGATGTAGCTTTGCTGTGAGTGAAATTTATGTTTTTATAGGTGATATGGATATTTAGATGGGGGAATGTCTGGGAAGATAGACGAATAGTTTGGAGATAGCAGTTATCGATATCGGAAGGTATCGATTGCACAGGTTTTACAAAAAGAAACTGTATCTAGCTATAAGAGTATCTGTTGTACTGAATAAAAATTGAAGTTTAAAGCTTCTAAAAAATACTTTTGTCAAAAAATTCACCTGTACTCAGATACTTTTTACAAAATATATTCCTGCATCTTGTATCTTTTTGACGTAAATTGTAATAAAAGTGCTCATTTTCGCTACAAATATATTTTGTTTCCTCATAGAAGCTTTGTGATGGTAAAACAAAAATTTTGTTCAAAACATGCTAGAAACATGTTTTGAGATACTGAGAATCAAAATGCACTATTTTTAGAATATGTGTGTCCGTGTATGCACGGAATAATATTTCAGGACTCACTTTTTGTTTTGTTTTCAGAACGGCGACTCAAGGGAAAATTTTTTGTTTGTCGATGCGTTTTTGTATTTTTAGCGGTTTTTCTATCTTTGAGTTTTAGTTTATTGGGTTATTTTTATACGGTAGAAATAATATAATCGATTGAGTGATAATCCATTTGAAAGAGCATAAAATTACCTATCTTTTCCCATCCAAAATTTTGAATAAGCTTTTTCCCTTGTTTTGTTATTCGCGAAACCGTCATTTTTTTCTTCAAACGGTTGTATCTGTGAAATATAACAAGGAAAATTTTTTAAAAAATTGAGATGATTAGGAATATGGAGAAAAATATTCTGTAAAATTTTTGAGGCTTTATCTTTTTCTTTGGGAGAGAAAAAAATACTTTTGTGAAAGAAATCGATTTTTATTCAGTACCGACAATGACCTTTATATTTCGAGATATTTGAGATTATGTTTTTAAAAAAAAATGTATTGAGTATATCTAATGGCACGGTCATTCTTTACCAATCAGGACTGAATTTTTTCGAATCTTAATGAAGTTTCAATGAATTGGCAGCAGTTATATGAATCTTAGATATTGCCATAATTGATATTTTCCACCCAGCTTTCTCGAAGAAAAAAGTTTATCTTACTAAAAGAATTAAGTGAATACAAAAGATTTATTACCTAAAAATATTTTATGAAAAAATTATTCGAAAAATGACAAAATACATAAATAACCTGATTTATCGCATATTTTTTTCTAAATAATTATTAATTAGTCTACGTTGCATGGAAAAGTGCAATTTTTCTACATACTTATAATTTTAGTAGGTTATTAGGGTGTGGGATTGTAATTTTCGAAGAATGGAAAGTTACTATCTTAGAAGTATACTTACATGAAAGTGTGCCAATAAGAAACTTTGTAAATATAATCATACACTTTACTTGGCATTTGACTAGAAATTGTACGTTACTATCCACAAATTAAATGCTCACATATATTCTTAAGTTGACGTGTTAAAATACACCTATTTAAGTTGTATTTATAAATACAATTATCGATTATTTCTTGTCATTTCATTATTTATTTTAAATTTTTTCACGTTACGAGTATACCTTTCACCATCTCAAAAAATGAACTTCACATACTTCGAAAACCTGTTGAAGTACTTTTATACAAAATTGTTATCATCTTTTATATAATAGCGATAAACAGAGTGTATTGTACAATCTTAGCTTTCAAATAAATGACTCTTATTCATTTCTTCAATTAATTTTGTGACATGAAAGATAGCATAATAATTTACTAACATATAAGACAAGAAAGTAGGTATTTTCTTTTAAACAAAATAAATTAACTTAAGTAAATTAATCAGCGGTTTTATTAGAAAGTGTCAAAATTTATTGGAAATTCGAATTTCTCGTCTTACGTTTTACTAATTTAGAAATAAATTAATGGATATATGTAATTAAATATATAAACCGAATTATGCAAAATCATTTTATCGTCATTCTTTATTATGTATCTATCCATCATTATATAAATTTTTGTGCAAATAATTCAATATTTCGACGAATACCGTACAACTGAAGTTTCGAGAGTCTAGGTTAAGATTATGTTTGAATGGCACCCGTCGAAGCGTTTAAAGATTTGCATGAAATTTTGTATAATGGTGCAATATTATATACATAATATATAATGATGTACATAAGGAAGAGCAACGATGACATTGTCTTATATATTTAGAAGTATATGAAGCGTTTAGAACCATAACCAAATAAGTCCATTTTCGAAATATAGTAAACGTCTATCAAATCTTGTGTAGTCTTTATAAACCTGGTCATTATTTTTCTAATTTAAACTATGAAATTGATAAATAGCATATTCAAGTATTAATTGCAGTGGTAAATTCAAAAAATTTTACTATTAAATGTCCCTAATGTTGAAATTGATGACCCTTACGAAGTCTAGCACGTTTGCGGCGCAAAATAGACTTATTTCGTTATGGTCCTAAGCGCCCAATATATTTAATTACATTTATTTCTCTCAATTTCGAATAGTAAAATTTTATCGTGAAAAAATGAATATTCACTAATACCCACTGATAAGTAAGTTACTGGTTAAATCAGTTGCTGACTTATCACTGAGTATTAGTTAATATTCGCTTCTTTATAGTAGTATTTGAAATTAAGCGAGTGAAATCAAAACTATATAAACTGAAACCTTAAAAAGCACCCTGCAATACACTAACAAGCAGAGTTAATTGTACGAAAAATTCGCTGACATCTTACACCTACACTATAATGTAAGAATATCTACTTTTAAAATTACTACTCTAAAATTTGAATAAATAAAGTTCTAGTCTGTTTAATGATGATCAAATTTCAGATCTAATGACTGTGTACATTTTTTTAAATACTCCTTATTGTGTTGTTCAAAAAGTACCCAAATATTAAGTAAAATTGAGATTTTTACTGAATACTATTCCTAATCTAGTACTTTTATTAAATTTAAGCAATTTCACTAAAGGAGGATGCTCATGGATGGTCTACATCGACCTCAGCTGAAACATTGATATGGGACCTAAACATTGATATGAGCATGAAAGAATTATAAAATCTTAAACACTTCAACAAAGTTTTCCTTCTGGATAAAGTAAAAAACATACAAAAAATTAATGCTCTTAATTTTGAATATAACGCCTGATAACATCTTGATTTTCTCCACATTTTGACATATTCTAAACAATATAAAGTCAGTTTTATACGTATCTCCGCATTCCTTCACTTTTACTACGCATCCATGGGCACCTCCATTCTGTCAATATACAAGCTTCTATAATTTTACAATGTATGTGAAATTACTACGAGTACATTCAGAGTAGAACCCTTATTTCCAAATCTCCGACTGGCAAGTCTATAATTTTATCAATAAACTTGCCACCGTGGGCACAAATCTGCTACACTCGACAACCAGCATCTACAACAACATACACATCCACACGGAGAGAATTTTCTAATAAAAATTATGACGAAATTCGCAGTAAAAATTACCGTGAATGACTATAAAGCTAGGACACTCTAACTTTCCGCCAGTTTTTATTGATATTTACGATAAATTTTACCGTACTGAAGGGTAAAATTTGCCTGCCGTAGAGTAAAACTTCACTGTATAAATCTTAGAGAAAACCAAAATTTGTGGTAAAATTTGTACGAAATATGTTTTAAAAATCTGGATTTTCTTCCAATTGTTGTAGCAGTATCATTAATACTTAAATAAGTACATTATACACATTTATATTTGAGTTAACCTAAAATGTGTACACGCTCAGTTGTTTCCTTTATCAGCTGTCTTCTTTTTCTCAAATCAGGCAAATTTTACCATTCAGTGCGGTAAAATTTATAGTCTGTGCAGTAAAATTTGTAGTCAATGAGGTAAAGTTTTTAGTAAAATATCAGTAAAAAGTGCCAGAAAGTAGGACTGTCCCAGCTTTATAGTTATTTACGGTAATTTCTACCCTGAATTTCGTTATAATTTTTATTAGAAAATTCTCTCTGTGCATTCACTACCCTCATTATAAATCTATTTTCCTATCCACACAGAGCACTTCTCTCCATTTATCTCATAATCTCCATCCTCGTCGTGTACACCTGCGCCGAGTCTCCAAACTCTAGCGCAGCTCAGTGCCACGCAGCTCCCAGTACATATTCCGCTCAAGTCAGTCTCCGCACGCTGCAGTGTATATATATATATATATATATATATATATATACGCAAACATTTTTGAGATCACTTTCACTCTCGACTCGCGGCGCTGCTCTCGAGCGCCCGCAGATGTGAACGCTGGAAGAAGGTTGCCGGCCGTTCTGGGGACGTAACTCCCGACTCGCCGCGGCGATCATTTCGACGATCGTCGAACCGAACCGGTCTCTTTCTCTCTCTCTCTCCCGCGCGCGCGCGTCGAGGAGTGCCGCGGAGATTGAAAATTTTAAGTCTCGGCACACGCGTGCGATGCAAATTAACGAGGTCCAGCGCGTGTATAATACGCGCGGCGCGTCTTTTGGCGTTGAAGGAGAGGACGTGCAGTTTTGCGATACATATGGAGATGTGTGGGAGAGATGGGGGAATGCTTGAATGGAGAAGCGCCACGGGCTTTGCGCGATTGTTGGTTTGTGTGTGTGTTTGGTTGGAGTTGGTTGTAGGGGGTTATGTGGACGTGGGATCAAAAGGTTTGGGTGGAGATCAGATTTGTTTCTGAAGATTTTGATGAAGGAATTTAGTTTGATAACGAGTTGTATTGCTTTTATTCAATTGGATTAATGTACGTTTGTTTACTTTGAGATTATTATTATTATTATTATTATATACAAGCTTATTTCCAATTTCTTATAAATATTTGAGAAAAGTTTAATTTTAAGAAGATTGAGATTATTTACGAACCCTTAAATGGCGTCAGATCGTAGATAATCAGAAAGATATCGCATCTATCTTTAAGTACTAAATATTCTTTTGGATGTATTGTAAAAATTTCAAACGTTTAGAAAAAGTATGTTATATCTATCAGAATATAATATTAACAAAAATAAAAAACAAATCATCATGGCAATTACTTAACGTTTTGTAAACATATTTTTAATATATTTAGAATATTAATATTTGTTGTTAATTATATATGACTAATTTATTATTTATTTTGTTTTAATGAGAATAAATATATTAATATGCCGCAAAACGCTGACACTTCTTCGTTTCGAAAGGCAAGAGGTGCGCTCTTACGTTTCGAGCTATATAAAAATTGGGTTGAAAAACAGAATTATTGAGGTCAATCTCACAGAGGTGTATATTTATCATATTAACTGTTTAAATGTCACCAATTTTCTTTTCATCTCACTTAATCGAAATATATAGTGTTCTATAAAGATATTATAAAGCGTACTATAATAATATATTATTTATTTATAACATTATTTAAAATCTTAACTCGCTATTATCTATATGAAATTTGCCTTAACCTGCTAAATAGTTTACAAACTTGAATTCATTCTTTCCATCCATAATTTATAACATGCTAAGGCTTGAATTTGAAAATACAAAAATTGAAAGATTGTATTTCTCAAGCTTTTCACACGAGCATTGTATTTATAAGCTTATATATCGGCAAGAGTATATAAATATTTTGATAGCTCGAGTGCAACCAGCACGGAAATGTTTACTCAGTCGCGTCGGCAACTTTCTTTGAAGCTCATAAAATTCGTTAAAGCGCAGAGAATCGATTAGAATAACAAAGCCATACAGAATTTGAGTGAAAAGCCGAGAAATTTTGTTATGCAGTCTCCAAGTGGATTTGCGTCGTTAAAATCATCGTTCAACGTAATTTCTTTGACTTATTACCTATTGCGTCCCACGCTGAATTATATCACACCTCATTTACAAAAAAGTGGAAATAACGCAAATTTTGGCAACAGCCAAATCTTTTTAGTCCATAAAAGGTGAAATTTTACTCATCAAATAAATGTAAGTTATTTTTTAATAATTATTCATTTTGGATAATAATATTATATAAGATATAAAATATAATTTTTTTTATCTTTCGATTGACAAAATTAAAAAAAGGATATTTTTGCATTTAAGCCTTAAAAAAATCCTAGTATATAAAACACATAGAGCTGAGTATTATCCGGATAATACAAACATTTTTAATGCCATTTCTGCAATAAAAAATATTTACAATTAATTTAACCATAGTATGACAAAAGAAATTATGAGAAATTACTTTTGTCATAATTTCAAATTTCTTAACCAAATTAGAGACAGTACAATCATTTTAAACAATCCATACTTCATTGAGGTGATTTTCATCTTCGGTATTTAACGATTTTTCTACGCATAAATAAATAAAAAAAAACTTATCCAATCGAAACATTCGTAACAAAATTGCAATAACGAAATCGAAAACTACGCCATCCATCGCAATCCATCGAATCCCAGGAAAATCCCGGACCCTCGCTATGAGCCTCCTAGACGCCAAGTCACACCGACGACCACAAAATCCGCTTGAACGCGCGCGAGGTGACGAATGAATTTTTGAAATTTCCTTCACTCCTCGCTCCAACCCGCGCGGGTATTACGGCACGTTACGTGTCCATGTATTACGGCGTATTACGGAGATCCGGACGAGTCATTCACTCCTATACCTCGCACAGCCACAGGCCGCCGGGTAGCAGAGGTCCAATACAACCTGCGAGACTACTCCTTGCCGCGAGAGAGAGAGAGAGAGAAAGACCGGACCCCTTGGTTACGAAAGCGCCTCTCGTCTGGGCTGCTCCTTTCGTTCGACACACGCATCGAACTCGCGCGTTAAAGACTTCGTGTGTGTATGCAGGTATGTTTATATTGCCCGGAGATGTGGCACACTTCGCGAGAAATCATCGGCATCCCGACTTTCAAGGTTAGACGCGGCGGTCGTTTTCAGGGAACGATGCAGCGATCGATCGGCATTTTCGAGATTCGAAATTCCCGCCCGAAGGCTGCGGGCTGGCGATTTTTTTTTCTCTCGGCGTTTCGCAAAACTGTCGCGAAGTATGTATTTTGTTCGTGGTTTTCTTTTATTGATCGTGGTGGTGGTCTCGGCCTCGGTGTTCGGGAGGTAAATTTTTCGGCGGAGTGAATTTCATAATTTGACGCGTGTAAAGAGGTGGTGACGAGAGTATGAGCGTGCGAGATGGAAAATGGGATGCTCTGGTTTTTTATTGAGGTGTTAAATTGGCTGAGAAATTTGAGTTAATTGTACTTGACCGTTTTACGTTCATCCTTCTTTTTTATTATATAGCCGCTGTCGCTTTGAATTATTACTGGGTTGACGATTTTGTGAAAGTTCTTGTAATTAGCACGTATGCACAATCTTTTGTATGAAGAATTAAGTGTGTAATTAAGATCGTTTATCGAATGTTATGATATTAAGATAAACACCAAAATTGTAAACTTATTAGGAATACTTTTTTTTATATTTTACTCGTTTTAATTCACGAGTATAAAAGACTTTTTTTAATTTTGTAATGTAAATACGTATACCATATATACTATAGTATAGTAAACGTGACCATAATTTATCAGAAACATTATATAAAACGATAAAAGTTTATTCTACTGCATTCTACATTTATACTATTTTTACAAGTTGTAATTCTATACGTTAGTACATTGATTTTTTATACTAATAAGTGAAAAATACGCGTTTATGTCTTTGAATAAAAGTTAGATGATTCGTTAAGCCAGCTTTTGCAAGAACAAAATTTTTCAAAATCCAAGGTCGTATCTCGGTCTTCTGACCATATAAACATATAAAGCGAAGGTGAATCTGCGCTTATGTTTTGCAAGAATTATTATAAAACTTGAAGTGGAGATTCACACCAGTTCTGTTGCAACGAGTTTGTGCGAATATCTTTCGAAAGTGATAATTTTGGGAGGACTTGTTTGCTGAATCCCTTCACGTTCAGATTCTGTATAAGCTTTTCTTTGCTAAAAGTTGTTTACAAATGGGTTCAAGTGATTAAAATTAAATGCTTATAATATAAATCATATTGAAAAAATGTTGTGTGGGTTGAGTGGCACCAATGAATGAATAGACACCAGTAAATGAACACCTGTTAAAAAATAAGACAAATCGAATGATTTCTGATTTCTCTTACTAGCATTAACATACTTCCCCTGAATTTCATGCTGGACAATGTCAGTATTTAGCTTTATAACATTTGATAAACCTTTTTTTAAATCAAATAAAAATGTCACGTGACCTGTTCATTTACTGGCCTTAAGTCTTCATTCACTGGTGCAATCACCCTATGATTAATAGAAAAATAAAACGATAAATTTATAGTATGAGAAATTGCTGAAAATGTTGCATGATGATGGACTATTAAAGGTTTTTTCCAAAATATATGTTTTCGAAATAAATTATACGTTAGGCATCAATGTTTTTGAGTATGTCAAAATGTCAGAATATTACTGCAAGCTACCTCTCATTTACCTAAAGACTTGTTTTTTTACATCTCTCTACGTTCTATCTTCTTTAAGTTCCCTGCAATGTTAACGTGTACTTATATTCAATGATTCTTACATATTCTGCACAAAGTCTTAAATACAAAGTTCAATATAAATTTGTAATTTAAAGTCTGAGATGCAAAGTCGCATAATTTACCATTTAAATACGTATTATAATTAGATGCACTGAAGAACATAAGAAATTTTATTTTGTTAATAAATTGTCGCCTTCAGATGTCCAAATATTAATTTAAAAATTGGCTTCGATTAAAGGAATATATTTACTTTCTGATTTTAACTAATTTATTATCAACAAAAATATTGTTTACAAAAATTATAGACATTTGTTTAAAAAAAAAAATTATAGAACGAACATTATAATACGAAGGAATAAAAATCTATCATTTAGACCTCGAAAACGCGTACCTGCAGGAAGAGCCTTGAAGTCTTTCTTTTAGGCACGAACGAATTCACGGTGGCTCCAAGGAGAATCTTTAAATCGCATCAAACAGAAATAAATCACAATCACTTCGTGTAATCCTTTTTCAGTTCACTTCCATACACTAAATAATTAACAAAATGTATATTGCAGAAGACTGCATGTAAAATTTCAGTGTAAAAAAGTTTAAAAATTCTTCATACATTAAAACTTTAATAAATGTTGGTATAATAATATTTCCTTTACAGTTTACTATATGATTTTCTTTTATAAAGAGCGTAGTTCTTAAATTTCGACTAATTTAGTTTTCTTGTAGTATTAAGAATGTACCACAACTACTCTCAGAAACATAATTATTAGGATAAAAATTTTATAAATCATCATATCATAAATTCTATTCTATAAATAAATAACTAAATCAATAAATGATGATTAAAATATACCTAAAATAAAGATACTTAATTTCTTCCGCATGCATTTTAAACTAAATTCAGACTTTCAAAGATATCATAATAAGATAACCCATCACACGATGGTTTTAACAACTTCCAATCCATAGAACATTTTTTTATTAAAACGATACCCAAAATGTGTAACAATTATAAATTTCAATTTCAATAAAAAAAAAATACAGTTCCAAAAAAACATTTTAAAATACCAAGAGCAATCTCTGTCCCCCATCTTAAAAAAAACAATTACACTTTCCCCGACTACAAACAAACAAACCAACTCCCTACCACAATCTCATCTAGAAATAAAATCACCCGTCACCTCGACGCACCACCGCACACGTCAAACCAGTGGGCGTCTTTTACGACGCAAATAAAGGAATCCCGATAAGCGCTCGCGTGAAATCGGCCTCGGCCATCTGCATTCGAATGCGAGTTTTCACTTCGCGAAGCCGGAAGCGCCGCGAGTCCAACGGCCGGAAAGACGGGGCCCTCGTTAGCGCGGTAATTCGCATCGACGCACACTACGCGGTATACGGGATGCGCTAACCAATGGTATAGCGCAATCACGTGGGCAGCGCGCCGCGTGCAGCACGTGCGCGAGTGTGCGATATTCCGGAAAGCGGGAGTCTCGAGCGGAGGAGGTAGTTAGGTTGGTAGTTTAATTGGAGTGGAAGTTTTGGCGAATGGAAGTTTTTGATGGAGCTTAGTTTGCTGGAGATCGGGGAGGTTTAAGAGTGAGGTGCGTTTTGGACTGGGAAGATTGGCAAAAAGTGGGTTGTTACTGGCTGATGAATGCTTTTGTGTAATTTTTAAGGGTGCACTTTTGAAATTGGATCTTTAGTGGAATCGATAATGTTTTATCGATTTTTTAATCTTAAGGTCACAAAAAGAAATATGAAAACTTAATTTGTGAACTTTCGTAAACAAATTATAAGGACATAAGATTAACATCCTTTGAAGCTTTGGAAATTTTTCGTGTTTGTCTTTTTACATCAAATTTCGAGTTTAAAGTGAAATGAATTCTTTAAACCTTCAATACATCACGATAAATTAAAGTTGGATTCCTGATGATCTTGAAACTACATTAAATCTTTTTAAATTTAATTATCTTGCATATTTAATCAATGGCATTTTATCAACAATATCTGTGGGTTCTCGGTTTTCATTTTCCATTTAAACTAATGTTAAAAACAATCACAAATAGTAGATATGTTCACTTATTTTGAAACTATTCTGATTTTTAGCAATTATATGTAAGAAAGTACTATGTAAGGATAACAAAATCGCTCGAAACTCAATTTTCAAAAAATTAATGGACTCAAGTCGTTTTTCGGGAACCCACAGATATATTTCAATGTCACATGATTCCCTTGCATTTCACTTTTGAACGAGAATCACGTTAAATGGAAACTTTATTAGGCAATGAAACTCGTGAATTGCCGCGTGAGAATGATCGACGAATGAGGATAAAAGCATAAAATATTAAACTTTTAAGCTAATAATACGATGAAGGGTAGCACTTTTTCTTTTCCTGAAAACTTAAATATACTTCGATCAACATATTATTATTTTTAAAAGTTCGTTCTTAGGCAGTTTTGAACTGTCATTCGATGTACTCACGTTTTGGTTTTGCAACATTGTTTTGCCTATAATTTAAATAATGGCAAAGTAAACTAGACAACCGCTGAAGCTCAAATACTATATTTAGGAAATTCAGAATATTTAATTAAATCTATGTCTTTTACAAAAACTGAAAAATTATGTTTGAAACATTACTAGAAATAATAAATATGCCTCTGTATCTCATTAATCTGAATAATATTGATGAATTAATACATTCACTATTTATTACTCGCTATCCAATATAAAAATCTCTATCTATTCAATTCTAATTGTCTATACAGTACAAAAGGATGGCAAAATATTCCATTCATCTCTCAATAAAAATATCATTCTTATATTTTCTCTTAGTCAATCAGAACTGAAAACCTACTTAGTTCTCTCATATTTACGGCTCATTATACGAAATTCGACCGAACGTATTATTCACTAATCGACGTATCAAACCACGGTTATTGCTTACGAAAATGATTTATTGCCGTCTGAAACTATGAGAGAAAAATCGTGCAATTATAATCCTCTGACGTTGCGATGCTATAATTCACGCATAATACACGCAGTCAAAAAAGAGCAGGTAAGAGCATACAATCACGAATCCTACATTAATCAGGCAGCTTCAAAAAAGCCGAAGACGTCTGCGTCCCTTTTTACGTATCGAAACCTTGGAACGCGTCAGCTCCTTTTTCGATTTCATACTCGTTTTCTGCACCTTCTTGTGTGATATACATTGTACACCACAGACTTATAATGTTTTGCGTCAATTTCTTGAGATATATGAATAAGTTTCCAAACTCGGCGTTCCTCATATATATAAATTTCGTTAGTATTTGAATCCTTTATAGCAGTTCCAATTCATATACCGATATCTAGCAGTATTCACATAAAATATGAACGAAACTGGATCCAAACACCTTAATATTAAAATCTATTGTACTCCATTATAGTTTTGAACGTTCATACACATTTATTTGTCCTTCGGAGAAGTTCTATTCATTATCAGTATCTCACGAAGGCAATCAAAAATTAAAGCCAAACCGGTTGCATGCACTTGTTACAACTCTAAATGACGGTCGTGAATTTCGAAAGATTTTCGTAAGATTGATAATTTCGAGCTACAGTTATCACTATAAACGTTCGAGCCACAGTTATCACTATTTGAGGATTTGCTTATATAAGGAAGTTTCAGTCAGGATCGACGTGGCGGAAATAAAAGTATTGGGGAAGAAAACATTTCTTACGAAATCGGCAGATTTTTTTGCAAGGTTTTTACCTGCAAAGTTGTCTGCAAAAATATATTTGTCGTAAATTTAATTTTAAAAAAATATTGAAATCGCTAGTTGCATCGGTGATACGTCCCTTTTGGGCTTACTATCTGGATGTTAACACCTAATTGGGACGTATCACCGATACAACTGGCATTCATATTTTTTTTAATTAAAGATTTACGCCAAATATATTTCTACAGACTATCTTGCAGGCAAAAACCTTGCAAAAGAACCTGCCGAAATATGTGCAAACAATTCTACAGGTTCTAATAGCCTGCAGGAAACTCTGCAGAAAGTTCTAAAAATGGCCGCCAAGAGCCATAGGCCACCAGAGGTCGCATGGAATGTTTAAACTCCCAATAGTCGCTGTAGCGTTCCAAACGGGGAATCCCCGCTTTGTATGAAAGAGCGCGGCAAGCCTTTCGTGTTGGCTTCTTTTATCAACCAATCGTTTAGAAGCGTTTAAATATTTATTCGGTATATTGATTCGAGCTAAAACGAATGTGAGTAGGAAATTTCCTCAAAACGGAAGTTTGCGAGTTCACAAAAATAAACGAAGTGTGTAACCGCAACACCTTCGATGACCACTTTTTATTAGTATCTTGACACTGAATTTGAATAACTAAAAATAAAGTGATACGTCTGTTGCGAGTTTTGCGTAAGATTGATCGAAAAAAAAGGAGATTTGAATTCTGTTTACCGTGCACTGACGCTTGTTATTGCGGTTTTTATAATTCACCGATCGTAAAGCTAAACTTCGTATATTGATTATTAAATTCTACAGATGATGCGATTTCGGAACAAAAACGTTTTCTAGATTAACGCATGCTAAATGAACATGTTTGCTACCTGACTAAATCACGTAGCTTCATTCGTTCATTTACCGTTAACCGTTTTGATACATATCAACACAAAAAGAAAGATCAATCACGTTACTTTTTACATTAGTGATCCAGTGCTATTTGCAAACGTTGCCTCTCATACCAGGAAATCATTTTTTTCGGGACTAGATATTAAGGTACAATGTCTCGACCAAATATCTCGAAATCTTCCTTGTGCGGTCGATCAACAGACTACATTGAATAAATTATCATCGGGATCGAAACAAAAAGTTTGCTCGAGGATCGAGTTTATAGCCGGAAAACTTTTGGCATCAATGTAAAAAAAATGACCGCAATCGTATGAGTGTGCACGCGCGTTCGATTCCGCATCCCGAAAGAATTCGCGCGTGACACTATGACGGCCACACTACATCACCGTTATGTAGATTTTCATCGAACTATCTACAGGACCTCGCGAATCCTTGTATTCCGTTTGGTTTTGTTGACTGGCGGTGTGGAATTTCTCGCGGGGAATCCGTACGCCATTGTCCGTGCAAAAATTCGCGGATCGATATCTCGTGCGCACGTGTCTGACCGGTTTATCCCCTTTAACGAGTGATAAATTGACGAGACGATTGATAATATCTTATACGACTCTTTATTGCTTGCCGACTAGTTCGGCGAAATTTCACTTTTTGGCTTTTTGATGAATGAACTCTTCGTTTTTCGATATTATTGAATTTGAAATAGTGAAATTAATCTTTTAGATTTACATTATTTGGTATTAAATAGAAATTGATTTAATCTGAATACAAATAAATATGACAAAAATTTGTAGTAACTTTATTTTATACTGTCTTGAGAAAAGTTATTATTATTGAATTTTCTTTCAGGAACAAATGGATTTGCCTTGTCATACCTACTGAATGTTCACAATACAGTTGTTACTTCATATATAGATTAGGAATAAAAATAAGAAATAAACTATGCACAACAAGCATCTGTTCCTAAGAAAGAATTAGATACCCTAATCAAAATTAATAAAAAAACATTTTTACCTTATTTATTACTAACATGAAGAATATATCATACCTCCAGGACACGGATGTAGATGAGTCTTTGACATGTGTCTCTTGGTAACTAGAAATAACGACTTTGACTAGTAAAATCATTAACAATGCTAGTGTATCTATATATACAATATATATTTAACATTGCGTATATGAGCAATACTAATTTTAGCTGTACGTATTTTGAGATTGAGACTACATTATTTGTTCTTACTAGTCAAAGTCGTCAAATATTTATACCAGAAGACGTATTCCAAAACCTGATTGAAATCTGTGATCCGAAAGTATGGAACTGTTCTTGTAAGAAAATGTGGGTAACCTATATATACTAAAAGAAGTGGATTTCCTTTTGCAGGAAACAGAAATCATCAAATCAAATAAGTGTTTCCTCCTAGTGTAAGCAAATTTATCATATCCCTTCACACATTTCTACGAACCAGCCATACATCCTACCAGCTCACGAGAAGCCAAAATCAACGGAAAATCCGTCGATACCCACGTCACACAGGTCCGTATAATAATAGTCGAACAATTGCGCAAGCGCGGTAGCAACTGCCAATCGAAGGTTACGCTTTAATAGAGTGTTTACCTTCAATTATCATCCATCTCTCGATCTCGTACATCTCAACGTACTCATTACGCATCTCGCGCTGCTTTCTCATCGCGCTTCGCGGCGAGAAACGCTAATGAGGAATTCCAGGCACGGCGCATCCGTCGAAAAAAGCCCCATTCGCATTGTGCACTTTTGAACGAAGCTGCGGTTGTTGCACGTATAGGCAGCTTTGTACGAAAATGTTTGACTTACGATGACATCATGAGTCTCTGTGTCATGCGCGGGAGAGACGTTTGCAGTTCTCGGGAAAGACGAAGCTTTCTTGTAGTATAACGTTGTGTGAGATGGTGGGTAGGTTTTTGTTAAGTTTGGAATTCGTGCGACCTCAATTTGAACGTTTTATTGATGCAAGTTTTCATTGGAATTCGTGTAGAGAAGTTTGATGTATGAATAATCTTTCAATGCTATGAGTTAATTGTAGTGAGAACAGCCGGAAAAAAAGAGATTGTGGAGAAGTAAAGTATCATCCATTAGATTATTTAGGTGAATTGTAGCTAATTTTCTTAACGGATTGGAAAAGGTTTTTGATAGACTAGCGAGATTTGTCTAATAAAGTATCTAACTGAAGCACCGATTTGTTTTCGCAGTGCCGATTCTAAAGCAGCTAATTTCTGATTTAGTCATATTTTGTGATGTACTAGCTAAGTAGTTTTTTTATATAATGAATTATAATTTTTGTTAATTTGTGCAAAAAAATCCAAGAACTATACATTTAAACAAGTCATTTAGAGAAAACCACACATTTTCATTTTCTATTCAGAGAGTGTATAATACAATACTTAATTTTCTAATCACCATATTCTTTCAACGAAATATTTCATTTTAACGCTTAAACTACTAAAATTATTCATAATATAAATAAAGCAATTATGTTGAAAGTAGAAAGTACCACTAAGTGAGAATAACAAAGTTTACTGACGTCCCATTTATTTATTTTAGCATTACCTTAGACTAGTGTATTATACATAAGGTTAAAAGAATAACAAAAGTTTCTACAATATGATACCTTCAAAATTAAAATTTCAATTAGATGCAAAAATACAAATAGAAAAAATGTATTAAATAACAACGAATAAATAAATATGAACTAAAAATCAATAACTTAGGTAATTAAGGAAATCAAGTTAATAATTTTGTTGGTTCCCTAAAATTAAACTTAAATCACGAACATTTACTTCTCTGTACCTATATCAGAACTAAAAAAGAAAATCAATTTAAAGTTGATACTCCAAGAAATTCGTCACGTCAGTAATTCATCAGACGCATCAGCATACCAAAACCAACGAAACTCAATAAAAATGACACAAAAAAGAAAAAGAACTCACTGTGCTTGAATTTTCCACGCTGCGAGACGAGCAGATTCAGAGGCTTGGGTATCTTCTCCACGGGAATCGGCGTGTCGGGATTCGGCCGGGGCCCGAATAGCGCGCTTCTGCCGACCTTCATGTACTGCCTGCCGATCCTCGTCGGCGAGCCGTCGCCAAACAGACCCGCTAGGAACTTCATCTTCATTTGATGCTCGAATTAACGCGCGCGAACCGAAAAACAACTGAATCCGAAGACAAAACTAAAAGGGGGAACAACCGCCCGCCCGCCCGAAAAGAAAAACTCGAAAACTTAGCGCAGCGCGACTCTCTTACGCGTCGATTTTTCTAGTCCGTGACGCGACGACGTCCATTGGTGCGAAGCCTGCTTCGCCTCCCTATTCGCGGGTAAACACTGGTGTGCTAGTTTTTTTTATATATTTGTTTGGATGCGCGGAGCGTTTGTTTGTTCGCTCGATTGGCTATAAAACGTCGTCGACTTAGCGCTAAATAAAAATGCGTGTAAAAGGAGGAATGCCCAGTATTCTTGGTTTCTGTGGAGATATACGACGATGTCACGTTACTTCGCCCAACATCGTCGACTCATTCGACGAGGGTACAGTTTTGATTATTTTGAGGGGGAGGGGGAGACTCGGTTTCTTGGTGTACTCTTTGGCTTGCGATTGACTGAGGTACGGTACACTAGAAAGGATTGATAACGAGGGGGAGAGGGGAGATAGATTAAAAACGAGGGTTTTTGGTTGCACACTCAATCCGTCATTTTTTGCCTTGGTCCACTGCACTTTGTATGCTATTCACTCGGCGGGCACTTTCACCACTGTTGCGCTCTAATCTCGATCTGAAACAAAAGAAATTTTTGTCCGTTATTACTTCGTTCAATGTGACAATGGTTCTTTATTTGATAAATCATATTACTGATAAAAATTCATGAGCACAATAAATAATTCATATCATTCAAGGTTTTGAACCTTCTAATCGATAAATTGACCGATGAAAGTGGCTCTGGTGATTTCCAAGATACCATTCATGCCGATTGTTGTCATTGTAATTTTAATATATATAACATCAGATTATTAGAATTTTTTTTAGTAAGTTTCATTAATTCTAAATGGAAATACCGCAAATTATTGTAATATCTTGACTAAGAATAGCCAACAAATAGATTAAATTGATAATGATCCTTACGCATACCAAAATCACTAATCTATTTGAAAAATTTTTGGAAAATTTATTTTGACACTATAAAAATAATAATTCATAATTTGAGTATCATCATAAATTGAGAATTATTCAGATTTTACAATTATTTCAATATTATAACGTATATAGAAACAAAATGCTTTAAAAATGCTCCAGGATATTTGTATGTCCAAGTTTTGGGATTCGATGAAGCAATTCATTGAAGACAAGAGTGATTCTGAGACTAAAAGACCTTTTTAACATATAAAACTTCCCTTAACATAGTATAAAACAATGAATACATTTAATAGAAAGGTTAAATCATTGGAAAACACAAAAAATAAAAAAATAGAGTACCACTTTAAAGTACATGACAGAACAACACTTCAATGTCGAATATAGTATTCTACGATCTCTAAAACCAAGTATTGTACGAAGTGCAATAAAATAACGAAGAAAACCCTTCGCCGTACAAAAAAAGGTCGAGAACCCATTCACGAAGTTATCCAGAGAAAGAGCCGAATAAAAGAAAGAACGAGGCAGCAGCGTGTCGTAATCGCGTAATCGGCCCACTTGAATAATTGCATTACGTGAGGAGAGCGTCTCGCGCAATGCGCGCTTAATAAGGTCGTAATAAATAGTATAAACTCTTACTCGATAGAGCCTGCGTAAGAGCAAGAAAGATGGGACGTTTTTGGTGGCGACCTTCGGAAAATTTCATTGGCGAGTGAGTCTTTCTGGACGAAAGTTGATTCATTTGAAAGAGAGAGAGAGAGAGAGAAAGAGATGAAGACAAAGATGCCCGCTTGCTTTTGACCTTACACTTCATTCGAGCCGAGTATGAGCCGAATTTTTTCGGTCGCGTAATAATTTGAATAACATTGTAGCAATTTTTAAATTTTATTTGCTATCAGATGAAACATAATATCTCAATAAATTTTGTATTTTTAGGGTACAAGTTATGTAAAGAAGAAATTGAATTTTTCACAAATTTTCGAAATTCAATCCGCCAAATATAGCTTGTTATACAACATTCGATTTCTAATTTATAAAAATAAAAATTTGATAAAAATACGTCAAAATACTAGTAAATAATAAACAAGTATAAAAAAGTTTAAATATTAATAAGTGTGCTATATCAATATGTTAAATCGTATTATTAAAATAAAAGTTATTTATAAATATTAATATAACTTAATAAATATTGACAATCAGGTGAAATACTTAACCTATACTACGGAAATTCATTAAAACTCAAGGGAAATAAAGAAAAATCTTCAAACCGAAACCGTGAAGCCTGACGTACTCGATTTTTGCAAAAGTCAAACTTATGCATGACTCGGCCGAACGCGTGCAAATGCACAGTGTGCGCAAGTGACAATGCAGTTAATGCACGGCTCTGATTCTCGGAAAGCGATCTCTCCTTTTTTTTGCGGGCAAAAGGATTCTCTTTTTTGTACGCCACGACGTTCAAGTGATTCTGTGTATAGCATTTCATTTTGCGCTACACCGCGACGATACGCGCGCGTAAGAAAAAATGCGAAAAATACGACGACGTTAACGATACGTAATTAATTAGGAGATTATTGCGCTGACGACGTCTATTATCAAACTTGTTTGTCTTTTAGGTGTAAGCTAGTAGTTGTGGAATAGTCGTAGACTGGATTTACGTCGATTTAAATGATTCTTGAGTCATGCAGAATGGTTGAATCAAAAATATCGAGATAAAAAATTCGGATTTATACAACTTACACTCATTAATAATTTGGATATGAATTAGAATTTTGAATTTAGAATCAATAAGAGGAAGAAATTCAAAATTTGAATGCAAGAATTTGATGTTTTGACAGTTTGCATGACTACTTAATCAGTGCACATTATACCTATATATTATAAAATATAGCGTATGGGTTTTATTTGTATTGTTTATATTAGCAATGCAAAATGAATTAATATTTAGTAATTAACGTACTAACTTACGCAATAAGAGTTTTTCAGAAAATTTATTTTAAAATTAATCAGCGCATGCTTGACAAAGAATAAAATTTGTCTATTTGTTAATTATTGGAACGTATCAATGTACTTGTATAAACAGAAACAGTAAACTATATGAATGAATATTCAAATTTTTAAAGTGCTCGTACGTTTTGTCTTCAGAGACAATTTATAACCTCAGTACCAAATGACTTTTAACGATTGAAGATTAGACCATCGAGCATAAGGCAGTTACTCCGACACACCACACGTCAGACTTACTATTAAAAATGAATTTGAACATGAGATATTCGAATATACGTTTATAAACAATACATATTACAAAATTAATTGAAGGTATTTAATTAAATAATTATACAATAAGAAAACGTCAAACAAACTTTTCTATTGATGATTAATGGGTTGATATAAATCTTTTAAGAATATTATAATTCGGTATTTGTATAAACGTATACTTTAATTTTTAATTAAAAATATATATATATATGCATACAAAAACAATTCTTTTTCATAAAAACGACACCTTTCATAAATTAATAAACTACTTTATATACCTATGAGGCTGTATTACTTATACCATTCTTTAATATTTCTCATTCTCTTAATAACAACTGCAACTTTGAAACAAACAACAAGATAACTCTACACTTTGTCACACACAAGAAAAAATCACGTTTGATATAATAAAGGCTCGCGCGCGATAACCCGAGCGGCAATTAGCAGGTTACGAGTTCGATACCAATGCACTAATAATTGACTTATTATCAAAATACTTGTATCCGTTAAAGCAGTCTGCTTTCGCTAGCCCAGTTGCATATATGCACATACACATATACGAATTCGTGCATTCACACCAAATCTTTAACGACCTCCACGTGACGAAATATCGTAAATAAGAAGAGAGCAAAAACGATTGCGATTTCGACACGTGATTATATTCGATTTTTTCGATGACTATTGTGAGTCGAAAAACTTTTAGTTCACTCACTGTAGCTCCGAAGAAATGAAAAATCTGCCGTGATTTTTGCGCATTAATTACGTTTGTTGTCAATTGAGCCGGAAAAAATGTAACGATGAAATCCGTCGCGAGTTTACGCGAGTTTTTGTGGGAAGAGACGTGAGGCGCAGTTGGTATAGTCGAGAAATCGTTTTCCCGGTTATTAATCTAATAAGCATGAATCAAGTTAGCGATACAAAAAGCGATTATGTCTTCATTAAAGACGTTTGTAAAAAAAACAAACTGTAATTTACTACAATAATTCTTCTAATTATCACAAAAAGTGTTAATTTTTATATTAGTTTTTAATTAAGTTATATTTGTAGTTTATTTCTTTCGAATTATTGTTACATTCGTTTTATAAACTGTTGATTATAGTAATTATTAAATTTAAAAGTGTATTGAAAAATGTTGTAATGTAATACTTATTCGAATATAAATATAAATATAAATATAAATATATTATATTCAAAATATAAGAAATATAATTATAAAATATTTTAATTAAATAATGTAAGATATAATAATACGTGTATACGTAAAATACGTAAATAAAAACAAGTTATGAGATGTACATTATATCTATACGAGAACTGGAACTTTTCATAAAAACGATTATTTAGATGTTAGTTACAAGACGCGTGAGAAAGTCAAGGTCGAAGTTGCTGTTACGCCCCTCTAATCACCATTCACAAAACTTTCTTTTCACACTTTCCATTAACTTATTGTTTACACAATGACCGTTTATGCGATACCGTTACGCAATTCATCTTTTTATCCGACTTGTGCTATTATTATGATCTGCCGTAAACCGTTTGCTATTAAAGGCAGAATAAGAACTCAAAGTTATCAATTGCATTGCAATAAAAAAATTGAATATTTACTTATCAATAGACACCGACTTTAGGAGTATTTATTATTATAATAAAATATTATAATAACATCATCAAAGTAATACATTTTATTTATCAACCCGGTAATAGTCATTTAATTCCCCTTCAAGCACGAAAAATCTATAAATCGTAGAAGAATTCCATTCTATAAAGACAACAGAAAGGAATCCTAATTGGCACATATTCCGCAACCCGACATTTCGTACAGGTGCATGCACACAAGCCATAAACCTCCACCCAAAAAAAAATCCACATTATCTAACTTTCTAATCGCGCGAAAATCAACTCCCACCCTAAAAAAGAAACCCACCACCCCAGAAAAAAAAATCCCCTTTCCCAACTTTCCAACCCATTTCGCCCAAAACCTTCTCCCCCTTTCTCTATTACGACTTTTCCTCCCAAACACTCTCCTCCCAAACACAATCGCCGCATTTGTGCGCGCTCGCGCATACTTTTCGCGCGCGCTCGCCTTGCACACGTTTGCAAAACTCGATAAATTAAGGGAGAGAGCCTCTCTCTCTCTCTCGCTCTAAAAGTTGCCCAAGCGTTCGCTCGCGCTCGCGAGGCCTATATTGGAGAAACGCGGAGCGCGCGGCTGCAGTCGAGCGTGCGCGCGTTTCGACATTAATGATTAATCCCGTCGAAAACGCGAAGCGAAGCGAGACGCGCGCGCGCGAGCGCAGAGGTTCTTCGATGTCATCGCGATCGCCGACGCCGCGAGGCCTTTTCCAGTGATCGAATTGCGATGTATATAGGTTCATTCGCGAATTGTGGTGGATCGGGGCAAGGTGGTTTTCTTTATGGTGGGAGAGGGATTTGGAGCGATTTTAAGGAGACTCGTGGTTTTGGGTTGTTGGATTTGTGCAGCGTGATTTAGGGTGGTTTTTTCATCAGCGGGATGATTGTTCGTTTTCATTAAGAGAAGATTCGTAATTGGTTGGTATTTCACAACACGACGTTTTTTTAGGTGCATACGAACCAGAGCCCTACAACAAATAAATGTACGTTATCTAAAATAAGTTTTGGTACTATTGGATTTAAAATTGTAGTAGTGATACAATCGACTTCGAAAATTAGGTTTTCAGTTATGAATTAATATTATAAATATTATAAATATTATAAATTTATAAATAAATATTATAAAAAATTATTTCGCATAGTTAATTATTGTAGGTTTTTATAGCGAAAATCTAACATTTGGCGGGGATTTTATAATCAAAACAACCTAATGTTTCCTAATTTATATTTTATATGTATTCCAATCTTCAGAATTATCAATTTTTTATTATTTGAATTCGCCGTTTTGATGCAAGAGCCAAAAGTTCAAACTTACTTGGATAACTGAATTATAATTAATATCCCTTATAATATTTCTATAACTATCTGACATTCTAAAAATATGAATGCATTGTATTTCATAGAAAGTTAATACTATGGAATATGCGCGACTTCAGTACAATGCCTTTCAAGATTCTTTCGTGCATTTCCGTATTGGCATAATGAGATTGTTAAAATTTGCATTCCGAATAGATTAAAAAATAGCAACAGTAAATCAAATAGTACATTGATAAATAAATCACTTATCGCATAAATATTCAACGCTAATAAATTTTGCAGTTTTATTTCAGAAATTGATGATAATATTATTAAACAGATTTTAAGATACAATTAAAATACATACATACAAGTCTGTAAAAATGCTTTCGACTTTGACCAACATTACGAAATAATATTCCGAAATATTTTTAAGTACTATCAAAATCAGTACACGAGCTCACAGTCACAATGTCAGTGACATATATAAGCGTTAATTACTTCACTCCAGATAAATCCCCCGAAATCCCCGGAGGATACATGTATACATGTATACCTATACCCACGCATGCACACGCACCTACATTACATTTTTACTTTTCCTTGTTGATATGGTAGCTCCAATTAAACACACGCACGCACACAGACTCATACATACTATTTCTACTAGTTCTTGTTCACGGATGTTGGTTCAACAGAGTACATACATATACACATTACTTCTATTACTATGTCTTATTAATGGTTGTAGGTACAATTAACCCCTCTAAGTTCCAGGCATCAAAATCGTCGTCAAAAAATTCTGAAAAAATTCACGTTCTAATAGCTGTGGGTTAGATGAGATAGAAATACATACGCACATACACTCACAATACACGCATTATTCTAATACTACACTACAAAAAGAAAATCTTATTTTAAGATTGACTGATCTTAAATTTGTTGCATCTTAAAATTTCAAATGCTTGAAAAACATAAAGATAACATTAATATTAAAATAAAAATAACTAATAATTAATATTAAAATAATTAATATTATTATTAAAATAATATTAATATTATTTTTATGTTTTTCAAGCATTTGAAATTTTAAGATGCAACAAATTTAAGATCGGTCAATCTTAAAATAAGATTTTCTTTTTGTAGTGTACTTTTTGTTCTTGGCCATGGAAATTTGATTAAATTAAACACATATGTACACCCAAACACGCATATACATAATTATACACAAACGCACATACTCACATACACTAATAAATTCTCACAATCTAAACCGTCCCGTAAATGAGCACTTTTGCACAATTCTCCAATTACTTCGCGCGCCTAATCAATCCTCTCAATAAAATCCAAATATGAATAATGAAACCCCTGCATCGCATCCATCTCAGACGCCTGTCGCGTGCAGCTCCTACTTGCAACGAGGGATTTTGAGCAATAACTATATATATAAATACACGCACGCGGCGCGCACACATCGCGGCGATCGATAGTCAGTTGCGTGCTTGTTGGGGGCCTTTGTGGAATTTTCATCTCACAATTTCATTACACAATTTTGCACCTTGCCGCTGCTACTGCTGCTGCAGCTCTCGGCCAGCAAAGAGACAGAGAGAGAAAGAGAGAGAAGAGATTGCGCAAGCAGGCTCCAAGAGTAAGCAGCGGCGGCAGCGACCGGTAGAAAGAAACTTCTCTCTTTTATCGCGTATATGCGCGCACGCCAGAGGCAGACATGTAGCATTGAAAATTCGTGCGTTCGCGCGTAAATATAGTAAGGAAATTTTACATTGTGCAATTGTTTTGAACTGTGGATGTCTGTTCTTTTTTCTTCTTGTTCATTTTTTTTTCTTTTTATTAAAAGTGAGTATAGAAAGTTAAAAATTATTCTGAGATTATTAGGTGAGTGTATAAGTCAGAGACACTTTATGTTTTGGATTGCATAAAATATAGTACAAAGTTAGTTTTGAATATGGATATCAAACGCCATTTAAATCTGATATTTGAGATAACAAACGATTACCATGTAAAGCATTAAGCATTTAATTGAATGTCTTGTACAAGAATTGACGCTTCTAAATGGAAAAGGACGCAAAGTATTTTGCCAAATAAGTATTGTTCCACTAACTAATTTTGAATATTGCTCGAATTTAGATTTTTGATGATGTATATATAAGGAAATTGAAATATATATTATTGCGTAACCCTTGTACGTTCGAAATACGAGTAATATTCTAATAGTAAATTAACCGTAAACATTTAATTTTGATCATTGACCCTTTTCCGTTCGAGAGCCTCCATTGTACTAAAATTTCTATCAATTCTATAATTTCTTTTATGATAATATAACTCAAACGAATTTAGTACATTAGATTTGAAAAAATTTTATGTATCTCATAGTAATTTCTTTACTCGTGCTCAAAGCGTAATTCACCTTTGTGATTTTATTATTAGAATAAGTTTTTATATAACATGTAACGTATAAGGTTCGTGCAGATGTTCTAAATTAATAATAAATCGTTTTCTATTTATGATCCATACTATTTGTAGGCAATATTTGAGAATTTGAATTTAAGAAAATCTTAAGAAAGTGTGTCGTCATACGATTTTAAGTCGATACAGTCTGCATTGTCCAGACGCGTTTAGTGTTTTTGATAACGTTAATGTATCCATAAATTATTAAAAAACGCCAGTATCTATGTGAATAAAAACTGAACGGAAATGATAGTAAAATATTGTTTCGAGATTAAAGAAAGTATAAACGTTGTAAAAATATATAAATAAAAATTAAAGCCCGATATAAAAATAAATGTTGACAGAATAATCACATACGCTCACGATAATTTGCGATTAATTAAAAATGTACGCTTTTAATTCTCATAATAATCTCAGACTATCGCTTCATTTAAATTAATCATCAGCTAGTATACGACTAATTCTGCATCATGAATGAGTCACACGTCTTCGTCTGTATATAACAAGTACTATCGACGTTTATTCAATTTAGAATGAACTCAGTTTAAACTTATCAGTAATTATTATACATCATAAATTAAACTATTGAATTATAATGATTTACAGTTTTATCTTTTAGTACAATATTAAACACAAAAGCCTAATAAATACGAATTTTTAAAAAAAATTTCGGATGCTTCTAAAATATAATTTCTGAAATACATCTTTGATATCTTAAAAAATTTGTGTTTGCTATTTGTATTCGTATTACTAGTAGTATTAGTAATATACGTATTGCTCCCATAATATTAAGGAATATAAACAATTAAATCAATTCAATATTAATATCAAATTCATTTAATTTAAAATTTGCCTTTAAATTCATAACTGTTTCTCAACTTGTATATTTGTATACTACAACGCTTCCTAATTCTCAAGTACCATCGTCAACAAAATGTTACAAAAGACTTGAAATTCACTCTATTGCAGTACGCATTCCAATACTCAACCAGCAGTAAGCAAATTTTGCCTTTTCTCAACAGCACTGAAAACCCAAAGTCCTCGATTGTGCGACGATATCCAGTCGACCGCGCGCTGCTCGAGTGAATACGTCAAAAGCCTGCGTGGAAATTCAGAACGCTCGCGCGGAGCTCTAAAATTTCCGCGTATACATGCACCCATGCGCCGCGATATGCATAGATACAGATATACGTACGAGTATAAGCGCTCGCGCAAGTGCACGTGCTCGCGCTGCAATTACAGTGATCAAGTGCACCGTGTGTCCCGTCTCGTGGAGCACCGAATATACATGTATATACGTACGGGTATAGGTGCACACGCTCTCTAAATGTTTCGGGGGAACTTGACTTCATTAGAGCGCGATTCTAAAAATGGATAGGAGTTTTAATTTTATATTTTCTGTGATATTAGAGTAAGATTTCACTCACGTCGGGTAGTTGATGGAGAGTCGTGGTGCAGAGATAATTTAACTTTCAAAGACAAGTGCATATTTGTAGAAAGAAAACATGAAATTCATCAGAATCTTGATTTCCAAAATTTTTCTAGTTAGATTGTAGCTTTCTCCTTGAGAAAACAAAACATTGTACTTTGAAGGTTCAGTTATATTGCTACTAGACTAGTCTAACTAAAAGGTAAATCTGTAACTCTGTTGAATAACTTTTTTGTTATCTACGTTTTAATAAATCAAATTAGATTTATACAATTTTAAGTTGTATTTTCTCTCATTTGTGCAACATCATCAACAATGTTTCATCTCATGAAAAGATTCATGTGCCGCCTTTAACCATTTTCATGCCACAACCAAACGAATAAGAAAATGTAATTTTACTGGTATCAAAATCAACTCTATGACAGTGAACTTAAAGATATATGGACCGCTCAAAACCATAATAAAACAAGTCTGTTTTGAAAAATTTCTAATGCTAAAATTATTTTAACATTCATAACATATCCAACAGTAATTTACGTTATTTAAATAGAGTAATATATTAATTTTGTGGTAAATGAATAATGTCAATAATGCTAATAATTAAAGCAATCAAATTTTAATGCGATCTGAGGTGTTCGATCAACGAACGACCTTTGTCATATAATTATTTTTATTTTCTTATTACAAACTATTGAATAAACTACTTTTTAGCGAATACATTTTGTGTATTTCAAAATTAATATTACCCGTTGATACTGTCCTAAACATCTAAAATGAAATCTTTACTAATATAACTCTTCGAGTTTCGAGTAAGTTTCTCGGTATGAATAATATATTTACAAATCGTTTAAACATTTGTTCTAAAGAGCTTATGATCTTCATTATCATTACTGAACAGTATATCTTTAACATAAATACAAAATTTTTCAAGCAGTTACATTTTACATTTCACAATAGAAAGCCGAATCTTTAAAACGTTTTTTCTCTAAACAGCCAAATCCGACATAGGTCATGTTCTAAAAATAAAAGTAATTTATTCCACTGTGATACTAAACACTCCACATGGCACGAAAGTTTTACTAAAATAATTTTAAAGCTCAATGCATCGTAAAATACTTTCCATTATTTCCGTAAAAACAACTTAGATTCTCAAAATTAAAAATGTCCACGATACTCCCATGATATATACTCCTTTATACAACCCATCCACATAAACGCATAAGGAAGAGCGAATAAGACACAACAATGAAAGAATATCATTCGCAAGCCATAACGGGTGAATAAAGCACTGAATTACACAGTAGCGTCTAACCGTTGTCTAACTCTCCAAGTACACGCGTACCGATACCCTACAACACCTTATGCACATATAACGGAATGGGAAAATGCATTCAAGATTTAATTTCAGCTCGTTGACGGCACTAATTGATACGCCACGGAATCACAGCAGCGGAGAGGAGAGAGAGAGAGAGTTCAGAGCCGTGGCAATGATTTTCATGGTGGATGCACCTTATCGCCGTTTATTGTTCGACGTCTCGTGCTCCGTCTCCGCGTGTGCAGCGCAGGGAGCTTTGCGCCGGCGCGCGGTCGCCGCCGAGCTCACGCGACGAAGGTCGAGAACGCGCGACGAAGGCGAAGCCGGCGTATATACTTGTATATCTCGCGCAAGGGGACAATTTCACCGCGCACTGGCACGAGTCGGCGATTTGGGAATGGCCATTAAGTGTAAGTAGTTTGTCGTATTTCTGACAAATTTTTTCTATTGTTTTTTGTTTTCATTTTTGTAATTTACATTGGTATTGTGTAAGTGAGGATGAAAAATTGAAAATGTTAAGGGAAGAAGACACTGAAATTGGAATTTACTATTCTCTGAAATTGTTGTAGTGTGAAAATACAGCCAGTGACGTTAGAATTTTCACTCTGAAATATTATAGAGTCGTATATATATACGCTTATAAGGATTAGGGTACATATTTTTATAACATAAAGCATACTTGCAACAAATTCTCGCACAATAAATATTTTTTGTAGGTATTCGAGATTAAACTCGTATGTTTATGATATTATTAGAATCTTAACCTTAGTAAATGCATAACAACACTAGACTCGAAGATTTTTTAATTTAAAACATCAATTTCGGCAATGGAAGATAATAGAAAAATCTACGGAATTTTAGCCCCAAAAGAAAAAGTAAGTGAATCATCATTTTTTACTATATTTAGCTGATTCAATTACATTTTGTATATTCTGTCAAATAGTGAAAATATTTTTCAATTTGATGAATATCTTTTATAGTATGTAAATCTATAATAAATGATAATTCAAGAAATAATTTTAAGAAATTTATTTATTTTTTTTAATTTTTTCCTAGATGTATAGAAGGAAAATTATAAAATTTGATATTACAGAAATGAGTTGTACATATTTTTTTCGGCAGTGGTATCGATAATTTCGATAGAGGAGTTAAGTCGATTCACCAATTTGTTTAAATTTTGCAAAATGAACGAGATTTACAAGAGTTACAGGTGTCGGAAGTTTCTTTATGACGTCACGATTCATGCAATTTCAAAGACGCCGCGTATGAACCATGACGTCATGGGGATTTTCGAAGCGCTGTATCTTCTTCAATTTTGGTCGTACTTAAAAAATTCGTAAAGTTTATCTATCAGAATATGATATAAAAAAATATGAATTAACCCAATTCAAAATACAAAGAAATCATGATGATTTTATACTCCCTGTGGATCAAAATTTTCATTTTTTTACGACTCCTATATTTGATTAAATTTTCGAATCTTGTGAAATTTCAGTACCATTTACACTTAATTAATTACTAATTATGCAAAACATTTAATAATTATTAAATTCATTACTTATATTATTAAAATCATCTTGTTTTACATATGTATAGTTTGCTCTATTTTTAATATTTAATTTATTCAATAATTAAGTGAATAGTCAAGGACAAGAAAAGTATATTATATAATATTAAAAAATTTTAATAAACTAGTAACTTACATTGTAAAGGAAGTTTTATAGATTTATAATAATATCCAGTTACAAAATTTAAGAGAAGCTGCTTGTGTAACTTTTACGAGTATTACTACCTTATTTATCGAATTAATTTTCTGAATTTGCAATAGCATTATCTAGTTTGTAATCACTTGATGGCACAACAAATTAATGCTTCACCGTGGATTTCAGTTTTATTATACCCTTTTGATATTTATTGCAAAATTATAGACTTTCTTAATAGAATTAACTCATCTATAGAAATATTTTTAAAAGAAAAACATATAATTATATATTAGTAAAGCATACAGCTAGACAATTTCTCTTAATGGCTTCTTTTTCCATAAATACACACCATTGTCTTGAATTAACATTTATGTATCTCAAGCGTTGATCTTCAAACCCGCGATAAAACAAAGTTATCAACAATTCTTATGCACTTTCAAGCTCCAATTTAAAATCTCGCTACAATACGTCCAGCACTAATAAAAACAAGTCTCGATAAAATCTCTGTCCAAGCACGCACATACTCAGTTTCCGCTATAAAGCAGACGTAAAATTCGCCCGCAAAGAAAGAGAATTGACAAATTTAGAGCACCTCTCTGACACTTTAATACAGAAAATCCAGAAGACGAAGAAGAAGAAGAAGAAAAAGAAGCTCGGAGTGACTGCTTTCTTTTTTGCTCTTTCACCGCAATAAAAAGGCGGGTCTATACCGCGGCCGCGACACGACGTTACAACAATAGTGAAACGACGGCGGCGGCTTCTTTTATCGCGCCGGGGTGAAACTAGTTTTGTGCGATGCCGTTGCCGCTGCATTACGCTCCCGCGATGGATGCGTATTTTTCGAAAGTTAGGTATTATACCCAGAGTCCGAAAAACGTTACATTGGCGCATGGATTATGAAAAAAAAAAGCCGGACAAGCGAGTTTTTATGTATATTGTTGTGTTTCTTTGTAGTCCGGAACTGCCACAATTAAGGAGCGTGTAATAAATATGCTTGATTGCTCGCTAATATGTGCAGTTGGAATGCGTTTGTTTTGTTTCTTTTCTTTTTTGTTCCCACAGTTTGGTGTTGAATGATAGCATCTTTATTTTCTGTGAGGTGGCGTTTAATTAGAACGGGAAACTAAGTTGATTTTTAGACGAAGTGGTTTTAAATACGAGTTTGTTTACTTTTTTCAGTGCGGTGTGAAGTTACTTTACAAAAGTAAAAGTAATCTCTTAGAAAGTAAAAGTCTAATTTTATGAAGACTAGATTATGTGTGTTGTGCATGTAATTATCAGTTTTTTAAATCATATTTTGCAATTTTATTTCTAGCGCAATGTACCCATTATAACAAAATTGAAGAATCTAATAAAAAAATGAATTTAACCAAGTAAATGATTTCAAACATCACCTATTTTTCATTCTTCTGTATTTCATCGTATCCTAATACTTAAGGTATCCCGTGTAATAAAAATAGGCTGGCACTAGTCTGGGATTAATCTGGCTTAACAAGTCTGGCGAAAGTCTTGCAAAACTCTGGGAGAAGTTTAGCTTAGGCCTCTATGCCAGACTTTTTTTGGAATTATGTCAAGATAACTCATTTTTCACGAGTAAATAATTAGAGTAGTACATTAATTATTAGTATCGACTAGAATAGTGAAAATACGTACTTTTCAATAAAATAGGAGAAAAGTTTTTTTACATATTGCAATCTTGTTTAAAATATGAATATTTGTAAAAAAAAAGACAAATTTAGGTTACTGGCAATATGACATGACGCGATGCTTTTGTTTTGCACATTTTGACTAAAGTCTGGCATAGTGGTCAAAGCCATACTTCTGCCGGACTTCTGCAAGACTTTCGCCAGACTTATTGAGCCAGACTATTGCCAGACTAATATTGTTACACGGGATAATAAAAATATATAATTAAATTCAACAATACAACTATTTTAACACCCCGGCAACGTGCTTTACACCATTACTCTCCAATAAACAATGCCGAGAGTGCAAAAATACGTTACGCTTTTCGTCACGTCATATATGGGCAATATTTACTCGGTGGCCTTCCCATCTTCGCACTTCGACGCATTTCACTTTGTCGCGTCTTCGGCCTCTCTCGCCCCGCCGCACTGCAAGCAACAACGAGTTCCACGGCGGCCCAAAAATCATAATGGATTTTTCTTGAAATTTTGCGCGCTTCGAAGTAGAAAGTGGTGCGCGCGTATATGCACCGCGGCTCAAACACGCGAGCGCGTTTGCATAAAAAGCCGAGAATTGCAAAATGGAATAAAGGTTAATTGAGACGCGAAATTTTAAGGAGTGAAGCTGGATACCCGAGTGTCCGATATATAAACGAGCCGAAGGTTAACGGATAACGGCTGCGTACCTCGGATTTGGTGCGAACTCGCGACAAGACTCGCATTCGCCGTTTTGCAGGTGCACTTTTTGGCGGGACGAAAGTCCGCGATTACTCGATTTTTTCAAAAGTTATAAGTAAAATTTAACGCCTGAGTTGTGTAATTTAATTAGTTGTGGTGGGGGAGAATTTACATTTAATTTGGGTTAAATGTAAGATTTCACGTGCAACGATCTTGAAATGTATTCATGAAGAATTGTGTCAAACTTAGCGTAAACATTGTGTAATGCGAGAATAGCCACAGTGAGATTCTGTTGAAAAGTAACGTACTCTCAATGCAGTGACCATTGATCCTTACAAACCAGTTTTCTCGATATTTTCACCAATAAATTAACGTTTTTTTCTGACTATAATTGCTTATATTCTATTGTCATATCATATTTTTGATGTATGGTATCATAGCTTGCTTAAAATTCCCTGAGAAATGGTGTGAAAAATGCGTTGAACAAAGAAAAACCGGTTTGCAAGCTGTCGGAAAAACTGCGTACACCTTACTGGGTTTCGACGGCAACGCTCAATGGTCATAATTTTACTGAAAATTCTATGTATTGCGATGTACAAAAAATGTAAATTTAAATGCGTATCGCCATAACGATTGTGCAAAAACCTATATATAGACTTGCAAAAAAAATCGGTATATTTAAGCTCCGTAAATTGATGTAATATTTATATAATAGCTTATAAAGACCGAATTCATGCTACACACTATTATATCATGATTTTTGTGAAGTAAGTGTCATGTAATATTGAAAAGACACTTTATAATACCTCTTAATAAAAATAAGAAATCGACAAACTTTTATATCTTTATTTTTATGAAATATTTGAAAAGCAAAAAATTTGTCAAATTCATTTTAGTCCTTTTTCATACATTCTAATCGACATCAAATACGCTTTTAAGTACATAAAAAAAACCCACCTACTAATATCTTAATCTCACTTGAAAATCCCTTCACCAAAAAAAAACCCACTCCAATCCAATAATCCTAAAATTTTCACACTGATCTTCCACCAAAACAGAAACCGTGCCCCATATTTATCCACAATGACTTACATAATAAACGCCGGACGATCCTCTCCAAACTCTCAACTCTCCAGTGATATACAACCCACTTCTCGAATTCCTTATTCCTCGTCCCGCGTGTGCGCACTCCAATCACACTCCTTGCCGAAAGAGTAGAACAAAAAGAAGAAGAAAAAACAACAAACTCCGCTCCCAACAGCTGACGACGCGACGCCGCACCTCGGGATCGGCGGTTAAAAACCTCTGCTCCACATGTTCCGCGGGGCGCGAGCGCGCGCGCGCGGTCGCGCGAATCACCAGCGGAAGGTAAATAAAGAGAGATAGACAGAGCCCGCACACGCGATGAACTGGCCGTCTTCCTTTGGCTGTCCGTAATACACTATTATGTTCGGTCTCTCGATGTATCCTCTCGATCCTCGATGTTTGTGTTTATATATACTTTACTTTTGCCGTTAGCGCTGACTTATGCTAGAGAGAGAGAGAGAGGGAGAGAGAGAGAGAGATATTTCACGTGTACTCCCGCGGCAAATTTAAATCGCACACCTTCTCGTTGATTCACTGCACACTGTTTTCAATTATCGTCGTCGTTTCCTTCCTCGATATACCGTAAAATATCCAGAGCACGAAATTTTGTATTTTTCTTTTAAAAAACAAGATCCTCGAACTACAAGAGACGAGAACTCGACACTAAGACAGTTTCGTGGTCCAGCGCGACGTGCGTGTACAATGGGAAAAGCCTGTGCGAGGAGCGCGCGCGTTCACTCGCACACGCGCCGCTTGCAGATCGAGAGCCGTGTGTCCGGAACAAGTGGTTATGGGTCTCGGCTCGGAGCTGCAGAGCTGCCGCCGCGCTTCGGTCAATCGCAAAGAGAGAGAAAGAGAGAGAGAGGGGGGGGGGGTCAGTCAGCACGCGGACGTTTCGCGAGAGGAGGAGGTGTGCAGGGGTGGGAGGGAAAAGCGGGCGAGAGGAGAGCGCAAGGTGCCGCGTGTTACCGATTTTCGCCGTGGCGGTGGTGTATTATACTGGAGCCTATGGAGCTGGCGGAGGCTGCGCTGCAGGTGTGGACGAAATTGCCGGGGATCGCGGTGGATTAATGGGGTTTTCGCGAGAAGACTTGAGTTTTGATTTTGGAGTGTGTACCGTTTTGTTTTGTAACTGAGAGAGGGCAAATCGGTAAAGGTTGTTATTAATAGTGATAAGATGAATCTTTACAAAAATACTAATACCTAATTACTAATTACCTTTAGAATTTAGAGATTTTAATATTTGGCAATAAAAAAGCTATTTTAAGTATTTTTCTATTTGGCATGCAAATGGTGTTAGCTAGGTATACTTAGGTTTTTGCGGCAACTTTTAATATTTTTCTAGTTAAAAATGTAAATACTGTGTTAAGTATTGAAAATTAAGATCATTGTTAAAAGGACTCATTATGGTTTTACTTCAGAAGTGGGGCGCATAAAAATATTCTTAGGTTAAGTATGATCATTCATGAGAATTAAAAAGCTTGATTAAGATCATTGTCTCATTTAAGTAGCTCACGATTCTGTGAATTACGAAAATAAAAGCAAGACGCTTGTCACGCTTTTTGGAGCTGATTTTCAATAACTCGACCTGAACTTTCAAAGTTGTTTGTTATATGTATTTAAAATATTAAGCTTAAGTCCAATTATTAAATGATTACTATCAAGTTTATGTGCAAAATAGTATTCACATATTTATCGAATTTAATAAAACTATTAATACTACTAAAAATGGACTAAAATAAAAATTGACAATGGAGTGGAAATAAATTAAAAATCTAAAATCAGGTTCTAAAATAACAAGTATTAAGCCTTTGGAAATACCACTTAAGCTTATTATTTATTTTATTTACTGAATGCCTCATTTGGTAAAAACACAATCGGTAGCTGGTTAAATGATTGCTTTGGTAAGTAATGGGCTTTAAAATGCTATTTATTAAAAATTAATCATACAAATATTTTAATATACTATATCAATAATTGATGTCAAATAATTAACAATTATCTTCTTTTATCATTATACTGTAATTTAATAAAAACTTATTAATCGTGAGATTCAATTGACATTACAATAAACTCCTTGTACAGTAAAAATTAATATCGAATGCCTATTATGTTCTTCATTAATATTCGAAAATAAATAATTTTATGCGTTTATCTTATTTAGTATTATATTTATTTTTGTTCACAGTATTCGATAAGCAGTAAAACACATGCACTCACGCTGTACTAAATGCATTCAAAAATACCCAGACAAATTTTCTCTTCACATATACCCTTCTCTCTTTATTACCAACAACCCGCAGTAAGCGATACCATTTACCAATCCACGCGCAATCACGCTGGTCCTTTCCTCGTGTGACACGAGACCCCGAGACACTATATAAAACAAAACGACCGAAAGAGAGAGGCCATGACGATACAACCTGCGGGAATGGGAGGGGCTGCTCGTGTGTTTTTCGGCACCGAAGGAATTGGGAGCACAGCAGCCGACGCGCACTGGCTGCTCGTTAGAACGGTAAATTTCGGCAACTGGCCCTTGAGAGGCTCGCGAGGTATAGGGATCGAGACGAATGCGAAGTCAAATTGGACGGATCATTCCGGGCTGCGAAGTGACGTAGAAGACGTGACGCTGGGCCTTTCGAGGGAATAAGTGCATTGTAATTGGAAACTTTGTTGGTTGTATGTTTTGCGGCTGTTGTTGGGTGTTTTGGTGGGAGTGGAGGGGGAATTCCTCAAATTTATAATGAATTTTGGGTTGGTAATTGTGAAAGATATCAAATGCAGAGATACGATCTTTTATAAAATCGGTTGCGCAACGATTCGCGTTTGATCTCTCGCTGACATGAATAAAATGCTCAGCATTATAATATAGCGGAAAACAAGTAAAAATTACTCAATGTATTCAAAAACACCAAAATACGTATTTTATAGTAATTTTCATCAAAATTACTATGAACTCTCATGTTAAAATGCTCAATAATTGATTCTCCTTCGCGATTATCGGTTATATCAAGATGTAGTCAATTTTACCCAAGTTACAGCTAATTACCTATAGAATTTAAAGATTTTAATATTTGACCTCGTATTAGAAATAAAAAACATATTTCAAATGTTTCTACCTTACATGCAAATGATTGTAGCTATATTTAGGTTTTTGAAGAAACATTTTTTATAGCACTGTATGACCTAAACCCGCACTTAGGCCACGCTTATCCGTGACCTAAGTGGCGCTTTATTACACAGTGTAATAATGAATTCACATAGGCCACAGATTCGTAGTATCCTATAATAAAGACTCAAAACACTCAAAATAAACATTTTCGTTTATAATAATAGAAAGAAGAAGTAGTAAACGTGGTAAATACGCATGCCAAGTATCAGAGAATAATTATAAATCCTTAAAATAATGCTTCAAATTAAGAGGTTAGTTCAACTGATTGTATATGACAATTTGGCGCGTTTTTTGAATATTTAATCTGGAATTCAATATAAATTCAGTATTAATTTTTTTTTCATTATTAATATTATAAATTTATTAAAATTTAATTTAAATAATTTCAAGATAGGGTAAATAAATATATTCAAATGAACTGTTAACAATAAACATTTATTATTTTTTCAAAATACAAAATATGTTATTTATATAAGGTTCTATACAAACAATGTATAAAGGTTGACATTGATTATTAATTAACTAATGAATTTTGGTTAAATAATAATTAGTTTATACGAATTGTAATTTCCTTAATTTATTTTTTATGTTTTTTGGATTATATTTTTATTTTTTTTTTTATGCGAACCCCCCCTGTCACCGTCCCCTATGTCGATGGCGGGTTTATGTCACTCGTGCTACAAAATAGTATACGATACTCGTGACCTAAGTGGCCATAATTACAATCGTAATATACTATAACATACATCAAAACTAAATGATTTAAAATTTTTCTTTTAATATTTTTCTAGTTCGCACAAATCAATAAATAAATAATAATAATTTGTATGTGTTACATCAATACACTGTGCAAACTATTAATGTGTTTTATTATATCGGTCACTGTAAAATTGTTTCATTGTCATATTGCAGTACAAAAAGCTATTGTTATTTAAAGTGTTCTTAAACTTACTGCAGGTACACTTGGAACGATCGCTTCACGCTTAAAAGATTTAATGCCCAAATAAAATGTAATTATACCTTTAAATCCCAGCCGTTTTTCGTGAATCCCATTTCCCATTACGCAACTCAATGTAGAGTAAGTAAATGCCTCATTATGCCATTCCTTTTTAATCTTGAACTTCTTATTTACTTTTTTCTCATCGACGATGTATATTCCTGAACGTGCAATAAGCTATATATAATTTTCTCTTAGTTGCATAAATATTGATTTTTCCTAGCGTACGTCTTATTTTTTTCTCCGCGCATGGAGATGCCGCGACTGGATTTTCCTGGCCGATTTTACGCGAATTCGCACGTGAATGAATCAGCCGTCTTGATAAATTTCGCGCGCCCTCGGGTTGGCCAGTAATTTGGCCGTGAACCTATACGCGCTCGCGCGCCCAGTTTTAGTTTTTCATGTTTGTCTTTCTCTTTCTGGAATTTCTAGTAACGGTCGATAATTAGCAGGTTCTTGAGTTATTGGGACACTTACCTTGCCTTTCACACTTCCCCGGCAACCAGTTTTTCGTTATTTCGCGAATTTTTCAGTCCCTTCGGACGGACGTTTCATATTACAAAAACGCTCAATGTTCTTTGATTCGATTTTAATTGCGACCTATGAAAAATTACATTGATTATCAATTTTTTTTAATCTATATGTCTACATAGAAAATCATACATTTTAAGTGTCGTTCTGTACTTGCAATATTTTTATCAAAACAAATGTTTTTTATAGTGTTTGAATATGTAATTTAAATTATTTATCCGTATATGCGTAGTGCGACATAAACATTATATATTATTAGTTGTATATACATAACTATAATGCTAAATACATATGCCAATAACTGTCAGCATAGGATATACTGAAGATTTTATATAACACTATAGATATGATTATTTGCATGAAACTCTCGTACGATTTTTTAATTTTAAAAGCCAAAATTAAAGAGATATAATATATTTTAAAAATCATGAAGAATCATAAATAATTATTCCAACCACAACTAAATGTCTTAAAACATTATTAAATTTTCAATATTTTCTCAGTTAAGATACTGCATTATAAATATATAACTGTTTGCAAAAAATCATTTTTTAAGAAGATTCCTTAAGAAAATTACTTAAATAAGACATTAGATTGAGGTAAATAAGATTGATATGCTCGGTAAAGTCTTAAAATCTGTACGAAATCAACACGAACATCAATCGAAACAATCGATAAATTCATAATTAATCAAGAACAGTTCATTCACAGCGGATAACACAATGAAATTAAGTTAAACTTTGCTACAGGGAAAAGCCAATCAACGCTCGAGTGACATCTGCTTAAAAATGCATTGAAGCAGCGATGTCGGTGCAATCAAGCAATGTAGTGCAGAACGCAAAAAAAATAATATTAAAACCGATACCCAGAGAGTTCATCATCGGGGACAATATCTCGTCGCACTTGTCCTGAAAATAAATGAGCTATGTGCGTCTTCTATTCCGCTGACAATAATTTAAAAGCAACGTAAAAATAATAATGAATGATTGTCACCATGCGCGCAGGGTCAACGGTCGTCGCTATCAGTCCCTGTTGCTCGCCTTTTCCTAGCACAAAAATTACAGCTTTCTCTCTTAGTCGGCTATTATTAGGCTTAGTTCATAATGAGATATCCAGGAACTGAAATTGTTGGGTCTAGACCAAACTAGACTCAACGAAACCTGATCAAACCTGACTCGACAAAGTATTTTGGGTTGGTATCGCAAGCTTTGAGAGGTTACATTGCTTCAAAAGTTATTTGTAATTAAATATTTCATTTTCGTTGAAAAATAATTTGACTAATGGACTGTTTATTTATTTTAGAAAATCATCATTGAAAATTTATGTTGCGTTAGATATTATACGAGAATTGATGCAGGTTGATGAAATAAAAAACGTTCTATTTCTTAATTTAAAAATAATATAAATAAAATAAGTTTTTAATTATGTGCGCATGAGTGTAGAGGCATTTCGTAATTTTTAAAAAAAAATTAATCTTTATATGCATTAGTAATTAGTGTAATTTACACACACAGTCAATATTAGTAGTAGAAAAATTCACTCTAAGTCTAAGGTAAAGAGAATAAAAAATATACATTAAAATTAGCTATAGTAATATTTATAAATGCATTGATAACGAAGAAAATCCTAAAATTTTCTTTTTTTTTCTAGATTTCCCAGAGAATCATCTATATATAATATATATATATATGGAAATGTGATATTATTTAACTCCGAACAACTTTAAACCTATGGGCTTAAAAAATTCTGAAGAAATGTACATGCATTCTACATACTAGAAGGAGCATTTTTTCTATATATGTACATTCTCGATTTTTCAGAAAATAACCTTTTATTTTTATATATAAATGGATAGCTCTCGCGGAAATCGAAAACTAGATCATTATCTCTTTAATTTCAGAAAAAATGTTCCTTCTAGTATGTAGAATGCATGTAATTTTCTTTTCAGATTTTTTTAAGCTCATAGGATTAAAGTTGTTCGGAGCTAAATACGACCATATATATATATATATATATATATATATATATATATATATATATATATCTATGTATATATATATATATATATATATATATATATATATATATATATATATATATACTTGGATGGTTCTCTGAGAAATCGAGAACAAAAAAAAAGAAAATTTTATTTCAGCAAAAATGTTCCTTTCAGCATGTAAAATAGTCGTGAATTTCTTCAGATTTTTTTAAACCCTAATATTTAAAGTTGTAAAGTTAAATATGACTTTATTGCTAAAATGTATTTTAATCATTTTTGTCTGTATAAATATTGCACTTCTGCCATTTTGCGACTGTGGCAGTCACGTTTGTACTGAAAGAAGCTATCTTCATGATTTTTTATGTAATGGTTCGAGTGATCAAACCCACTATTTTCAGAATTTTTACGAAAAATTCAGAAAATTTGCTAAAAAATCCTTTATTGCTATTCTTTTAAGAGATTTAATTTTGTTGAATAAGTGGAGGTTAAAATTTGTTTAAAAATGTTAAAAATGGCTACATTATCATATTTAGCCTTGATCAATTTCAAACCTAAGGGTTTCAAAAAATCTGAAAAAATTCCCGTACATTCTACAAACCAAAAGGAACATTTTTACCGTGAAAATAAAAAAAAATTTTTGATCTTAATTTTCCAGAGAATCACGCATATATATATGCGGGATTGTCAAAAAGTAGAGCCTTTAGATGTCTAGCTCTTGGCTATCCTTTCCAATAAACTTTAAAACTTATAACAGAGCTAAAAAGTTTTTAGAGTGCTATAATGCATCAAGTAGAAGGTGCTTTTTAGTTTTGAAAATCTAAATACATATTCGATTAATCTGAATTAATTATGTTTAATTGACAATTTGCTATTTAGTGGCATGATCTATTTTACGCATTTGTCAACCTTAATAGAATATTTACACTTGACCATTTTGAACGGAATTTATTCAGATTAACCAAATATTTAGACTTTCAAAACTGAAGGAATATCTTCTACTTGGTGCATTATGATACTCTAAAAACCCTATATGTTTTGAAGTACATTCAAAGGGATAACCGAAAACTAGACACCAAAAGCTTCATTGTTTTAACAATCGCCCACATATATCATTGCACTGAAAATCTTATGACTTCAACAAAAGACTCCTGGTCTGAACCAATCCCATCTCTGAAATCCTACTGTGGACGAACCCTTAAACACCCCTTCGCGACCTAATCATCTTCGTGGCGTTGACACAGCAGCCTTGAGACTTTAATACGTCGAGATTATCGTCGCGCGGCTGCTGTCACCGCAATTGATTTTCTTGCTCTGTTATTGTTAAGTCGCGCGGCGGCTGCGAGTCCAAAAGCTCGCAGCATTTTTTGCGCGGAGTTGTCGCGACGCGGAGGAGTCGCTTATCGCGCGGGCGACTTTATATTCCGGTTCGATAGGGATAAATAGCCGTGGCGACTTCTGTTTTCTGCGCTCTAAAATGATGACAGACAGAGGCGCTTTTGCTATAGAGAAAGTACGATAATGTAGGAATCGAGTGCAGTGTTGGTGCGGAGAGGGTATCTGGAAGAAGAGAAGGAACGAAGAATTGGTAGTTTTTAAGTGACGGGGATAGATAGATGTGGATCTAAGAAGTGGATAGGTTCTAGGTGCTGATGGCAAGTGGATAGGTTCTAGCATTAGCTACAATTTTATCTAATGTGTGCATCCATTAATTGAATACAAAAATCACTGTGCTGATTATAAATGATTAAGACAAAAAAAAAGAAACCTAATATAGAAATACAACTATTGGAAATTAAGAAGTAGATACCAATTTTTCGAGTCATTACCATTTATTCAATCAAATTAACTGAGATTTCGTAAAATTTAAATATAAATCACCATATAATTTATTAATACAATTACAAATGTATTACAAACGTATTTATCTATATTAAATAAAACTAAAAAAATTAAACTTTTCATTTACCTAAATATTTAATTGTAATTATTAAACCATTTTATTTTCCGAAATATAGTATTGTTTCTTTCCGTACCACGGAGGTTTCTGTTTAAAGTAGAATTGCAGTAGAATCTTAACTAAAAGATAATTTTAGTTATTTCGAATAAGTATGAAATTTTTTGGGCTTCTAACTTTTGTATTAAGACACCAAAACATATAATAAACTTGATGATAGATTTTTATAAAAATGCAAAATATATGATTTTAAAATTCACGATAATTCTCTAACCACAAAAACTAAGGAAATTCTAATAATTTTTTTCAAGTTTATAATAATGTTTTTTTTAAAGAAGCAAGAATTGCAGTTGCCTAATGTTACGTTAGATCAGATATCCTAGTTAATTGCAAAAAAATGCATTTTAAATTACCTGTTCTGTTTGAAAAACCAATGTTCTTTAAAAAGGACACAGGTACCAATAGCGCAAAATGAAAAATCTCAAACAATACTTAACAATAATTTGTCTCCTCCAAAGTATCAACCATATAAAAAATGCATACGCGCGTAATCGCGGAAATCCATACGCGAAATCACCGAATCATCTTGTGTCGACGCCGCGCAGGGACAAAAAGTCCGTGCGAGTTATGTCACTAGTACGTCATCGCCTCGCATCGCCATGAAACACTAAAATCAACATCGCTCAGCGCCAGCGTCAACGCAACGAAAAGTGAATTTCCATACGGTATGCAAACCGCTCGCCGGACATTTTCACTCTCTTTTCTTCTTTTCGGATTTTCTCGCGTTTGCCACGCCGGATCCGCTAATTTCTTTCAGTCCCAACCTTTCTCCCCTTTTTATCGGTTCTTCGTTTTCGAGTTCGCCTTTCACTCTGCTTCCCGAGGCCGAAAATTGCGCGCTCCTCTCGCGGGATTCTCACAAAGCCGTGAACGCAATTAAGAATGCAAGTAGGTAGGACGATTGTAGGTTACTTTTTGCATGATTTTGCGGTGTATTGTTGTAATTAAAGTTTGCATATATCGGGTATGTTAAATTTTAGCACAGTATCTTGAGCAGGTATGTGGATTTTCTGGTGTATTTTTCTTCGTGGATTTTCTGAGAAACGGGTGTTTGAGTGTTAGATATGAATAGAGAATGGTAGAGGCATCATTTTAAAGACGTGAGTGGTGTACGATCTGTGGTACGAGAATTATTAAAAAGCTGAAATTTGCTTGGAAAATACATTTTTGGACATGTGTATAAGTTTTGGAATCCTCTACATAAAGATTTAATCTAGAATTATCAATTCTTTTGTATTCAGTTGTTTTATAGTCAAACATTTCTAATATAGATATAAAAAGCTATAAATTAGCGAACACATGTTGGGAATACAAAGCAAAAACTTTTATTGAGGGAATTAGCCTGTCAAATTTAAAAAAAAATATATTATTTTATAAGTATTACAAAATCATGAAAGCAGAACAAGATTCTCCATTTTACCTAATATTCAGTGACACCATAAATATTAAAAAAATGGTATAACATATATAAACAAATATAAACTACATTTACTGTTGATTGTTCATTGATTACAAATAAACATAAGTTTAAAATGGAATTGAAAATATTTTAGCATTAGTATAATATAAATAATTTCGAACATAATATCTGATATAGACTATATAAACTCGAGTTTAAAAGAAAAACGATAAAAAAATATTTCATTTAGTGATAGAAATCGCCATGTATTACCTGCCATTTTAACAATTTGATTTCAATTTTTGATTTTTTAGGTTTGGCTGAAAATGACGTAATCGGAGACATTAAAAAATGTGCGGGCATCGGCATAGAGTCGAGAGTACTTTATGTTGATCATAAGGAAGAAGCGCGCAATACAATCACGAATCATTTGTAAGTATATACAATGTATCCTCACAAAACCCAAGTACCATCGTGGAGCAATGAACTCAAATCGAACCTTTTCCTTGCAAAAAATAAAATTATCATCCTTTCTGCTTCATCTGCCACTTCCAGCACTTGGAATTCTCTTCTTCACATCTTCCCTTCACTCGCATCTTCCTCATTTTCTCCCTCCCCGTCAATTATTCCGCTCTCTTTCTCTTTTCCTTCTCTGTCTCTTTCCCACTATCTTAGTGCGCCTTTTTTCGCGAGTCGATGGCCTTTTCCCTTTTTTAAGTACCTTTCGCACGTCACGCATGCCTCGTTACATGCACACACGTGGATTCCACATGGCGGGATATCGCAAAAAGGGGGATCGAAGGACGGGAGAGAAAGAGGAAAGTACGAATCGCAAATCGAAAGCGGAAATACCCAGAAAGGTGCGTAAGTATGAGGAGAGAGAGGTAATGTATGGAAATATTTTTTTAAGAATAATAGATTGAAGGAATCGTATACGTAAATTCATATGTAAATTATAGAAAAATTATATTACATCATATGTAAGAGAATGATTTTTTTGTAAATTTCCTGAATTTCCTAAGTCGATCAGTCCTAAATTGCTTTGAGGATCATTCATCATGCGAACATTAAAGTTTTTCTCAAAGTGATTGATGCTAAAATTTTAATTTTTACACCTAATGCGATGTCATACTAATACTAATGCTTTTTACCTCTATCTTAAGTTCCAGAACCCATTGGATAAAACTACGTTACTATGTTTTATTTCTAGGTTCCAATAGTCGATCCCCGAAGTTTCATTAAAATCTGAGACCCAAACTCCGTGGTCTCCCTTTGTTATTTTTGTTCTGAATTGTTATTAAAATATTCAAAATTTAATTTCTAACTAATTAAAAGTCATCTATTTTGGTACATTAGGATCGCTGGTGATAACTTTTGTCATCCAATAGAGTATGATTAACTGTCAAATTATCTTTTATGATGTCACGTGTGATATATTGGCCTTATTAGCAAGAAACAAAAAATTTGAATATATGAATTTTGTATTCTAGTAGTGATGAAAAGCAGACTATAACTTTATGGTCAACAATTTTGTTTTTCAAATTCCCACACTCATAGCCTAATAATATGTATTTTGAACACAATAAAACCTCAAAATCTCCAATCCGATCAGTTTAACTTTAAAAACCTTGCAGTAGATAACGAAATATACAAGTTATATAAACAAAGTAAGTAACTAATGATGTCGAATTTTTTTACCTAGAAATATATAATCAATTTATTCTTAATTTTAGGGTGATTAGAGCCCCTTAAATTACTATAAAAACTCTATTTTTCATGAAATATGTTTTCAGTGTGAGTTAAAACGGAAACATTGGTTAATCTTTAAATATTTATATTGTTTTTGGAGATTAAATGACAAAATATCCCCTGAAAATTAGAGAATTATAAAACTAGATAATATTTTACCAGTTTTTTGCTTTATTGTTCGTAATTGATTTAAAAATGACTAGAAATACAAATGAAGGTAATTAATTAATTAGGCAGTGAAAAAGGCATTTTTCTTAGCAAGTTTGCTATTCCTTGGTATAATGTTAATGCACTTCTAAATCTTTTTATCGAAACTTACTTGACTTAATTAACTCTATAATTCAGAATCAGAATCAATAATTCAGTGCGAAATGTAAAATGTCGAATGCTGATGGTACAAGTAGCTTGATCTACATCTTATCGTATAATTTATCAAACTTCTTATTTTTTATTGTAAAACTTCCATCGTGAGAATGTCAATGAACAAAAATTCTAAATTTTGTATGCATGAAAAATATTTAGAAAAAGTTGCCATTCACAAAAACTTTTTAATCGTATACCATTGATTATTGAAAATAAAAAAAAATAGCTGATGACAGAAACTGATTTTCCGGACAGATTCACAAAATGAATTAGGTGATGCAAATTATTCACTTAATTACTGCTGCTGTGTAGTAAAAGGTAGTTTAGTAGTAATAGCTTAATAATTTAATTAATTTATTTTAATTTATTTGTGTATATTAAAGAAATCGATGCGTGAGAAGTATAATTATTTATAATAATTAGAGAATAAACAACAATTATATATGACTTCTATCATTTTGTGAAATAAAAACCAAGTACGTAATAGTTTTTTGTGAACAAAGAATCATGATATAACTCATAGAATATCTTTTCTATGCATTAAATAGTCAGCATTAACAAGTCTTACGATATCCATATGTTTCTGCTTAAAACATCAGAAGCACGGCTTCATTTTTAAACAATAGTAGTGTTACTGGCAGAAATAATGATAATATTGTAAAGTAAAATTGACGGCGAATATAATAATGTTAAATTGATAATAAATAAATATGCAGTGCTAAAGTGATGCAGTGTATTAACTATAGTGTTATGAAAGAAAGAAAACCAAATGAAATCGGCTACGCGTAAAGGTTGAGCGTGTGTTCTTTGTCTCAATAGCATTTCCCGAAAGAAGGTCGTAAATAAAAAGGGCCAACGTTTGCGCTCTCGACAAGAACAAGGCAGTGCAGTTTAGACTCTTGTATGGTTTACATCGTGTGACTATTATGGAAAGCATCGGCTTTTAGCGTAAATGCGTCACAGGAATATATCGGCTGGGCATTTGAATAAATATAATTTTGAAAGTCTAAACTGTGATTGAATTATTAATTTCTCCTCTCGTGAATCCTGCTTTGTGCCGGAACAAGTAGTAAAGGTATTATTTATTCATTAATAAGTTCTATCCTACTTCCAGTTTCATAGAAGTACTTCCAAAATATTGCCCCTGAAAAGGCTAAGTGGGGTTAATTGTTAGCAATACATTATATTTCTAATAAATCAAAAGTAACGTATGCAAAATTATATAACCAGTTTAATAATTATATAAGGTATTATTTTAGCCAGTCACTATTTAACTGTAGCATTTATTAAAATAAAATACTGAAGGAAACACAGTAATTAGTACAGAGAATAGTAGTTTGCTCTCTCAATTGTTCAAATATAATTTCTGACAAATATCCAATCTCCTGTTTACTAAAAATTAAAATTTAAAATCATAATTTAAAAAATTTGTCTTTAGAGGACCACCTTAAAAACAAGAATAATCCGTTCAATGAACTTTTCCAGATACTTCAGAAACAGTGGCACTCCCCATTCACTCCTATTTCCATCCAAATCCATATCTCCAATCTCTCCCGAAATCAAAAGTACCAACAGCCAAATCCACTTCCCAACATACTCGCAGTCAACTACTACAATCAGCATAACGCAAAAGCACAATAAATTAATTCGCTAGCGAGCCAGTGAAAGTTTCTTTCCGTGTAGCACCACTACCACAGTTGGCGCTGCAGTTGTCAGTGCGTCGAGCTCGCGCGGGCAAATTAAACGCAGCGAATTAAGTATTGGAGCGAAACGCGCAATCGGCTGCTGCTGCCGTCGAAGTCACGGCCCGATGCGCCACTTCATTACAAGAGACGCGCCACCAGCTCTGTTTCTTCTGCTGACTGGATTTTTTCTTTCCTTTATTCGTTCCACGATGAATTCTTTTTTTTTTTTCGCAACTGTGTCATTACGGGAGGCTTTAAGGTTATAGACGCGAGTTCTGAGTCTGGTGGGATGGAATCATTGGTACGGGCTTTGTTTTCGCGCGATGGTTCTTTCAGCTCGTCTTCCGGCGAGGCTGCGGTTGCCAGAGATGGATTCTCGTTGAGGAGGAAGCATCGATCACTCGATTCTTATGGGGCGGGCAGAGAGATGCTTTATGGTATTCGTCCTTTTTGATTTATATGAAGTTATGTTGTTGATTTGTATTTGAGACAGGCGCGGTAAGGTAATAAAAATTAATTATTATAACTAAAAATTATTATTGTAATTATTTATTATTTAATTAGTAACTGAGAGCAAATTCGTATTAATGTCAAACTCAAGAGCACAGTATTAGTATCTAAAAAGAAATCTGCAGTTTCCTGGAATTACGACTTGAAAATGACACATAGTCCATAACGATTTGAGTCTACTTATTTCAAATATATACATAAAAAAAAATTTTATTCATTCTATTTAAAAACGGCTCGTAATGGTTTTTATTATTTAATTATTAACATAATATTGGTATACAAACAATTCACTGTCACTGTCATTCATATCATTGGTAAATTCGATTGAAGTCCCACTTTCTTATATGCAACCTCTATCCAGGTAATATCAGTATAAAACATGATAAAATAATTTTTTTTTAAATTATTTTCTTTATGATTATACTGAATCATCACATTACACCCTTTCCCGTATAATAATACCTCAAGACCACATCGGCTTATACTTTGGCTTGATTTCTCGAATAAAAAGCTAGAATTTTCTAAATGATATTCTGCTACTAATATTATATTCAATACCTCATTTAACAATAATATAATGTTACTTGCTATCTCTTACCTTTCTCTAGCATCAAACATTAAATCTATCACTATCTTTTTAATGTGACAAATGGACGTCAAGTCTTCCCCCAGGAAATCCCAATAATGCCCAACCACCTCCTATACATTTCCAAACAAATCATAAATCCGAACAAAACACGCCATTGTCGTTTTTTCCTTAACAGCAAAAGTCCATTATCTCCGATCAACCGGCTCGCCAAATCTCCCGCGGCTGCTAAACTAAATTCCAGAGCAGTCGTCGAAACGCGTTCACCACCACCTCTTGAAAACTCGCTCTCCATCGGCACTGCTCGCGAAAATCGGCTCGCTCTCAAAAAGTGGGAGGCCTTATATGTGTGTGTGTGTGTGTGCGAGTAGCCAAGGTCCGCAAACATCCTGTTGCGAAAAATTTCCCCCTCGCGCAGGCGCTCGCAGTGCAAGGCTGGAAAAATGAGAGGCCGCGTGCGCCGAGTTATTGGCCAACGCGCTAGATTTTCCACATTCGTCGGGTCGAGGCGCGCAGGCATGAGCGAACTCGTGCAGGACCGGACCGGGTGGCGCTGCGGTGGCATGTGTACGCAGATGCCGATGTTTGGCCGCGAAACCGATCGCTCCGGGTATTGTGACCCTGCGAAGTGGGATACTGACTGGTATAGGTTTTGTATTATTTGCTAAGAGAGTTTGCTCACCCTGTTGGTGGTGATTTTTGGGTGATTTGATGCCTTGGTGTAGGATGAATAAAATTAGCTTTGGATGCAGGGCAGCCTGGAATATTATTTACCAGGAAAGAATCCGAAGTCCGGGTTAAGATTTAGATAAAGCTGTCTTCTGGGATCATATGTTCAAGCAAATCGTTTCTAGGATGTATAGATATATATTAGATGCATTAGGATAGATGGATGTGTCAAAAATCAAGAAGTGCTGGTATGAATAATCGCCGATTTATCCAAATCTTTGACGCGAAGTTGAGACACTCTCCCTTTTAGTTGAAACTAGTAAATATTCTTCGGTTTACAATTTAATCTTTTCATGCAAATAAATATAAAAATGTTATTTAGCTTAAATAGAAGAACGTTTGTATGGAATAAATGATTTAATTTATTTAAAATGATGAAATAATTTTTTATTGGTAAAGCTAAGCAGGATGAAATTACTTTATAATTTATCATTGGGATGAAAAAAATATATGTAATTTTGTTTAATTATTTTAGTCATGGTAATGCGTATGTATTGCGCGACGGTTTGAAGCAAGGTGACGGGCTTTCAACGGTACTCTTTAACCTGACGCTAGAGCATGTTGTTAGAAAAATGCAGGCTAGCGAGCTAGGCGCAACACTCAACGGAACAACGCAAATTTTAGGCTATGCGGATGACTTGGATATAGTGGGAGATAATGGTGAAACGGTGGCGAGAAATGCGGAAATCCTTATAAATGCGGCTAAAAACACGGGGTTAGAAGTGAGCGAATCGAAAACGAAATATATGATCATGGAGAAACTGGGCATTCGCGAAGCAGAGGGGGATCTCAGAGTCGGAAATTTCACTTTTGAAAAGGTTAGCGAATTCAGATATTTAGGTACAACTATAAATGATCGAAACGAAATTAAAGCCGAGATTAATAAGAGACTTCATTCGGGTAATGCCTGCTTCTACGCTGTGAACAGATTACTTAAGTCAAAGCTACTGTCGAAAAATGTCAAAATAAGGATATATAGGACTATAATAATGCCGGTAATCTTGTATGGGTGCGAAACCTGGGCGCTCACTAAAGCGGAAGAAAATCGTTTTAGGGTATTTGAAAATAAGGTTCTGCGGAAAATATACGGGCCAAAGAAAGATGAGGAAACTGGGGAGTGGAGGAAACTGCACAATGACGAGCTACATAATTTGTACGCGTCACCAAATATTAACAGAATAATAAAATCACGGAGACTAAGATGGGCAGGGCACGTGGCAAGAATGGGCGATGATCGTACAGCAGCGCGCATAATGAAAGGAAAACCGAAAGCAACGCGACCTCTTGGTAGACCTAGACGCAGATGGGAGGATAACGTAAAATCAGACGTAACTGAAATTGGGCGGGAAGGCGCGAAATGGATGGGGTTGGCACAAAATAGGGAAACGTGGAAGGCTTGCGTAGATGAGGCGATAAACTTTCGAGTTCGAAATGCCATTTAAAAAAAAAAAAAAAAAATGCGTATGTATTGTGCATTTAAATTTTCGAAAAATATCACATTTTATTAATGATTACTATTACAAAAAGCTTTGAATTATTAATCTACAAAAAATTAAAGCTGATATGATGTACGGGGATCGATGTCGATATGTATCCACGAAATCGATTATTGAGTATTTTGACCCCTTGTAATGACCTAACCGTATTGTGATTCGGCCTCATTCACGTGAGAGTTTGTTCACCTTCTAGATATTTAGGATGATTTACGGCGTATTATGGGAGATCGGATTCACTGCGCAAAAGTATGATTTCATCGCTGACGTTATGCATATATTTTAATATTAGAACACACATTAGAATATTAGATAACTGACAGGAGCTTATGAATTATAATGTCGAATTTTTAATAACCAACTTAAAATGGACTTGAACTCCTAACTTATTTCGAAATGAGTATAGCGTGAATAGTAAGTTCAATATAACGAAACTTTTCTTACATGTCAATTTATTAATCATCATTAAATGGCTAAAATACTGTTTTTAGTAATGCTTCTGCTTAATAATATATTTATATAAGTGCAGAAGTTATTACAGAAATATGCCGATTATTCATCATTTTAAAATACCTTTTAATCATTGACAACATGGTTTTCAATGTTTATCTTTTTTATATTTTCCGATTTTAAAGTGCATAAGTCATGTGTATTTATACGATATAGTATAAAAGACTTGACACTAAAAGGTGATCAAATTTTTTATGTTTCCAAAGAGTTGTGCTTTGAAAACGGCATAATGCAAAAAGTTGATAGGTATTCTTAATGGCAATTCTGATAACTAGTTCTTCAACTTTTCTTTCTCTTTTCGATAATTTACTAATTTGCTCATTTTATGGCACCATCATTCAAATCTTTTCCCGAAAAATTATCTTATGCTAAACACGAAAGCATCATTTTTCTAATTCTCCTTTATCGCTAAAAGCAAAAGGTGCTTTTGTTTATAATAATGTTGCATTTCTTCAATTCAGCGGATGAAACAGACATGTATGATTATGAATGGTTTATATTTACAGAAATATGTTAAAAGTTCTAAAATTTTAAATGATAATTTAAAAAGAAACCGTATTAGTTCAATCTTCTTTTTGCGAGCGATTCTTTTTCGTCATTCTTTGATGAACTTTTTCTGCAATCAATTCATCGTTTAAGCAACAGTTTACTTAACACCTTCAGCAAACAATAACATTAATTATCAATGCGATACTTAAATATAAACATAATTGAAAAGTGTTTCAGCTTAATCTAGTGATACTGTTTCAAGATCAAGAGTTTACCTCGTTATGTTGCAGGAAGTAGAGGCCATATGTGCTTGTAATCATAATAAACATAGTCATATTTACAAGCATTATCTCAACACCAAAACAAGAATCTGACTGAATGTCGTTTACTCAGCGTTTCCAGTCTCGATTGACTACACTCACGTTATACCGTGTGCTTGAAGAAAATAAACCTTCCTTCTTAATGCTAATCACACAATCGTGGAGTCAATGAAAAAGAAAATGATACCAAAAGATTCACCAGCGCAGTCTCGCGATAGCCTTTAACTGACGCGTACAAAACGAACAACAGCCAACAAACACAAACAAGCACCAACGAATGAGGAAAAAGAGGATCATCAGCAGGACACTTAAGAGCAGATTAGCATCATCCTCTAAGCTACATGCTTTACAGTTAAAACAGTCGCGCGAGCGCGCGTCTTTCTTCGCCATCTCCTTTCCATATAAAAAACGATCTCTCAAAAAGAAGCAAATAAAAAATCACGCATCCGACTCTATTCCTCGCGCGCACGGGAAGAAAAAAAAAGAAAGTTTCGTTGACCTTAATATATCGCCAGGTTGGCCTGACATCTATACTTATATATAGCTAGCGCTCCGCTATAGGTACATTCGTTATGGTGCGTCAATCTTGCTCGCGTGCTGCGCGCAATGCGCTTTTCACTTATGGAGCGCGACCGCGTACGCAGCTTTGCTGAGCTTCTGCTGTTGCTCTTGTGCGATTTGATGATTCGTTCGTTTGATTTGCGAAAGCGTGCGAATTTTCGCAAATCTGCCGTGAAGTTTTTTTTTCGCGATTGGGAAACGTCGGAAGTTTTGCAAGATGGTTGCAAAGTGCACTTCAGAGGGTTTTTTTGTGTGAGGCTTTTGTTTAATTGAAGTGTGGGTTGCGACGTGATATGTTTCTGCATCTTTCAGCATTTTTTTTCTTGTTATGGTCCAAAATTGTAGGATATCTTTGACGTATTAAAAGAAGATATTCCGCCAAATTTCAATTCATCGAAGTCATCATATATGATTTTTTACTTTCGTGCTCAACAAATATACGCAATAGACGAAATAAGAGAATATTCTTGCCTAAAAATTTTGATAAATCTACTTGAAAATTTATGTGAACTCTTGCTATGACATCTTGGCAAAAATTGTGCATCTTTGTTAACCAAATCACGTTGAATCCTTATTCTTAATAATTCATTGAATAAATTAAATTTTAAAAAAAATTATTAATCAAAATCAATAAAATTGTTGTAAACAAATATTTAAAATATTTATTTTTCATCAGAAACGCACAAATTATTTGAAAATGTTACGAGTTTTTTAACAAAATTTTAGGTGGATTCAACAATTTCTCATGTGCAGGATTAATATTAGAATAACTTTTTTGTGTATGTTATACAAGATCATATGAGAAAAAGTAATCCATTAGTATTTTGTACTTAAACTACAACTTTTAAATTGAGAATAAATTATAATATTCATTTTCTGGATCATCGAAAAAAAAAATTGAATTAATCAATCATACAGTTTTTTATCCGGTGTCTGATTTCAAAAAGAGTATACACGTCACTCCGCATATCTCATTGCAGAAAGCGTGCACTAGTCCAAAAAAAAATAATAAATTATTTTCTTAATTAACAAGGAAGAGACGTTTTTATATGGGCAAAAACCTTGAGAAACTACGTATACGTTCGGCAATAAAAAGAAGTCAGCAACCGATTCACGCTCGACTATGTTACCTGTCATTAAGAGGAAAAATTTGTATGCGCTGGTGCATATTTCTACGACAATTAACTGTACTAGCCAGCAGTCGGCGTGTCAGAACTTAAAAACTTAGGTGCCGAATATATTTACATATAATCATTGCGCACATTTGATAAGAAGCACTGCACTACTTTTTCCTAGAAATTTGAAATACAGTATATATAATATAAATTTATAATAGCATTTAAAGATATTCTTCTTTTTCTTGCCGCAGCTAAACGATTACATATTTATGCGGTTGAGATATATTTTTAGATTCAAATGTTTGCTACGTCATTATACGTGGTGGATAAAAAAGCGATGTAATTTACAGTCTAGCATCTTTTCAGGGTTAAATTCACTTGTCACCTCATAATGTGGTATTGATCACATTATACGAGAAAAAAGTTTATAATTACCAGTTCAACGTTCAATCGCGCGTGATTATTATAATAATGCATGAGCACGATTGAATAGTTTTTTGACTAATAGATGTACACAGTTCATGCCAAAATATTTATGTATATTCATGACTAGTTCAATACAAAATAGTTTCATTACCAATGTGACAAATCATTCCCAACGATGATGGTATCAGATCTATAAGTTTGAATTAATGGAGTAATTAATGGAGTTAATGCACTGTCATGATTATAAATTTTTATACACAGTAATCTTTTTTATAAAAATTACTGTGACAGTCCTAAGACGTCAAGAAGAGTGATAAAATCTGTCACCCTCACACTAGTGGAACTTCCCCTAAATCTTATATGTGCTATCTTGTGTGACGGTATATTGACTTCTCAAAACGATGAATACGTATTTTGTAAATCTCCCCGAATAAACATGTATTTGAGAATTGGAATTAATAAAGAATTATTCAAGCTATCAATCATACGTTTTAATATTATAAGTATTAATTTGTATCAATAGAAAGTTTCAGTATGAACAATTTTAATTACAATTAACATTATTTGTGTCTTTCGATAAGTCAAATATGTCTTTATTCAGGAGTTTCTACATTTGCTACGCTTGCTTATCATTTGGAGATGTCAATATCAACTGTAAAAGGAGGATGCCAACGGATGCATAGTAAGTGAAGGAACGTGGGGGGATGTACAAAACTGACTCTATTGTTTAAAGTTTGTCAAAATATGAACATTAAGAAAAAATTTAATTCGGGGATATGAAGAGAAACTTTTAAAAAAGAGGGTCAAATCTGATACAGTAAGTGAAAAAATCAAGATTTTACCAGATATTCAGTTGTAAGAATTAAGAAGATTATATTTTTTTTAATGTTTTTCACTTTATATAAAAGGAAATTTTTGTTTAACTACTTAAAATTTTATGGATCTTTCATGCTCATATTAATCTTATAGATCTTCTATCAATGTTTTACCTGGGGCCAGCATAGGTCATCCATGGGCATTCTCCTTTGAGACTATGTGTATTTCATGCAATTCAAGGATCAATATTATTTTCAGGGAAATTTGTTTTTTCCTGAATATCGCATATTCCTCAATTCGCATAAGTAACCCTTGAAGCGGCGATTCAAATAATTGAAATTCTGTTTACGAAAACAGGAATAATTAGTTTTTCAAAAGCGCAGTGCAGCTGTCTTGAACAACAATTTGTAGGATCGATTTGCATTCGGCCGTAATGAGGATCATACAGTCACAATAATATACACATGCACATAAAAAAAAACGCTATCGATCGACTTACCAATTTTTCCTATAAGCCACCAAGCCATCGCTAAGGTACTCTAGAATGTACATGCGAAAAACCGAGTATAGACAAAACCTTGATGGAACATCTTCCGACGTTCTGTAGGACAGAAAACTAGATTTATGACTGCATTTATAATGTGGAGAAGAACGAGTAATTTAAATTTGCTCAAAAAATGCCACGTGCACGTTAAGTATATACGGAAAAGGTTAATATGGAGATTAAAAAACTTGAAAATGTACTGAAAATGTGCGATTAAATATATCACTCTGAAAAACGACAACAGTTTCACTACCTTAATTTAAAGGCGTCATCTTCCACGCGTTGTGACATGTTCGGACACGTGTTAGATGACCATGAATAAACCTATATCAATTAATTTTCCTTTTTCTGATTCTTGTATATTATAAATTCAGTGATTAATTAATCTACTTTGCACGAGCATTCAAGCAAGTAATTTGTATGCACTTTTCAATTGTAATTTTCTTAAAAATAAGTGGAGACATATATTTTGATACTCCAAATATGTTTTTGCATTTTTCAGTCCCCAACTTACACGCTGCTCATGAATTATTTTTCTGACTAGAAGAACATAATTTTGTCGCCAAAAAATACAACCTCAGCAATGGATTTTTTTAGACGTAGAGCAATAATTTTCGCAATAACGAGTCATATCTCAATTATATTATGACCGATCGCTGATAATACTAAAACATGATTTTCTTCTCAAAAAATCATTCCTCGAAGTTTAAGCATGATCCAAAGGTCGTGAATCGTCTTTACAAGTATATAACAATGAAAAACCAAGTACCACCTTCTTCCCCAACAGCAACAGATTACAACAATCACCAAACCCCCAAAAAGCAACCGACCACCTCGCAGAAATCCTCATTATTCCGGGGTTTTCCCGCGCAAACCAAATCATACGTCGCGCACACATATCTTCTCTCACCGGGGTGTACGTATATACATATCTCGCTTGTGAAACTTCCGGCGGTGGCCGCGCTCGCCGCCAATTATTGTCTTACCGTAATAATGCGACTATGTTAACTCCTAATGATACGGCGCGCTCGCGCGCATACGCCACGGCCGAGCAACATCGCGATCAGAAATTTTCCAGTTCGTGGTCGGATTGCGTTATCGGTGTGTACGCGTGTATACCTAAGGAAAAACGCCTGCCACGGAGCTGGAGGGATTAAAAAAAAGGAGGTGGAGAAGTATCGCGAGTGCGTTGGTACAATATGTATTTCTTCCATTGGTTCGTGTGATGGTATATTATCTGCGCGTCGAAAGAATGTGGCGTTGTATAATTATCGCTGACCACGAATTCGAGGATTGCGTTTTAAGGTTACGAGAATGTGTGTATGGTGTTTATTGGGAACGAAAGATGGTTCAATGAGTTCAGAGTTTTACAATCTTTGCTAGAAATGAAAAGGTTTGTCTTAGAAGTTTTTTATTATTTATGTTGAAATTGCTCCTTATTAGTACATTATTCATTATTTGCAATATATAATGTGTCACTTTCCAGATAGCACGACTCATTTCGACAACGTTGTCGGAAACAAATTTTTGACTCCACGGAAACGTATCCAATTAAGATGTCAGAAACGTTGCCGCAAGGTTGCATCAACTTAAAAAATGTCCGCCTTTGTGTCAAAAATTTGCCGTAGAAATGTTGAGGCAACGTGTGTTTAACGTTTTATAAGTTTCCTAAAAGCCATGAACTTTCCTGGGTTCCCTTTTTTCGTTGCCACACCCATGGCAACGGCATACAAATTAAATAAAAAATGATAAAAAAGGGGGTAGTAGATAGCTTTATAGATATAAAATTTACTAATTTTGTTGTATCATCCGGATCGTAGTTCACGGTATAGAAGTCTGAACAACCAGCTTGCCAAATTTCAATTATTAATTTTTCTTTTTTAACAAAATATTCAAGTTTTCTGTGGCAACGCTCTGGCACGGTGCCTAAGACGTTCTGGAAAGGTTTCAGGCACGTGTTTCAGAAACGTTCTAAGAACGTGCGAGGCACGTTGCCTCAACGTTTTTACAACGTGTTTTTGACACGCACTTATTACTCATTTTAAACAAATACGCTTAATTAACAATATGTTTCTACAATAGCAAAAACAATTGTTTGCTAGCAAACTATCATTCTAAACAAAAATGATCTCCAACTGAACAGGAAAACCATTTCATTTCTACCAAGTATATTGCTTTAATAATGGAATAAAGAGAAAGTATATACACTACTTCATTGTCAACGTTGAAGAATAAGTAAAAAGTAACGTTCGACAAGATTTAGGATTTTTCATTATTTGTATGTCCGTCGATTTAATTTACTTCCCTCCAAATAATTTATCAAAAAAGAAGATAGAAACAGTAAAAAATATCAATTGCATATTATTGAATAAATAATGATCTAATCTACCAATTTTCTCATTACGCGTATGTCTATTTTAGTTCTCAAATGACTCGCTTTTAAACATTTATAAACTCGTATAGGAGATAAAATCATATTATCCTATAGAGTAATATGCGACCAACTCAGGCGAAGGATGCTGACAGTCATCATCATTAATAGCATTGGGAAATTTTTACCGAAACCGCGCGAATTAAAAGAAAAAATTGACCTTCTTGAGCGGATATAGCCAGGATATCTAAACATAAGTAGATGTAGACTGGGTATGGTAAGACATTGTTTTTGTATTCAATGTATACTTTTTAATTAAAAAATATTATACTCTACTAATTACTTATTACTTTTATTTATAGTAATTTTAGCATTATATTCTACCAAAAAGAATTAATAAATATTTGGTTAATCATTGAGAGCTATAATTCTTCTTAAGAAATATAAATTTTGAAAAGATTAAAAATAATTTTTGGATATAATGAACCTTATTAAAAAATCAATTTCTTTTCAATTTATGTAATTTATTACATAAATTAAAGATTTACATGCTCTCAATTTTTATTATTCAATAGTATTGCTCAAGTTATTATTAAAAAACAAAAAATCTGCCTATTAATTATGTAATTAGATGGATTGTTAGAAAAAATGTTACCATCCCACTATAAAACTATTTTACTAAATCAAGGTTCTATAAATAATTACTTTTTTTTAATTTATTTTTCGCAATGACATTATGCAAATTTCGCTTAACTATGCTAAAAACAAAGTATGAATTAACAATTAATTCAGCACTATAATTTCTTTAAATTACGTGCAATCACTTTGACCCTTCAATCTGTAATGACCAATTTCACTGCGATATATATTGTATCCCTCAAAATTCAACAAAACGGTTCTCATCCGGAAATCCTTTATCCACAGTCCATCAAAAAATTTCACGCAACCTATCCACACCGGTTCAACAGCACCCGAATCAGTCGTAACAGCCCATAAAACTCCGGCTCACATGATAAAAACTTACGTACAACACGCGTACATGAAGAAAAGTGAAAAAGCACTTACTTTCTTTCGAGCATGCGCGCGCGCGCACAGCAGATCTAAATCTCTATGATCCTGCGGCTCTCCCTTCTTCCTTCCCCGGCACGGGTCAACCGTCAGCGGCAATAACGACGTCGACGACTAGCACGCGACAACACACTCGTGCAGTTCACATAAATTCGGGCAAAGTCACTTTCACGAAATTTGCACGCGTATATAATCACGTCCCTTTCCGGTTCAGCAGCAGCAGCACAACGATGAAACACACGTATAGAGTCCTCGCACTGTCTTCCCACTGTCTCGCTGTCCCTCTTATCGAGCCCGCAAAATCAGCCTGGCGCGAGATTTCAAAATTCCGCGCGTATACAGCGCGAACCGTTTGCTTCACTTTCTCCGGCTTTTAGCGCACTCCGCCACAACGAGACGAACAACTCGTTATTACATTCATTACGTCAAAACGAAAAGAAAAGAGAATTCCGTCCAACCGCGACGATCCGTGTGTGCGCCGAATGCGCAAAGAGTCTCGTTACGAGCGGCACACCACCGAAAAGTCAAAAGCTCTCCTCTCTCACGCAGGAAGAGGGAAAAACACTGTATGTATAATGCGCGAGAGGTGAGCGCCTCGTCCGAAGCGTTTCACAAAAATGAAGCCGTCCACGCGCTGCCGTCCGGCTATAAGTCGCGCGCGTGGCCGAGAGCATTATAGCCGTGCGAGCGCGCGTCATTGGAACAGCGAGAGCGAGCGCTCGCGCGAATAATAAGAGACGAAGGAGAGAAGAAAAAAAGGGAGAAACCGCCGACGAAGCGGCGAGAAGAGTTAAGAAGGTGGTAATAAGAAAAAGTCACGGAAATAGAGAGAGAGAGAGAGAGAGAGAGAGAGAGAGAGAAGGTGAGTGCGTGCGGCTATCTGTTGGCCAGCTGATAAAATCGCGGAGCGCGGACGTAAGAGGTTGACCTTTTGGGAGGTAGTGCGCGTGAAAGGGTATTTCAGAATTGCGGGTGAGTAAAGGTCCGATGATCGGTGAAATCGTCGATGATTGCAACGATGGAGAACGTGTGAGTGGTGGTGAGAAGTGGTTGGTTGACTTTGGGAATTATCTTTGGGGGACTCCCTTGAGGAAAAAATTTTTAAAATTTCCGCACGATTTACTACAGACTTTTGAAAGATTTTCTGCAAAATTTTCAACAATATTGTCTGCAGATGTTTTTGCAAGATTTTATTTAGACTTTTCTGCGGGTTCTTTTGCACGTTTTATTCAATGCTTTTGCCTGCAGATTTGTCTGTAAAAGTGTGATCTGATTCTGCAGATAGATCTGCAAGATAGAAGTAGCATTAAGATGAGTAGAAAAATGTTCTGGAAAGCCTGCAAGTTTTTAAAGTTCTGCAGAAAGTCGTGGAGAAGAATCGGTGGGAAAGCCTGCAAGTATCTAAAGTTCTGCAGAAAATCGGGAAGAAAATACTCAAGAAAGTCAGTAAGTTTTTAGAGTTCTCTAGAAAATCGTAAAGAAAATTATATCGCAAACCTTATTGAAAATCTTGTAGAAATTTCAACAAACTTTTTCCATAAGGACTAAGGTATTAGAAAGGATGTTCACCTGTAGATCAGCGATACAGAAAACATTTGTATTAAGTTTATTAAAATCTGATAATATCGGCAATTATATATGTAAAAGAAGCGTATGGTTCGAAAATACTTCTAACAAAATTGTTATTTTAAAATTTATTTACAAATAACAATTGCTTCATCAAAGAGGAAGGTTTAGAAACATGTTGAGACTTACGGAGTACTATCGGTTTCGAATTAGTGTTCAGAAAAATCTGAAATTTTGTATACGAGTACGTTTTGACCTAAAACTTACTCATATAAATTTTTAGAAAGCTGCACCAACCCAGAAAAAAGATATTAAGAATTTTATATTTACGTTTTTAACACGTACGTTTTTAGCGGTTTTTCGATTATAGAGTTTTTCTTGATCGTTTTTTTGGTATGTTCGAAATAATATTATCGATTCATTTTAAATGCATTTGAAAGAGTATAAAATTACCAATCTTTTCCACCCGAAATTTTAAATAGATTTACATATACCGAAAATTTTTTGAAAATTTTAAGATAATTCGGAAAATGGAGAAGAATATTCAGTTAAATTTTTTAGTCTTAACCTCTTTATTTTGTGGAGAAAAAAATAATTTAGCATAAAGAATTGATTTTCTTTACAAAAAAGTAAATTTTTGCTATCTCCTGACCTATATATTTGTTCAGATCATTTATTTATTCAAGATTTCAGATCATTTATTCAAGATCTTTTATTTCATGAGATATTGAGGTTATGTGATTATTGAAGTTTTTTTAATCGCTTATATCTCGAGAACGAATCGTCATTTTTTTATCAAAAATGACTCATATTTTTCATTATTAAACGTAGATTCAAAATTAAAACAAAATTTAAAGATTTATTGACTTGTTTCTGATTTATAATGATTTTTTTATTTATCGATTTTTTAGGTTTAGTTTTTCGGGTTTTTTGATATGTTAGAAATATTATGATCAATTTCGTGCATTAAAAAGAGAATAATAGTATATTATGCACCTAGGGAATAAAGTGAGCCAGTATATGCCTGCGTGTGGTTCGGCACGCCACACACGCTGGTAATCGCTGGCTCACTTTATTCACGCGTGCAATATATGATTTTTTAACATACCCACCGTAAAGTTCGTACTCGTTCACCGCCGAGGTAGGAAAAAGTGCTACATATATACTCCCTAACCTCACTCTAGTTTCCGGCACCGCGCGCTGTTTGTGCAATTAATGTAGCACTTGTTTCCCGACTCGATGGGTGTTAAAAAATTACCTATCTTCTATAATCGCAAAGATTGGATAGGCTCTTTCTCTACTTTTGTTACACACGAAAATAGTCATATTTAGTTTAAACGGTTAAATGGGGAAATCTCCCAAACGTTTAACCTATATGACTCGAGGTTTCAATTAGATTTTTCTTATATTTTAACTGTATTAAACTATTTCACATAGACTTCGGTTATTGCTTAAAGCATAAGCTTATTGTTTATTACATTTTTATGTTTACTTTATATTATAAATTAATTAAATTGAACAATCAAATGTTTAAACTGTCACATTTCTCGTATGTCGTATTCCTGATTTCAATTATAGTTTCTCTAATAGTGTTTAAAATTGACCCGATAAAAATATAAAATAAATTATTTCTTACTAAGAAATAATCAAAGAATAAGATAATATTGATAATATCTTCATTTTATTCATAAATTCGTAGTTAAATACATTTGAAAATTGTCGTAGGTCTTTGGTGTCACATCCACAAAATGAAGAATAACTCAATAAATAGTAATTGAATTAACTTAAATAGTATTTAATATGGGTGAAATACATCAACAGTATTATGTTGTATTATAATCCCTTTTTGTTATTTTAGTAAACATAACATTCGTTTAGTAAACATAATGCCCAAAATTTAAATAACACCTAAGTGAGTCGATTAAGAATCGAACAAAAAAAAATGTCGCATCCACAACGCACGTTTGTGCTATAAATATTAATTAAAATCGATGAAATAAATGACCAAAATATAGTATTTGATAAACTTTTGAGAAATAGCTTTGTATTATACCTAAAAAACTAATATGTATTAATAAAATAGCAAATTTACATCGATTTGTCGCATTCACAACGCGCCGTCCGCAACGCGCGTTTGTTTACACATCATAACCTCTTATTGCAACTAGCAAAACTGAATAATACAAATACGAGAAGAAGTTTCTTTGCATTTTACAATCATGAGACCTGTTTTGAGTGAAATAAAAATGAGAAAGAAGAAAGAGTACGTAATGGCAGACATTTGAAATTTTCGATCTTTTTTTTCAATTGCCATTTTGTTATTTTTCATTAAATTTTGTTTATTGAGCTACCGGCTATAGCGAAAAGCTTATTATTTAATAACCTGTCCACTTTTTGGCTTTCAGACTCTTCAAAGTGGAGATATCACGTCAACGAGATTGTAGTAGGGTCAACTTCAGGCAGCCGGACCAACCAGATTTTACATACAAAACAAAAATAAAAAATATATTTTATGAAAAAAAAATTATTCAAAATTATTGCTGAGATCGTAGAGTGACCCCTTAATCAATGAATAAAAAGTTGAATTTGTATTAAAATAATATTACACATCCGGTCTTTTTATTCTATAAGCGAACTATAATACAATCCCTCAATTAAAGCATACAATTTTTGTTGTCCTTTAGAGAATGTAATTCTTTGACCTCATTTGAATCCTCATCCTCCTCAAAGGATCTCTCGGTATCAGAAGTCGGTAGTCACGCATCCTTGTTTTTCGTTGTACCTTATACCGAACCATTACCAATCACTTTAAGTGAATCATTCTGATCAACTTAATTTGTAAAAAAACATTAATGCAATACAAATGTTTGATTTGAGTATCAAAAATAAAAATAAAAATAGCTGCACAAATATTTTAGAACTGTTTTCAAGAAAAAATGTGTACATGGAAATTCTAATCTTCCGTATTTGATAAATCATTTTAGATTCGGTAGACACTTGTTTCGGGTTTATTCCTGGGCAAATATTAATTGTTTATAGTCTCGAGAAGTTGTGTGAAAAATCTAGAGCTGTGCTCCTAAGTCAAGTTGACCTCATTTTCAACATTTGAAAGTTAAAAGTTCTGGAGATTTCCCCATATCTCAGAAATCTATGATGGAAAAACAATTAAAAAATTTTACATGATTAGAAATTCCGTCAATCTACGTACTAACATCTAATTACATATAATTTGAATAATTAAGTATAATTTTAATAAATTACGTGCAAAGAAAAAATTGCTGTGATAAGAATGATTACCTATCGTGTAATTTTAGTCAAAATTATCTTTTGACAAACTATCAAAAATATTGTTACAATTAATTTAGTTTGAGGAAGCTCAGTGCTAATGGATTCTCATCGTTTTTTTAGTGGGGACTCGTCTTTATGTGAGTATACAGTTAAATCCTACAAAAAACGGTTATTTTATCTAAAAAATCATATTATATTGACTGAAATTCAAAGAAACGAAAGTTGCAAGTTTCTTGTTTTTGTCTTAGTAATAAGAAAATAAATGTTTTACATGTCCAAAAAAACTGTTTATGCATGAAGCAGAATTTTCTTTATTAAAATTTCCATTTTTTAACCGCCTTCAAAAAGAACTCCTTCTCGGACCAGTACGTAAAGCTAGATACCATATTATATATCTAGACCCCTCCGATCAGTATATCTAAAGTTAAAAAAAAACTACAGAGTGCAGCACCTTGACCTTTTTTTCATCGGCTACCATAACCACCAGTACGCCTTACCCGACCACTATGAACACCTGGTAGCTCTAGTTGTATCTTGAACGTGGTCATACATCCATCTATTCATCTACCCATGAACCCACTTATCCTGCTATATATCCATCTATCCAGACTCATCCTTGTACCTACCCATCTATACACCAACTTATGCGACTATCTACTCATCTACAGCGATTTATCAAGCATACCTATCCTCCCACACCACCCATCCATCATACACACCCATCTACTGACACTAATCTATACGCCGTAGTCTATATTCCGACTCACCCACCCACACATCATCAATCTACGCACCCACATATCCAAAAATATCAATTCATCTACCATTATACTCCATCTTTGCGTATCAGTATTGTTCTTCGCGTACATCGCGTAGATCACGTATATATTGTGCGAACTTCGCGTAGTACGTGTACCGCTATCGCGTATTTCACGTATCGGTTTCACATACTTCGATTACCGCTTTCATGAAGTTCGCGTACCGCTTTCGTGTACTTTGCATATCGAATCGTGTACTTCGCGTACCGTCGTCGCGTACTTCGCGTATCGATCGCGTACTTCGTGTATTATACTTCGCGTACTTAAAATCTTGGTGTACTCGTGTGCGCAAGCGTCAGGGTTGGGTTTGATGTGGCTTTGGTTTGCCATAGCTGCGGTCAAACCAGAAGAGAGGGATCAGTTTTGTTCTCGCTTCGCTGACATCAAAAAGGAAGAAAGTGGGAAAAAGCGCGCACGTGTCCGTTCTCGCAAGAAATCATGCGAGCGAGCGCTTCAGATGTTGCGAGAAAAAGAGAAACACGGTGCGCGCGAAAATATGAATTATAAGGGCCGCTGCAAGTGCAAACGGCCAGAACAAGTAATTTGCTAAAATTTTCTTAATCTCTTTATTACAGTAACTATTATTTTTCACTTTATAGAGCGTTGTTTTGAAGTCGGCAGTATTTTTGTTTAATTTTTATTTATCAAATTGTCAACTATAAAACATTTTTTTTCATATTTCTACGACAAAAACAAGAAACTTTCCTTTTTTGAATTACAGTCAATACGTCTCTTTATTAAAAAACCGTTTTCTTTGTTGGTTTTACCTGTACAATTACCTTAAGATGACAGTAATAGGTATAATCTGCTCTATTTGCAACGGAATTTTAGCAAGTTGATACATCAAGTTCAGAAGTTATCTGCATCAAGTATATAATCATGTATCCATTTATACAACGAATTTTTGTCACGAAAGGGAACACTTCAACTTTTTATTTAAACAAATAAATAAGTTATTCTTTTAGCGTTATTCATGATAAGTAACACAAATTTTTAAAGAAAATAATGCTCCATTGTAATATAATTGGAATGCATTTACAAAAACGAGATCATACACCTGCATATCTCTCGTAGAAGTAGCTGTGACAGTAATTTAATTAGATATTTCATTACATGCCAATACACTGTATGCTTCATCATATATCGTAATCTCGATTTTTATACACAGCTTCTTATTTGTTTTCCTTATGAGAGCATAATTAGATTTATCGTTTTCCTCTAATGTTTTTGTGTCTACACTTCTTTTAAAATAATACCAATTTAAAAAATAAAAAGGTAGCCTTGTATAGAGTTGAATTCTAATATATGATGATTAAAAAATATATAATTAAAGTGTACTTTAATTAATATATATTTATAATATTCTTTGATTATTTGATAATTTATTAAACTTCAAATTTGCGTTCTAAGAAAATTCGAACAAATATTTCAATACTGAAAAGCGCACAGTTGCAAACTGAATATACAACTTTTTTCTAGGTCGTTTTGACTAGTTGTGTCTAGAAAAGAGATTGATACATTAATATTCAAATTATTGAGACTTACAGTGTTGAGTGTTGTGGAGGTAAAAAAATAAAGAGTGATAAGTTGCCCGGTTATGTTCTTTCTTGCTTATTAGTTATTCCTTGACGTTAGCCGAGTAGAGGTTCATCTAGTTTTTCTTATCTAGTATTAAGCCATTCAATACATCATTTTTTGCTCATCGTTTTCGAGGAAGAAACACAAAATTACAATATTTTTTACGCGATAATAACGAGAAAGTGTCGCTGGATCTTAAAGATTATTCATAAGATAATTTACCAGTTGCGGATGATCCTTTTTTGCTACAAACAAACCTACTGCATATTATAATTTTGAAATACGTCTAACTCACATTTGATGAAATACGTAAAGAATTATAATTTACTACTGCTTCGCAGGTTCGATGTACAAAGTCAATCATTTCTGGATTCCAAGTGGTATTGCATTTATGCATGTAAAAATAGAACAAACATTGACACTTATAAATTGGATTAAATGATTTGATTAACATAGAAATGTTTATATGCAATTCAATCTTCCGCTAATCATAATTTAACCTAATCATATATCGTGAAAAACTTAATAAGCTTACTTGGTCAACAAAATACTCAAATAAAGAAATCATGTCAAAAACAAAAATAAATTATACCGAATGAATTGCTGGTCAGCACGTAAAATAAATTTTTCAATATTTGAAATGATTGAAATAATGTAGAGACAACTATAGGAATAATAGTATAATATAGTTAGTCAGTAACCGGTAGAATAATAGTTTTTGATATATGTTGATCTGAAAAACGTTAAAATATTACCATTGTTTTAGTTAATTAAAGAGGGTAGTATCCCTTTAATATGTCTTTTTCATTTTTATGTGTACTAGAGAATGAGGAGCAGTTGGTGTATTAAAATCTAATTGTATAATAAATAGTACATTATGCAACTATAAAGAAAAATTATTTTTTCTAGCGAGGATGATGTTTGTGTACCAGTGAGAGTCAAGTGCGCCGTAGGCTAATCATCATCCGAGTCTGAAAAAGCCAGTTCCCCCTTGTTACACACCGTGTTTTTTTAATACTTATTTTCGCTACCTTTTATTGGTAGCGGAAATACTCATTTTCGCTACCTTTTATTTTCGATAGTAAAAATGAGTATTTTCGGTACCCTTTATTTATTTTTGCTCCATTTCCTTAATAAAGTGGACGACTCGAAAAACTCTATTCTCAATCCACTTTGTAGGCGACAAAGAATGGCCTTCTTTATGCACTTGTTATAAAAAATACGGTACGCAACTTGAGGCAAAAGGGAATTTCCAGACTCGGATGATGATTTTGAGGTAAAATACCCATTGTCGCCCCAAGTTGCGTAATATACTATTCCTCCCGCTGCTATTTTTTTTCTTGCTACTTAAAAGACGCTCGAAAAGTTCAATTTTCCATTCGCTTTTTTGACATGGAAAAGGGCCTTTTTTATGCACGTATTAGAAAAAAAATATTATCATCTTGTTAACAAATTCACCCTTACTCAGACTTCGAACCCTCTTATAACCTGAAATATTTGATTATGAGCATTTATGGCTACTGCGTGGCTTTCAAGTTGACACGAGGTTGTAGATTTTGTTTTGGCTGTGAGCTATTAAGTTTAACTGTTCACGTTATCATGAAATTATCATTGCATAATGTAAATATGTGTAAACTATAACCTTTATGTCATGTATAGGTTCATACAAAAATATTAACTTGAGGTACTAACAAAGAGAGTGCACACTCTGCGAAAAACGGATTTCGATCAGACTTTGATAGCTAGTTTCTGTTAGCTAAAAATGGAGTTCAGCACTCAAGGTTCGTTCCAATGGATTATTGTTGCCAAGATATGAGGTATTTTACTTCAAATATGCATTATTTTAATGAAAAAAGATACCTCTTTTTCTGACCATACTTCACAAGTTATTATTATAGGAAAATTATCCCGAAAGTATGCGAATAGAACTTTAATTTAAACTCTGTTTTGTATAAAAACATCATCATAATCTTAAGTTATTGACAATTGAAAATTGTAATTGAAAATTCATGAAAAATCTACAAATGTAAAAGAGTTCAATTTTATCTAAAATCCATGCATTTTTAGTCATTATCTTCAATTGTTGATAACTTTAGATCAGATTAGCATTTTAATAGAAAACAAAGCTTAAATTAAAACTCTTTCCATCTACTTTTACTATATTTTGAGTTATTTATCTGTAATAGCATCTTGCAGGGCTATGATCAGAAGAAGTGGTACTTTTTCAGTAAAATGACGCATAGTTGGAGTAAAGAACCACATTTTTTAGAAGAAAAGCCCATTGAACGAAATGATAAATACTTGGATTCATTTTTAGGTACCAGAATCTTCCTCCTGAAGTTCAATCAAAATCCGTTTTTCGCAGGATGTGCACTCTCCTTGTAAGTTATTTAAATAGCATAGTATTATCTTAAGATACTTAACTAACAAATTCACGGCTATAAAATCAAAATTGATACATTATTTTAATCAGAAAGCTATACGCAAGCTATAATTGTTCATAGTAAAATATTTCAGAGTAATAGGGGGTTTATAGTTTTTATCTGATTTTTATATAAATTTCGATATAAATAAAACTAAATTGACGACTCGGATAGAAGAACTTACCAATCATTGGCAACAGGTGAGAGGGACGAAGGTGTGAAAAGAATCTGTTCAAATGAAAAATAAGAAATATATTCTTGTAGGTATATCTTATTAATACGAACATTTTTATGTTAAGGAATATATTTTATTCGCACCGCAGTTTCACTCGGTTAGTTTCGCTCGGTTAGTATCTCGATTCGGACCTTTAATTGTGACAATGGATGGTAAAAAATAACTTCCATTTCAACACTTAAAGATTTAACATGGGATGAGAAAAACTTAGTTACTATACATTTTTTTAATCCTGTATATTGACTCTCGCGGTGAAGCTCAAAGAGCATTTAAGAAATCATAAACACGACAAATCATGGGACGAAAATTGAAATCACATCACTATGTGAATAGAAGTCAGTGGCTTTTGCAGAATACCTTAAACCGTATTTATTTATCGATGTTTCATTGATGCTGTTCCAAGAAAACAACGATGGCATCGATCTGGAAAAATCCTACTGTTTGTCTCATTTTTAAAAGTTTCATTTTTAAAATTACATTATGTCGTAAGACTTTGTTTATAACTGATATTTTTCATTCTTAATCCTAAAATTCTGCAGTCGTCGGCTGACGTACAACACGTTAAATGACGGACGCTCGTAATGATGGTATGTGGCGGCGCGGACGTATCGGTGTGGCGGCGAATGAGCGGCAATTTTTGTGCAGTGCGCGGAACTGATAATTACCCGATTGTGCGAACCTCGCGTATCGTCGCCGCCTAATAATTCGAGAGCCTTCGGCTTTTGGAAATTTCCGAGTTGACGTCTTCGCAGAAGTTAGTGTGGAAAAAAATGACCTTTTGGCGAAGACGAGATCTTTTGCATGCTTTGACTGGTCTTTCTGAAAAACACGGGAATTTAAGTTTCCATGCTATATGATGCAAAATAGTAAACATTGTCTATAGTTGTATATATTATATAGTTATATATATTATATAGTTATATATATTATATAGTTATATATATTATATAGTTATACAGTTATGTATAAGGTATAGTTATATATATTATATAGTTATACAGTTATGTATAAGATATAGTTATATATATTATATAGTTCTATAGTTATATATATATATATGTGTCCACCTAAGCGAGATGTCGTTGTATGCGTTACTTTGGGGCGCCGTAACGCCTACAGTATATGTATTGTGACAAAAGATGTTGAGACGCGCAGTGACCCCACTGCTAGTGCCCTCGAATATAAGGTAGTGTCACTTTTACGCGCGAAAGCATCAAAACTCAGATTTCTTAGCAGTGCATGCATGTAAAGAAACCAAATTGTAAAATTGTAGCTTTTTTTAAGTACTTTAAGATGCATGCGCCAGTTTTTGTCGTAGACTGTATTTTCGATGCGAAAATTATAACTTTCGTTGACGTTTATCGGTTGATAAACTGTAGTTAAATAATACATAAAAGAAGTCTCTGCTAGGCTAGTGTTGTCTTTTTGAAACACTTACTAAACGACTTTGCCATAAGAACTGATAGTTGGCCACTTTACCACCACTGTTGATAAATTGGCCAATTTTTAACAACTTAGAACTTCTTTAATTAAAATTCAGAGAGTAAATGTTTTTGCAAAAAAACTGATGAGGTATTAGAGTTAAAGGTTTAAATAACATGTCTCATTAGATTTCGAAGCCCCAAAACCCAATATATATCTACTGAGAATCGACAGTTACTTAAGGTGGCCTATTACCCGCACCCTTCGTTATATATTGGCGCATTTTACGAAGAATAGCACAAAACAGATTTTTATAGCTGCTATCGTTGTATATATTCTGATTTGCCTGTTTTTGTTTGTTTGAAATGACTGCAGTTTTTTGTATAATGTTACATTGTATCATTTATAAAAATAACAACAGCTCTCTTTATACTTGAAAAATCAATTTATAAGGTGTAAAATATAGGTGAACGTAAGACTTATCCCCACGGAAGATCAAAAACTAGAAAGCATGTAAAAGTATTATACAATATAATCAATTTTTTCTTCAACACGTGCCATTTTTTCGTCAATAATAAAACAGTTTCATGAATCAAGAGACATATTCACAAAAAGGTGATTGATAATTCCACATCAATCATTTCAAAGTCACTTAAATTCCTTCCAAAATGACCAATTCAAGCTAAAATCCTGAAAGTTTCAGCGCGACAAAAGCTTCAAACTCCAACCTAACGTTCGATGAGTATCAAGTAAAAGATCCACGGATAAACAATTGATTTCCCATCCAATCGTCCAAATACATCCAATAATAGATGAATAACCGTACACACACAATCCGAATCGTCCAATATGCCCAGCATCACCAGATGCAAATCCCTGTGAATCACCGTGCCGCGTGACACGAAACCTCCTCGTTCGATCCTAAATATATAGAATGATCAAGCGAAATCGCGCTCCGTCGTTTAAACCAGGCAAACCTGCGGACGCGCGCGCCGTATCCCGAATTCCACGGTAATAAGGCGGGCCCCGAGACTTCGGTCACGTATGGGGAAAAATTTCTTGCTCCTCGAGCGTCAATGCTCTCGATGCAAATGAAGATGGAGAACGGGCGCACGGGCCAGCCTCCGGTGGTGTGATTGATACGCGAGGGAAGCCCGCTTTTCTCCTGTAACAAGTTGCCATGTGTTTGTCTTGCCCGTGAGAAGAGAAACCTTGCGCGTAAATACTGCAAGGTGAGTGAGCTTATGTTTTTGGATTAGATGCGGTTGGGCTTGTCGAAGTGTATACGTGCCGAGTAGAGGGTAGCACGAATGACTACTACATTGGGTTTGTCCGGGGAAAATTGTTTGTATATCTACACTGAAAAAAAATTCTTAAATCTAAGTAAACGTTTCCTTGAATCGTACTCAGAAAATATTTATCTGAAAATAGTAAATATTTCTTAAATTAATAAATATTTATTGAAATTTAGTAAATATTTATTGAATTGATATTTACTATTTTCAAATAAATATTTTCTGAGTACGATTCAAGGAAACGTTTACTTAGATTTAAGAATTTTTTTTTTAGTGTATTGGATATATTACAATCCAGTATATTATTAGAGTCAAAAGTGTTGTTTAGACACTTAGTTTAAATCCTCGGGGATTTTGAATTTATTAATTCACTAAATGATTAATCAAATCATTTTACAAAGCTGTGGTTTCAATACGGTACTTATTATTGCTATATGACTAATTATAATAATTATATTTTTGTTTGAAATCAAGTTTTCAACATTAATTAAGTTTGTCATTACTATTGGGATGTTAGTGTCAGGACAGTCTAGGAATATGCAAGGAGGAGAATACAGTGTTTGACTTACAGTGGTGACTCACACAAGGTGGATCACAATTTAATTGAAATAATTTTGTCTAATGTATCCTTGCTGGTTTTGCGAAGCTCGAGAGGCTTACTAGCGCAACATTTTGTAATAAGGCTTGAAAAACTATAGTGCTCGTAGGTCCCGTATCATTTTTCGACATTATCATGCAAATATTAACAATAAAATTGGGAGCTTATGCTTAAATTATAGTATTTTCACTCTACAAATATCTTCTTATAATAAGTAGTAATTAAAAAATAAAATACAAAGATAATTCAATATGTATGTTATGCTCTAAATAAACTACCAATCTAGTTTTGAACGATGCACTTTTGCCACAACTAGTTTTGGTCATATTGAAAATGACCTATTCTGGCATTTCTGCAACAACCAAAACCCATTCTTGTGATATCATGTGTCATTTATCATAAAACATAAATTTATATCATTAACTTTATGCATTACTATTGAAATTATATTTTGTTGTTTATCATATTATATTATTGTGTCGATATTATTATAAACATTTTCAGCTCTTTTTCATTTAATAATTCAATTAAAAGAATAAATAGTATATTATGCAACAAGTGCGTAAATATAGTCTTGCTCTGTCGATGCGATAGATAAAAAAGATATATGACGAAATCCCAACAAAGGTTAAATGTGTTTTAGTGACTAAATTATGAAGAAAAACGCGTCTGAATAATGAAAATTGGCCATGTGACTTTGCTTTTCTGACAAATTAGGTATTTACTATGGTTTCTTATATATAGCAAAAAAGGGGGTTTTAATGCGCAGCTTATATATAACTGCACACAAAGGTGGAAATTTTTTCTTCCATAATCTTCATAAAAGTAGAAGGAAAGACCTTTAATTTGAGTTTTTGTTGAAAATGGATATTCCGGTACAAACTTATAACTAATTGAAAAGTGGGTAACAATTAGTTGAAAATATCAGATTCTGCAAAAAAATGGCAAATCCATCCGTTATTATCCTATTTTCAACGAATTATTACCCTATTTTCAATTGACCATAACTTTGCCATAAAATATCCATTTTTAATAAAAAAAAACTCAAATTAAAAGTCTTTTCTTCTACTTTTATATACTTTCTGAAATATTTTTTGCCACCTTTGTGTGCACAGTTATTAACTGCGCAGTGAAACCCTTTTTTATATGTATAAAAAACCGTAAAAAATACCAGATTTGCCAGAAAAACATAGTCACATGGCCTATTTTCATTGCTCAAACACGGTTTTCTTCATAATTTTGCCCCTAAATCAAGACAGAAGGTTTGGAAACACGAGCAATCAAATTTTATTTTGGGATTTCTGGATCCGAAAAAGTGCATTTTTATTTTATGTGCCATATATGGCCGTATATTATGACTACATATAATTCATTATTTCCTCAAGTTCGATTTTTCTGTATAAAATATGCTCCAATAGTAATAAGATAGTTACAGATAAGAGGGCCTGTGAACTCGATGGTTCAGTTCACTTTTATTTCAAGTTGGAGTAACTAATAAAAAACCGATGCCAATTCATTGGCACTTAGCTTCCTCCACCGTTATTATTTATTTCTATATGTATTTATTTGTTCTATTTACTTCTACGTTGAAAAGTCAAACCGACAAGTCCTTTTTTATAAATTACCATTTAAACATATGCAAAAGTATAATTTATATAATGAAAAAATATTTGAATTGTATAAAAGCTTATAAAGTTTTTACATATCAAATAACATTTTTTACAAATGATGATAAATTTGTAACACTATAAAATTATTTATTTTTCTGATTTCGTATGTTTATACAAAAGGCAAATGACAATTCGATTTTTAAATAAAAAATGACCGCAATGTTCTCGAGATATAAGCTATCAAAATTAAAAATAAATATAACCTCAAATATTTTACAAGATAAGCGACCTCATAGTCTGGACTAAGAGCTCAGCCAAGATATAGTAGAAAGCCACCTTTTTCAGCTCAATTTATTTTAAAAATTTTTCCTCGTATGGTTTCGAAATATCGGTGTTTAAAAAAAGACAAACGTTTTCGTGTATAACAAAAGAAGGAAGATAGCTTATAAAAAATTTCATGTCAGAGAAGATAGGTAACTGTATGCTCTTTCAATTCATCTACACTGAAGCGATCATATTATTGCTAACATACCAAAATAATTTAACTCATTGATTTCAGAATGTCGTAAAATAGAAAAAAACGTTATAAAACAGAAACGAGTTGACGAATCTTAAAATTTCTTTTTAATTCCGAATCTTCATTAAAGAATAAAAAAAACGAGCCCTATTTGGCAAAAGATGACCGCGCCGTTCTCAATATATAAGCGATCAAAAAAAAATATTTTTTTTAACTTAACCTCAAATATCTTTAAAAATAAAATTCCTCGTGATCAGGGCAAATAACTTAACCAAGAGATAGTTCAAAGCTACCATTCTGGAAATTTTCAAAGAGAATAATGCCGCTTTACTCATGATATCGTACAACATTAAAATTCGATTTTTTTTTAAAATTACACGCACGCTCGCACGCACGTACGCACGCACGCACACACACACACATACACACACACATACACACACACGCACGCTCGCACGCACGTACGCACGCACGCACACACACACACACACACACACATACACACACATACACACACGCACACGCACACGCACACGCACTCGCACATCCATACACACACATATCCGTACAGACATTTCCTAAAAATAGTGCATTTTGATTGCAATGTGATTGTATTTCTTTTTTACTATTACAATACAAGAATTTTATCAGCAGATTTGATATAAAATGTGACATTTATAAAGAGTAGGGCAATAAGACCAGATAATTCCACTTTTCTTGATTGTAATAAAAATAATAAATCCTGTATTCTTTTCCTATTAATTTAACAGGAATAACATATTTTAGATACTTTATTAATGGCTGAATTTTGAGTTTTGATAAAAAAATAACACCATTAATATGAAGATAACAACGTATTCTGATAAAAGAACACATAAAATCAATTGTCAGTAAAATTTGAACTATCCGGTTTGGTTCGTTCCTCCTAGTAATTAATATCAAATGTGTATTTGTTTACCGAAATTTTAGCATTTAACGCAATATTCGTTCTAAAATCTAATTCTTGATGAAGTAATCAGCTGAAATTATAATTGTTTATATCTTTCAGTTAAACATTCATATGAAAAATAAATCGCCTTTAATGCTTTATCACACGCTCATATAAATAATCTAAATAAAACAAGAAGAATTAAGTCAACATTTCGTGGATCAAGAGAATATTGCTTATTTCGTAGAACACAATTGTCAATATGCACAAGCTCTTATCGGGACGAAAGTCGGTAAACGTGCAGAGTTTAACTGGTCCCATTGTCCCCTGGCAATTCGCAAGTAAATTTTCTCGGAAGACATTTTGAGGATCCCCAGCCACGAGCAGTGACGCCAAATATTCTACATCCCAATAGAATAAGACAAGAAGCGACGAAGAGATCGACGAACTGTATCGACGATGAAGACGTAGAGAACTCGAGAATCCGCTTTTTGCAGTGTCTATACCTATGTATTCGCGCTTTGACGCGAATGCATCATCGCCCCCCCCCCCCCTCCCCCCACCTCTCTGAATTTCACGTCATGAAAATCTTGAAAAAATCGGCCAGTCATTGTGCGCACTCCACAGCGACAGGCAACATAAACTCTTTCCATCCTCTTTCGTGCTTTTATTAGTTTTGCATTTGGCACTAGACGTTTACGAACTGTTGATTGATAAGAGCGAGTATATTGATAGCTGATGAAAAATTGTATTAAGTTGGCTAACGTTGTTATCCTGTCAATTGTTATAGAGTTGCCGCTAATAAAACATCTTCTACTCTAAGTTCGAAAAGCAATAAAAGAGGAATTAAAACGGATTGAATACACAAACATATACGGCATGAGATAATAAAAAGCTTCCTCTTTGTAAAGTTTCAGACAAAATGCTACCGATTTACTTCAGTTATCGTCGAAGAGAGAAAATCGATTTTTCTTATAAAATTATTTTTTCTTCGACAAACCATATTCCAAATCATCTCAAATTTTCTCAAAGATTTTCCGTCATATGTTTCCGAGATATAACCGTTTAAACAAAAAATGACATTTTCGTGTATAACAAAAGAAGGAAATGACTTTATCCAAACTTTCAGGTCGGAAAAGTTAGGTAATTTTATGATCTTTAAAATGCCTGTTCGCTGGATCGATGATATTATTTCTAATATGCCAAAAAACTCGAAAAAATAAAACTGAAAAACCGCTATAAAAAATGTTTGATGAAGAATTATTGCACTTGCAAAAAACCGTAAAAATTGACTGTTTTTGGATCTTTCCTTAATTGACTGAAGCTCTTATTGTTCAAATATGAATTTTATGAAAAAAATTATATATTATTATTAGTTACTTTAAGTATCTCGGCTTATACATTTCCCTAACTCAAGTACGACTCATTTGAAAAAGGATTTTTGTTTGAAGTACAAGTAAAAGTATTTGAATGACAGGATTTAGCTACTTGGAAATTACGTATACATTAATAGTACACATTAATGTCATATATAAATATATAGTGGGCAAGTTCAGTATTTAATTCATTAAATACCGTAACAGTTGTAACTTAGATACATGTATCCGGAATTTGTATCTACGACGAATGGTTTCAAATACATGTATTTGAAATACTTTGAAATTCTGAAATGCAGAAAAAAAACTGGATGATCAGAAATAACTATTAAAACTTTACTTTGAATTTTCTTTTAATACAGTCGACATTTCGAATGAGTGATCACTCATACAAGCTCTCTTTAAACTGAGGATAAATCTAGCTAACGAAAACAAACACTCTACAGATGAGCAATGAAAACAAACACTCTACAGATGAGCATAGATTTGTATTGTACCTCACGTGTGGATAATAATTAAGTCTATGAAGGCTACAATCATCGTCATCAAAAATTCACTGACTTCTTCTTCAATGGATTTCATACTCGTTTTTATCGATCTCAAAACAAACTTCGAAATAAGATTTGTTATTGTTGCATATATGTGATTTTAGAACGAAATAAATTAAACTTTTATATTACCTATTTGTTTCGTATTTTATTTTTCATATATAGTTTCTTATTAAATAAATGCGAGAATAAATGCGTCAAGTTTCAAATTTCAAAAATACTTGTTTTTTAAATAATTGTATTTTAAATATTTGTATTTTAAATGCATGTATCGAAACAAAATATTCAAAATATTTGTATTTGAAATACTTGTAATTAAATTCCTCTTATATCACATGTATTTAAAATACATGTATTTTAATCAAAAGTAATTAAATGCTTTTTCGAAAATACTTTTTGTATTTAAATACTGTATTTAAATACAAATAATTTAAATACTGCCCACGCGGTGAAAATTAATGTTTCGAGGCTCATTTTGTTGTTGTTATTTAAGGAAGGCGGCTCAAAAATATTTTTTTTTGTTTTACGATCAGTTTTTGTGTTTTTATATTTAGCTAAGACAACAATATGTACGGTTACTCGAGCAATGCCAGTATAGTTATCATATCAATATAAAAGTATTGATGTGATACCCAATCCTTTTTCTCAGTGTAGCGATTTTTCGATTAAGTTTTAGTTTTTCGGGTTCTTTGATACCTTAGAAATAATTTCATCGATGGAGTGATAATTAATTCATTTGAAAGAGCATAAAATTACCTATCTTTTCTGACCCCAAATTTTGAATGAGCTATTCTCCTTGTTTTGTTATTCACGAAATCGTCATCTTTTTCAAACAGTTATATCTGTGAAATATAAGAAGGAAAATTTTGTTAAAAAAATTGCTATGATTCGGAATATGAAGAAGAATATTCAGTAAAATTTTTGAGGCTTCATCTTTTTCTTTTTAGGAGAAAAAAAGTCTTTTTGTAAAAAATAGATTTTTAGTCTATTGCGAATACTGGAGTAAATCGGCAGCATTTGATCTAAAACTTTCCAAAACGGTAGTTTTTTACTATCTCTTGAACGAGTTATTTGCCCAGATCACAACAACCTTTAAATTTCGAGATATTTGAAGTTATGTATTTAAAAAAAATTCTATTTTTGCCAACTAGGGCTCATTATTTCGTTTTTAATAAAGATTCGAAATTAAAAACAAATTTAAAGATTCATCGACTCGTTTTTTATTATAACAATTTTTCCATGTTTGGATTTTTGATTTTAAGTTTTTCGAATTTTTTGGTATGTTGAACATCTGATTACATTTAATTTAAATATTTAAATATTTAAATAACTTTAATAAATTACTTACAGAGAAAAAAATTGTTGCGATAAGGATTATTGCTTATCGTTCTGTAATTTTAGTAAAAAATTATCTTTTGTCAAACCATGAATGATAAAAAAGCACATCCTATTCGAGCTATTATTTAGAAAGAGATATAGCAATTTTAAATTAATTTATTAAAACAAAGAATTTCATATTGGAACAATAGTTAGGTTAGTTCATTTAGTTTGAGGAAGCTAAGTGTCAATGGATTGGCAGCGGTTTTTAGTTTTAATTAGATTTATCAATGTTTAGGTTAGTACCGTTCTTCCCTATGTGTCTCCAAAAATAGCCGAAACGCAAAGAAAGATAGATAGTAAATATTTCTTTACCCAAGAAACTGAGTATTTATTTTTATTTCATCATCTAATAACCGGCAAGCTGATTTGAACGACTTTCCGGAAGCAGCTCCTGCATTTACATACCAACCTTCCAAACCTTATGTATCGTATAAACTGCCGGAGCTCCATTCGGAACAGCCCCTTCGAGATTTAATCACTCTAGTAATCTTTTGTTTTTCGTATAACTCATGCATTTCCTGATTATGTAAATTTCTTCATTCTCTAGTTATCGCATATATTTACTCCTGAATACCTTTTTTAAGGACTCAGTCTTCTAGAAAAAAAAACATTATATAAAAATTATTATTTATAGAGAGTAATAGAAAAATGTACTAATAGGGTAGGAATGTGGTAAAATGTTTTATAGAAATCATTAGAAAATAATTTTTTATTGTTAAGGCTTGAGTACACTTATATGTAATATGCAATCTTAAAAGACATTTTTCTCAGCACTTAATTATTGGCCTTACAAATGCTCCTTGCGCAAATGCGCGCGGTGAAATAATTTTAAACTCTACAAAAATATTGTTTATTACATTATAAAAATAGTTACAGAGCGATTTTTCATATAACCCTCGTATACACATTTTCCATACGAACTTATGAAATATAATTGTGTATTACATTTTTATTTATGTGAGTAAAATTTGTATACGGATGTTATGTGAAAAATCGCTCTCTGAATATGTTTATAATGTAAAAGACAATAATTTTGTGGAGTTTCAAATTATTTCACCACGCACATTTGCGCATTTTTAAGGCCAAAAGTGAAGCACTGAGGAAAACGACTTTAAATATTTTAAAGTGAGCTTCAAGGAATAGTTTTTTCTAGAAAAAAAAGTTGATTTTTTTACCCCTATGAGTATACTCTAGCCTTAACACTATAAAATTTAACTTTTTCACGTAATTTATGAGTTACCCTTCTTCAAGTGTAAATTACGTTTGCCCATTTTTCAAGCTTTATTTGAGAGAGCCTCTTCTTCTGCTCAACAGTCGATTTATGTGTGTCATATTTATGTTAAGTAAAATTTAGCATTATTATTCATATTTTGCTCCTAAAACAGTTAATAGAGACCGATAGAATAAAAACCTTCGCTTTCCGAATGCATAAATTTTTCTTGTACTTCCTGTCTTTATCTAATTTTTATTATTGTAACGAGGTATTAAAATTCATCATACCTTTCCAAAGATCACATGATAACCATACACTTTACCACATACTTTTCATGATCTTTTGTAACTGTATATAGCGTGTCATCAAAATTACATGATATTACAAGAAAGATCGTTTTCAAAACTACGCTGAAGGTCAAATTCGTGAATTTCTCGCAACACCTCAAAATTTCGGAACCACTGTCACTCCTTCATTACGAATAATCATCCACGTAATCTATATTATCGACTGTACGCGCGCACGCATCCGAGAGAAAAGGCCACCGCTGTGAACGCAGTGTGGAAAGAGGCTGCAGTGCGCGTCCGAGAGGGAAAGTCGTACATCTCTCGCGATAATAGCGGATAAGATGGGAAAAAATCGGCATTTTACGACTGTTAAACGAGAAAATCTCGCGTCGAAAAAGATCGATGTTACGGCGGCTGCACGCTCACCTCCTGCGGCTAATTGAGATTTACGGCAAAAGCGTTTTCAAACTCACTTTTCATTCTACATAGGCTTCGAGCCGACTAGCTCACGTATTACGTCACAGAGTGGAAGCTGTGTTTGTACATGCTGCGGGAAAAGTATTTCATTCAAATAAATATATGTTTCCGAATGTTACTGAATGCTTGTTTATGTGACATTTAGTGATACTTATTTGTATTTAAAAGGGCGTTTAGAGTTAAGTATGTAATCATTCAAAATTAATAAATTTTGTCAGTGCATACAATATTTTGACATTCTCCGGATTTAAAGTACCTGAACATAATTTAATAGCAATTATTAAGAATATGTAGATCTAATGTTAGAAAGAATTTGAAATGATCAAAAGTTTAAAAAATGTTATCACGCAAATTTGTAAATACTTAATCATATTTCGAGTATTGTCAATCATTTCAAATGTTATTTTTCGAAATTTGTTTTACAATGCCGTAACTTTTATCTTCCTCATTAATAATATAACAATTTCCTAGCCATATATAATTATTTTGTCATTCCAACTTACCTACGATATCTTTGTTAGAATTTAAAAAGTCCCGAAATAAAAATGTTCCTCTAAAGACAAAAAGTTCCCACCGCAGTAATTTTTTTAGATTGAAGCAGATTAATTATTGAAATCATACATATATCACATAATACATATATAATCATCAAGACATATATGAATTATAATAACGCACGTCGAACACTACGCATTCGATACAAAAAAAATTTGGTAAAAACAGACAGGGAAAGAAGACGAATTTGAATTGTTTTTTTTTTCGTGAGCTACGCGCGCGCTCCACTCGAACTTTTCGGTCCCTCGATGAAAACAACTTATTACCTCCGTGCTCCAGCTCCGCTGACAACTGACGTCAGGATTTTTTGATGCCGTGGCGACTGGAGCTGCTGCAAAAAATATGAAGATATACGCAGTACGCGCGGCGGTCATCTTCATTTTGTAAACAATAATTTCGCGACCGAGCTCATTGAAAATCAAATAATTGGCATAATGACGTGTCAATTATCAATGATGAAAACATTGGCCGTACCTAGCACCACACAGAAGAATTTTTTTTCTTATTTTATTATAATAGTTATATCCGAGCTTATTTAATGACGTATTTCAATTCCTTGCATCGACAACAACCTTATATGTTCTGTGTCACGAATAAATCATGCGAGTAATATATTATGTATTCAATAACAACACGAAGCATGTTCGTTGCTATTTGATTTTTGTGTAAACTACATTGCTTACGAGGTTCATGTACAAGCAGCAGATACTTAAGCTCTCGATTTCTTTATTTTTAAAAAATGTGATTAATTAAATGTTAAAAATTTTTTGTTGCATCATCTGAAGTTTTTTCCAAGCACGTCACTGAATATTAATTAATAGCCATTTACACAGCAATTGATAAATCAAGCTGATAGCAACTTCAATCTTAGTTAAGTATTCAAACTTGGATACATATTATCAAGAATAATCACACAAATTTGTGACTTAAAAAGTTAAGTAAAGTATTTGCACTTCAACGTTTTACAAACTACGTAAGGGCTATTTTCCATACTTTTAACTACCCCCCATCCCCACATGAATAGCCGTAAGTATTTGGTGACCCCCACCCCCTCTCTTATGTAAGAAATTCTTATTCAAAGGGGGGTGGGGGGTGTAAAATCTTACTATATCAAAACAATTTAATGGCCCCGTACCAAAGTATACCTTAATTCTCTTTAACCGTTAATCTTACCACTTAATTTTATGTTAATTAAATAATATATGAAGGGGGCCCACTACCTTTAACACCTGAAATCAAAAATAAATATTTACATTACGTGACTATTATTAAATATAGGCAGAAATTTTTCTTATAAAAGAAGACATATGTACCTTTACTTTAAGAGCCGTTAGACCTTCTTATACCCTCAATACGCTAAGTTACAGAACAAAGACTATTTTAGTTCCTCATCCACTGACTCTAAGACTTCTAGTGAACCAGCCAACCAAATTTTTTCAATAAATTTTCATGATATATTTTTGAGATATAACCGTTTAAAAACTGACGTTTTCTTGTATAACAAAAGAAGGGATTTTTTATTATATCCTAATCAAAAATTTAAAAAATTTGGGTCGAAAAAGATAGGTGATGTTATGCTCTTTTGAACGCATTATCACCGAACCGAAATTATTTCTAAGGTAACGAAAACCAGATGAATTAAATATAAAAAATCGAAAAACCACTAAAAAAATAACAATGCATCGAAAAACAAAAAAAAATATTTTTGAGCCGTCTTTCTATAAGAAAAACAAAAAAATGAGCTCCGTAAAATTAATTTTTACCGAGAATTACTCGAGATATAGAGAGATACATACATACACACATACATCCACATACACACACGTACACCACACATACACACATGCACACACACTAACACGCTGGCGCGTACACACACATACACACATCCATACGGACATTTTCTAAAAATAGTGTATTTTGATTCCCTATGTCTCAAAACATGTTTCTAACATGTTTTTAGCAAAACTATTTTTAACTATCACAAAGTAATAATACATTTTTATATACGATCTGATTCAATTTTCAGTTACACGAACTGTAATTTCATTCATATACTCGAAGTGCTATTCAATAAATTTTTATCGTTTTTAGGCACGTTCTTGTTTAAATATATTCACATTGAATCAAAATTGTACAACAAACTTCGCTCAACAAACAGAAAATTCGTAAAAATTCAGCAGCGCAACGTTAACCGACTGTATTATCTAATATTTTCCGTCTGCCGGGGCAATTGACACGCTGTTACGGCGTTGCGATATTGCGAATTAATATTGAACTCTCCGAGCGCGCGGCCGCGGCTGAGTTCAATACTGCACTTACCACAGATTGCCGATTGAAAAATACACGCGCGACGACCGATCCGATAGAGCCCCTGTACAATAGATAGTGGGTTACCAATTATACCAATGTCCAATAACATGATAAGCTTTTAAAAAGAAAAACAAAAGAGACGTGCGGAGAAAACGCGCCTTGTGACAAACGGCACCATTGAACTTCTCTCTCGCGCGCGTGCTTGCATGGGGAACAAATATATGTAATTGCCTCAACTGTTGACAACGGAAACGTTCGTCGTACATAAGTGCAGTAATCAAGGCCGAGCTTTACTTATATTTTGCGAAAAATTCTATAAAAATGGCATTCCGTATCGCTGCACAAATTGTATTTATAATTGTGATTTCTAACGCACGGGTAGCAGTAGCACGGGTCAAAGGATGATACTTTGGTGAATTTGCTCGAGGCGGTTAAGAAGTCGGCACGGGTGAAAACAAAGACTTATTGTCAGCGTTTTCAAGTACAGTTCAAACATTGCTTAGACTGGATTAGTTCCGGTTTTGATAACGCATAGGCGTTAGAGTTATAAATTTGAGAAAAAAGTTCATGGCACTAATGCGTATACAGTGTAGTAAATTAAAACCGATTAGGTATACAATCAATGTGCATATGACTTGAGCAAATTGTTATGCATGCCTGAATAAATTTTTTGAAAATAGCTAAAACTTGTAGGTTTATCGAAATAATCCGATACACACCAAACTGTATCTCTATGAAACAAATAAAACTTATTTTATTTTATAAATAAATATTACTAATATCAATAATTAGTGTTCACATAGTACCCTAATTATTCAATTGAGTTATTTTAGGATATATAATATTTAATATTTTAGAAGAATTCCCTTTAACTTTTTGATTATGTCTTATAAATATAGCATAATTAAGAAGTGATTTATACAATATTTTATAGAAATATGTTAACATTACAATCAGAAACGTAATTAAAAGACATAATACTCAAATTTAAAAATAAAAAGTAGGAAAAACATTGTTTTCATTGCCAATAAAAGTTAATGGAAGAATAATGGGTCACTCTCTTGGCATACTCGACACGTATCTACTTAAATATGCTCGTCACTGTTATATCGCAAAATTTTTTCTATCTCCATAAGAGCCTTTTCCGCACTCAAGGATCATACTAAAGAATATACTATAAAATGTTGGTAAAGATTTGTATCGCGTTGCTTTTTCTGCATTGGCAGAAAGTTATCAGCAACATGACCCCTATTTTTGTACTTTTTATAATATTCTAAAAGTAGCGATTATTTTATTCCTACTAATATTTGAGTATACATAATTAAAAACAACACGAAAAACGAATCTGGTAGAGTTATGTGCCTCATCAAGAACTGGAATTGCAGCCATTAGTAACTCAAGTATATTGGTTAGCAAAAGGTTTATAAATTCGTCTAATGTAGGACACATGTTGTTTATAAATGTAGTAAATGGGAAAAAAGGATATTCTCATTGTGTCCTTGAATTAAATAACCGAAATAATATTTCATACTTAGGAAATTAAGAACTGACGTATGTTACTTTCAGTAGTTACCGTGGAAGAGAGCATTATATAAGACATTATTTTTATGCGATCCTTAGAAAATAATCATTGAAATACAGAATGTAAAGTGCTCGATAGCTATATGGGGAAATCTCCCAAACCTTTAACCTATATGACTCGAGGTTTCAATCAGTTTTTTCTTATATTTTAACTAAATTAAACTATTTCACATAGGATTATGTTATTGTTTAAAGCTTAAGCTTATTGTTCTTTACATTTTTATGTTTACTTTCTATCATAAATTAATTAAATTTATCAATCAAATGTCTAAACTGTCACAGTTCTCATATGTCGTATTCCCGATTTCAATTATAGTTTCTCTAATAGTGTTTAAAATTGACCTGATAAAAATATAAAATAAATTATTTCTTACTAAGAAATAATCAAAGAATGAGATAATATTTATAATATCTTCATTTTATTCATAAAATTGGAGTTAAATACATTTGAAAATTGTCGTAGGTTTTTGGTGTCGCATCCACAACACGAAGAATATCTCAATAAATAGTAATTGAATTAACTTAAATAGTATTTAATATGGGTGAAATACATCAACAGTATTATGTTGCATTATAATCCCTTTTTGTTATTTTAGTAAACATAATGCCCAAAATTTAAATAACACCTAAGTGAGTCGATTAAAAAACGAACAAAAAAATATCACATCAACAACGCACGTTTGTGCTATAAATATTAATTAAAATCGATGAAATAAATGACCAAAATATATTATTTGATAAACTTTTGAGAAATAGCTTTGCATTATACCTAAAAACTAATATGTATTAATAAAATAGCAAATTTACATCGATTTGTCGCATCCGCAACGCGCGTTTGTTTAAACGTCATAACCTCTTATTGCAACTAGCAAAACTAAATAATACAAATACGAGAAGAAGTTTATTTGCATTTTACAATCATGAGACCTGTTTTGAGTGAAATAAAAATGAGAAAGAAGAAAGAGTACGTAAAGCACAAATGAATTGAAGAGTTAAAAAAATGGTAGAAAGGAGAGAACAGAGAGATAAATATAATGAAAAAAGGGTGTTTTCGTCATTTAAGAGGTAAAATTAGTCAATTTAGACGTTTAAATTGTTAATTTCAATAAGCCAAATTTATAATTTTAATTTAATCAATGAATAAAAAGTTAAATTTATATTAAAATAATATTACACTTCCGGTCTTTTTATTCTATAAACGAACGATAATAAAATCCCTCAATTAAAGCATACAATTTTTGTTGTCCTTTAGGCAATGTAATTCTTTGACCTCAATTGAATCCTCATCCTCCTCAAAGGATCTCTCGGAATCAGAAGTCAGTAGTCACGCATCCTTGTCTTTTGTTGTACCTTCTACCGAACCATTACCAACCACTTTAAGTGAATCATTAAGATCAACTTAATTTGTAAAATAACATTAATGCAATACAAATGTTTGATTTAAGTATAAAGAAATTCTAACCTGCCGTATTTGATAAATCATTTTAGATTCGGTAGGCACTTGTTTTGGGCTTGTTCATGTGCAAATATTAATTGTATATAGACTTGAGAAGTTGTGTGAAAAAAACTAGAGCTGTGCTCCTAAGTTAAGTTGACCTCATGTTCAACATTTGAAAGTTAAAAGCTCTGGAGATTTCCCCATATGTATAGTCAACAAAAAACTTCTATTTTGGCCATTTAACAGATGGACTGTTTACTACATTTCAATGATTTTTTGTATCGGTCATGTAAAAATCATGCGTTGAGCTTACTTCCGCGGTAACTACTTATGGAATCATGTCAATCCATAATTTTTTTAGTGCGAAACAGTATTTCGTTTATTAAATACAAGGGCCGCAAAGCGACTAACCTATTCTCCCACTTGATATATTTATAGTCAAAATATATCTATGCTTTCGTGGGGAATCTGCGTAGCTCAGTTGGTTAAGGCCTGGGTTCGATTCCCGGTGGGAGCAGATCGAGGATTTTTTCTCTCTGTTTCCTGCCGGAAAGGAACTCAGACTGCGCACTGGTCCTGGCGGAGGTTTTTTCCTACGGGTTTTTCCTCTGTCACAGGTTATCGGCATAGGTATAAATCTGCCATGTAGGTAACTTGGGCGAATGCGGGATCGGTGTGGGGAAGGTGGGGTGTTAGGATCAAATACTTCCACACATAGGTGGTGGAGGTATCCTGTAAAAATCCGAAAGGGTATACAAGTTGGAAAGAAAAAGATTATCTATGCTTTCGTGGCACCTTGAGGGGATGCGTTAAACTTACTTTACCTGGCGATAAATATGTTCGAAAATTTCGTGTATCTCAAAAAAATAAATATCACAATCAAATTTTCTCTTCAGGGTCGTTTAATCTACGTAAATGCATAGCGGAATACTCGAATTGCTATCAGAATCGTAAATGATCATAATCACGGAATTGCTAATTTTCGATTTTTAAAATAATTCTGGTGTTCCGCTATGTATCATCCATAAATAAAGTGCAGGTAAGTAGGTCTGACGCATCCCCTTCATTCTAAGCAGGTCATTTCGATAACAGTAAAATTCTACTTAATAGAAATTTAGAGACTTGCAAAACAGTTTTTTCTTACTCATTAATAATAAATGCAAAACACTCGATAAATTCTACATCCTGCAGTCAATCAAACAATCAAAAAACTGCTAAATTCTCCACTACGATACGCGTCGACGAGAAAAAAAATTGCCCACAACCGATTCCGCGTTCGTCACGAGGCGCGAAAGACTATATTATGAACATATCGCAGACCGCCGAATTCAAGAAAAGAAGATAATTTACAGCCCTGTATCTTTCCTTTCTCCGGGCGACGATCTATCGGAATGCCTCATCGCGTCCTTATCCAAATCGTTCACCTCGCGGGTGCCCGTGTGCCGAAAACAACAGGCGCACGAAAAGTTTACGTACGCGCGCGTGTATGCATAAAAGAGCGAACCGAGCATCGGGCGAACAAGGAGGTGCCATTTTTATGGAATTGCTTTCCTTTGTGCGTTGGTGTTGGAAAGTGGAGATAAAAGTTTAGGTTTGTGGATGGGATAATGGTTATTGATGTCCAGGAAAAGTTTCCTGTTGGGGCCTGTGATTACAAAGGTCTGTTCTCGATTTGTATTAGCGATTTTGGATGAGTGCGTATTAAAGTGCTGGCTGACACTGATTAGGGAGTGATGTTATTTTTATTTTTTACTATAAATTATAGCATGACTTGACTTCAGTGATTTTGAATCTATAGTGTTTTTATAATATTTTTCAACAAAAATTGAAATAATCAGTCGAGTCTCTTAGAAACATAAAAAAAATTGCTTATATTTATAAAATCAATATTTTGATTACTTCGAAGATATACTAATTGTTCTTTAAAGAAATTCGATAAAAAGTTCTTCTTGCTATTTTTTGTATATCTTACTTGGCTGAGAACAATTATTTCTCATGTTTAAATTAAACTTATAGCTGAAATAAATTTTTTATAATTTTGGAATAAAACAACTACGGTGTGGTATTAAAACAATAAAAAATGTATTTTAATCGAAAAAAGAACATGTAAAATAAGTAGCAAGGTTTTCCTATAAAATTTCTTCTGAAAGAATAATTATTATACTTCCTTAATTATTATTTTTGTTCACATATAGTAGAACCTCGATTATTCAAACCTCCTTATTTAATAATCTCTATATATTGAAGTACATATTACTCATTCTTCTTGACAAAGCCTCAATGATTTGGAAATATTTAAGAGAATAAATATCTTATTAACAATAATTATACAATGTTACTTAAGGAACTGAATACTGTAAACTTATTTTTTTGGCAAAACTGCTTAACCCAGATGTTTTGTTGACCATTATGTAATATGTTGATATAAATATTCTTATTTCAAGATGGAAGAATAACAATTTATAGTTAACAGGGTATCCTTGTAGATCGCGGTATAGTTTATTTGTAAACTTTTGGAATTTTCGCGATATTTTAAAAATTAAAGAAGTTATATTAAATCTTTAAAAACGGTATGACGTCACTCAAAGGACCTTTAATAATCTATAACTTTTGCAAATTAAGTTTTCCTTTTTAATTTCAAGATCAAAAAATAAATTTTGTATTCTTCCATAATAAAATTTACATTTCAATAAGAATTGATAAACCTCTATAATTATAATTTTATTGTATAACTTGACTTTTATAATTCAAAGCCTCTATAATTCTGAAAATTTTACTTCCCCTTTGAGATATTAATTTACGGGATTTCACTGTTGGGTGAGTGAAAAGTATGAAAATCCTGGTATATCTCAATATCGAAGCATTTTTACGGAAAAAAATTAATATAGTTTCATTGTGTCGTTTTAGTTTAAGTGATCAAATAATGGTGACTATCAAAAACTAACGACTTTACATGGAAATCTCCATCATATATGATAAATTCTACAGAAGTCGGCCAATAAGTGGTTCGAAAAGTGACAAAAAGTAAATGATGAGGCACGCCTCTGAAATTTAATTTTTTTTGTTGTATAGAGCATAATATGTAAAAAAAATGTACAATATTCGAAAAAGACCCTGTGACACAGTATTACTTGTATTTCAATTTCTCTTATGGGAATTTCACATGGGAATTATGGACTAGAAACGGTCAATATTGATATAACAATTACTTCGATTCTAAGGAAATAAAAAAATTTCATGCAAAAAATATAAAATAGAAGATTTAGTGCTTCAATTTGAGACATGCTGCATTAAAAAATATTAACAATATCGAAAATTATGACCGATCAATCATAGTGAATAAACACAAAAGAAAATGTTGTACCCTTAGAACCCAAGTAATTGTTATATGAATGCTGACCGTATTTGTCCACAATTCCACTATTAAATTCCCATAACCCCCCCCCCCCCCCCCGAGAAATTGATATATAAACAAAACTGTGTCACAAGATTTTTTGTAGAAATTTTTTTTTCCAAGTAGACATCGCATTTGTGAAAATTTCTAAGCAAACTATGCAGTTTGCTGCAGTATAATATCAAAAGTAAAAAATACGTATTGCTCACTAATTTTTATTCTGAGAATAATTGAAATGTCCGTGCAACGGCTTAGAATGTAAAATTACTCTTCCGTGAGTGAAATACTCAGTCCATAAGAGTAAAATGATCAGAATCAGCTTAAAATTTGTAGAAATACTTCTATTAACAATATAATAATCATGTTAAAATTTCATATGAATTACAAAGCTGTATTGTTATCGAGAAAGCTAAATATAAGCTATTTTATATTAACCGATTTCTTCCCAAGCTACCATTTTATAGTCGATTGGTTTTTTGCCTAAAACCGCCATTTTGAAATTTTCCAACGAAAATTTCAAAATTCTGACTTCAGAATCGGAAAGAGCGGACAATTTTACTTCAGAAAAGTGCTATTGGTTATTATTATTTTTTTTTCGACAATTTTTTAGGCAAAAAACCAATCGACTATAAAATAGCCGCTTGGGAAGAAATGGGTTAAGTGAATGACTTGTATTGGTCGCAATAATTAAAATCATAATAAAAAGATATGGTTGCATATTGTTGATTCGTGAATGAAAACCAGACATACAAATTTCAGACCGGTTAATTAATTCGTTTCTGAGATATAATGAAAATTATCTGTTAAAATATCACATTTTTTATACATGAATTTCGAAACTTTGAGGCCAAGATTGTTATTATATAGTATTTTAATAAATTAGCTATTTTATCAGACATAAGTTTGGAGTTTTATAGTTTAAAATGCCTTTCTTAAAGAATATAATTTTTATAGCAAATAAAATAACAAAAACAAGTTTATTACTCAAGTTGAGAAAGATAGTGAAAACTTTGACATGCCCATGGTGGTATATTGTAATAGATATTACTCACAAGAGAGTCCAAGGCCTTTTGGTCACGGACTCGGCTGACGCTTTGGGAGGCGTTTTCTAGTATCTTAAAATGATTTCCTTTACCCTATTATAACAGTGAAAAAAGCTAACTATTCTTTTAACCATAACTCTTCACCTTGTCAGAAAAAAAGAACCAAAAAAGAAAATAAAATTAGACAAAAAGAGCTTTCATTTCAGTTTTTGGACATGAAAAAATATTAAGTTATTTTAAAGTTATGAAAAACCGAAAATGATAAATGAAAACTCATGAAAATTGGAGGATTTGCAGCTCATCAAATCTGATGGCTTTACACTCATTTTTTTGCAAGTTATCGACAGTCAAAATAAGGAATATTTCGAACCATCAAAAGTTATCTATATTCTAAAATCAGTAATTATTTATGTAATTTCTTAAAAAAAAGATTGGTAATATTTTGGGACTTATAGTATTTATTATTCTCAAGCGACAAAGGAAATGTTTAGTTTTATGTTAATCAAATTATTATTATTCAAATACATAAATAAATAAATAAATAAATAGCAAAAAGTATGCGTTGGATAGTAGGAATCTACTGTCGGTAACTGGCGTCCTCTTACATGTATAGTTTTGCTTCGATACTTAATTTTAACAACTTATTGGTATTAAAATTTTAAATTAATTAAATAATTAAGTTTTCTGAAAATTTTCATTAAATTTTATTATTAACTGTTCGAGAAATATAAATTAAAAATTATAAAATATTTATCTATAACTTACATATTTTTAAATCTATTTGGCTCCAACAGTTAATAATTAGGTAGGAATCGTGTTAGTACTTTGCAGGTCTCGTATGAATCAAAAAAATATATAAATATATATAATAAATTAATTTTAATTTTCTATATGTCCTTCTGATTAGTAACTCAAAAAACGTGTGCTGTTTTATCATTGATGGTTTGACAAAAGATAATTTTTACTAAAATTACAGAACGATAGGTAATAATCCTTATTAAAGCAATTTTCTCTCTGTACGTAATTTATTAAAATTATTTAAATATTTAAAATAACTATAATCAGATGTTACTACGTAGATTCACTGATTCCGATTCGAATTGATACTAAAGAGCTACCATTTTGGAAAGTTTCAGATCAAATACTGCCGATTTACACTAGGTGACAAAAAATCGTTTTATTTTTCAAAATAATTTTTTTCTGTTTAAAAACAAAAGATGAAGTCTTAAAATTTTTACTGAATATTATTCTTCATATTCCTAATCATCTTAAGTTTTTCAAAAATTATCATTCTTATATTTCACAGATATAATCGTTTTAAAAAAAATGACGCACGCACCGGTCACGCACACGCACCGGACAGAATATACAGTATACAGAATAATATTCAGTAAAATTTTTGCGGCTTCATCTTTTCATTTAAAGAGAAAAAAATTATTTTGAAAAAAAAACGATTTTTGCCACTTACGATAACTGGAGTAAATCGGCAGCATTTGATCTGAAAGTTTCCAAAACTGTAGCTCTTTAGTATCTCTTGAACGAGTTGTAAACCAAGATCACAACAACCTTTATATTTCGAGATATTTGAGGTTATGTATTTTAAATTTTTTTTTTATTCTTTACCAATCAGGGTCACTTTTTTGTATTTTAATGACGATTCAAAATAAAAAATAAATTAAAAGATTCATCGACTCGTTTTCTTCTTATAACAATTTTTCGATTTTTTTGTTTTACGAGTTTTTTGATATGTTAGAAATATTATGATCCATTTAGTGTAAATGCATTCAATAGAGCATAAAATTACCTGTCTTTTACAACTGCAAATTTTAGACAGGCTCTTTTCCTTCTTTTGTTATACACGAAAAAATTCATATTTAATTTAAACGGTTATATCTCGGAAATGTATGATGGCAAATCGTTCACAAAATGTTAGATGATTAGGAATTCAATGAATCTATGTACTAACATCTGATTACAGGTAATTTAAATATTTAAATGATTGTAATAAATTATGTAAAGAAAAAAAATTGCTGTGATTGTCACGAGAAATTCTTTTTCCCATGAATACTTTATTTTTACGTTTTAACTCAGCAAATAACGTGACATGTGCCTAAATTGATCAGGAATCGGTGCCTTGACGATAACTACTTATAATTAAATATAGTTTAAAAAATAATTAATGCATGCAGAGTACATGAGAAGGAGATAAATAAGTATTTCTTTGTTGGGGATTTACGTCCGAAATCCGGGTTGGAATCGACTGTAGATTTCTAAGCCGAATCGTATAAAAACTGGTATTCAAATCGACGTTTGGATCGAATGTAGTTTTCCAGTCCGATTCCTGTCTGACCTACGAAAATCTCGTCTGAATCGGGTCTGGTTTACATGAGATTTGCTACACGGATTCTTTCGTCAAAGCTTGACCGAGAAATTTACTTCAATTACTTCACGTGATAAGTGCAATTCCTCATACCAAATCTGTTTTTTATGTACTTCTCGAGTGGTGTGCTTGAAAGTAAAGAATATTGATAAGATTCATATTCGAGAAAAAAATAGAAGGATCGAAGGTGATCTTGAGACGAGATACAAAAAAATCATACCGTCCATATGCTGCTGTTGCAACTGCGCTCTTCATCATAACCTGTGCGCGAGTATGTATTCGTGGTTACGAAAAACCAAACACAAAAAAAGATAAAAATTGTCAACACTCTTGGTATAATTATTCGATAAGTGAGTGCACAAAAAATTGTCGGCGCATACATCGATATTGTTTCCCCCCGGAAATACGGAAAATTTTAACGCATTCTCTTTTTCCCGTCAGAATGCATTTGTAACTGTTATAAGTATTACGATGGCAACGTGATTAATCTGAAAAAAATTAATATATTGGATGTTTTAAAAATGATTATGTAAAAAATTATGTATACTCTTCCGCTATCATATTAAACAAAAACTTTATATTTGATACACGTGCAGCTAAAGATTTATATTTGAATATAAAACGTGTATATCAATGTATTCAAGGAATTTTGTTCTTTTATTTTTTAGTAATACAATATTTTATGGGTATCTTTGAAGGATCATAATTACTATCAGTATAGATATTTTCTTTTAAATAGCACATACTAAATTCTATAAAAGAAATTTCGGAACTATACTAGATTGTCAACAATATCTCAGAGAGTTGAATTATTCACAAAAGATTTTCTATTACTTTCTCGTCTTCCAATTAAATAATCACTTGTACGTTTTTATTACAACGACTTATACTGTTACGTTACGATATACCAGTAACATCATAAAACTCAGTTTTTGTCCACGGTGTTCACGCCTTTATTTACACTTCTAGCAAAAAAAAATATTAAACTTGAATTCAGTTGACATTCGCGCGACCAATGCCGCAGTGAATCCCAATAACACTCCTGAACAACAAAATCACGTTTTCCCATTATGTTTACCCAAGTGCAGCTGCACACAAGCGGCATTGCGATGATTTACACACGTGTGGCTTGCAATATAATTTCGAATTACTAGGCAGATCGTCCACAAGTGTATCCAGCTAGCCTCTATATATAACTTTTAACTACGCTCTCGCGAAGTTGCGTGTATAAATCAGCCGAACGGAATAAACTCCTCGATCTTCGAATTCGGCCTTCCACCGGTCACGACGCAATCGGGGGGATTTGCGAAGTAGTATAGCGCGTGGCGCACTTTAACGCGTGACAATCGCGATGTCACGCATCGCCGTCAGCGTTGATCCGTGATCTTTGACGTATCGCATCATGATGCACTGACAAGGAGTATCTGCCACCTGCAGGAAAGGAATTTCGATGAGGCTTTGAAAAGTGGATTTTGGTACTTAAAAGTGATGCCTAGCACCCATAGTTTCGTCTCATAGACACTTAGGGTCAATATATGACCTATTGTATTAAAAAATTACCTTATTTCAGTAAATAGAATTATATCTATACTTCTAATCATAATACTGCAAGTTTTATTAAGCTTTGTTTCAGATAAAAATATTAATCTGTTTTAAAGTTATGAACAATCGAAAATAATATATACACACGCACGCACGCACGCACGCACGCACACACACACATACACACACACATACACACACCACGCACGCACGCACGCACACACACACACATACACACACACTCACACTCACACACACCACGCACGCACGCACGCACACACACATACACACACACATATATATATATATATATATATTTTTTTTTTTTTTTTTTTATTAATAGACTAAAACTGCGAATGTAACACAAAAGCTACTTTAGAGAACAAGCAAAACAAGCAAATAAAAGTTAAATTCATTTCCGTGTTATCATTAAAATATTCTATCGTCAATAAATTTATTAAAACCTTAAGAATTATTAATTTCTTGTAACAAAAATCATATTGTATATTCTCATTTTTAAATATTTTAGATGATCTGAGTTTGAAGAGTAGTTTCGCATAATAATATGTAAACAATTATAAATAAGAGATTTAAGAGAATAGTTTACATACAAATATACAAAAAGAATATTTCAATTTTTAAAGAAATACAAGAATTCAAAGTAAATAATAAATAAGATATTTATTTCAGTGCCTATACTTCACATAGTAATAAAAAACTCTTTAATACATCGTAAATAAAAAAAACAAGATAACATTTGTTACTGTAACTATAATCAATTAAAAAATGATCATGATTTGAATTATATTGCAAAATATTATTGTAAGCAAAAATCTAATACATGCTTATAGGTAATACAAAGTTATTACATCACTTAGTGAAATAATTAAAATACTGTTAGACATAAATTCACCTTAAATTTAGCAATATATAGCTAATATATTCTTAATCACCAATCAATTATATGCGTTACTTTCAAGCCCAAAGCGGTTACAATATTTTCCTATTACACATTTTCACATAATAAAACTATAAAGTCCACGCACAGCTAGTACATGTACGAAAGTATTCCTGCAATCCGCATTGAGAAAGAACAGATAAAAGAAATACAAGCCGATATTTAGGAAAAAAAGTAGATAGGTCGACGGAAAAGACAATTTAAGATGTAGAAATAACATGCATAAGCATACTCCTTAATTTAGTATTTGGTAAGAAAATTTGAAATTAAAGAAATGCATGTAATTAAATCAACATTTGAAGTGTTTTATCTAAAGTTATACGTTTTATTAGCTATTAAAAAGGATTTTATTCGCAAAATTTAAATGATCATTTCCTAACTACACACTGTTAAACCTTTATTAAAATTTCATAGAAAGACTAAAAATAAGGATTTCCATCATTGGTTGAAAATAAAATGGTTTTTCTTAGCAGTCATTGACCAGTTTTGTTCAATACACTCAGTTTTGTAGAAAACTAATTTGTAACATTAGAAAGACTTGGATGAAATAAAAGAAATATGATAAACTTTATAAAACAATTTATTGCTTACTATTAACAATACTGAATAGTTACAATACTTGGATAAATTATATTTGTATTGTTAGATCAATGATTTTATTTCTACCAGGAATTAGTTATGTAAATTTTATTTCTGTATAACTACTATAATTAAGGGGACAGGCCTGGGTTAAATCTAATAAATGATTTTTTTATGAGAACAGAAAACGTTTTATGTTTAAAAGCATTAATTCTGAAAATTTGTATACTATCAACACTTAATAATATCTTTAATTTAACCGTTGTAAAACCTCAACATCATGAACCTACCCGTCACAATAAATCACTATTTTCAATGCCATATTTATTAAAGAAACTTTGTTCCTCACACGATTCTATGTGACATGATAATCGAAAAATTGTCATGCGATGGTTATTCGACTCCTTGAGACGTGTATTACAAAAAGAGCGGAGCACTTTTCGTTAAAATTATTTTTATTATTCTTTATCGTAGATCCATTCAATTTTAAAAAAAAATATTTACAATTTTTTTTCAAAAAATCGATTTGATCTCGTAAAAAAAAATTAACGCTAAAGTGCTCTACTCTTTTTATAATACATGTCCAAAGGAGTCGAATAACCGTCGAAAAAAAATTTTCATTCAACATGTCACCTAGAATCGTGTGAGGGACAAAGTTCCTCTAATAAATATGGTATTGAAAATAATGATTTATTGTGACGTGTATGATCAAGATTTTGAGGTTTTACAATGGTAAAATTTAAGATATTATTATGTATTGATAGCATAAAAACTTTCAGAATGCCTGCTTTTAAACATAAAAAACTTTCTGGACTCATAAAAAAATTTCTTTCAGTTATACACAGGCCTGCCCCCTTAATGTTACAAAAGAACAACATAATGAAGTATTTCACATCTAGTACCCAAAAGTCAAATCATGAATTTAGGAGCTTTCGCATTTAATTTTGATTCCTTAAAAGATAACTGCAAAAATTTATCAGAAATACTTTCTATATATTTTCATGCGCTTTGCAAGTATGAAAAACATTTTTTTAAATTACTCAAATTTAAAGTCTGATTTTTAAAGAAAAAGCATAATCTTTCTGAATAGAAATAATTTATATTTATTATTATTACTTAGTATTTTAGAAAAAAAATAAAAGTGATCTTCAAAGAAAAACAGTTTTATTTTCCATTTCATAATTTTAGTCATAATTTCTTATATTATATATTGTCCGATTTGACACTACTTTTTGGATCTAAGAGAAATACTCATTTGCACTAAAGTTGAGACAACTACACTGTAAACATCAGGCATGTAAATATATACACACTAAACGTGTAAATATGTATAATACAGTTTTCCACTCTACTAAGTGTGTAATTTGTGCGTTGAAAACTAATCTGTATTAATCGTTATGCATTTTATATATTAAATAATGTTTTATGTAATTGAATACTAGTTGTTTCAGTTTTTGTAAATAACAGTTTGTAATTAAAGATTACAGTTTTCAATATAATAAAATAAAATTTGTTTTTAGTTTTGGATGACCCAGGTGCTTACATTCACGATTTAGCGTTTCGATAAAAATCAAATACGCATCGTATAACATAATACAAACGAATGTTTTTAATTAACTGTTCAACGCTATCGTGAGATATTAATATTGCATATAACTAACTCCTCGACAGAGCAAACCTGTGTCTTTTAAACTAATTAAGAAATATGTATTCTTTATCTATTAGTTTAAATGCAATAAAGTACTTTAGATGCTTTGTTAATGACTAAGTTTCGACCTAAGCTAAAAAATAACACCATAAATATGAAGACGACAATGTATTATGCTGATAAAACGTAAATCTATTATCACAAAATGTAGAATTATCCAGATTTGTTCGCACCCTCCTCAGTTCAATACATTAGATTTGAATATTGATAAAAAATGATTATGTCCATGGTGGTCATTTGGACGTGTACAAAATTTACGCATCTAGTTTGACTCATTTTTTTCGTGAATACTGTTAAATATCCGCATAGAACAAAGCTCTTGTAAAGGTAAAGTATGTGCCTTCGCAGGTAATCGAGTGCGATTGATTCGAACATTATCAGAAATGTATACGTTTGATGAACTCCGATTTTGAAGATTTGCCCATGCGCTCCAGCTCTCGATTCGTACGCGAAAATGGCTCTCTCGTGTTCTGGATGAAAGCCGCTCGGCGCCTTGGCCGCGATGTCGATATATATATATATATCGATATATGTGCCACGTTTTATGCGCGAAGCCGAGCATTCCGCGCACGAAAACCAGAATATCCACGAGCACGCGAATATTATTGCGTGCCTGCGATTTCGCGTAATACGCGAGGTTTTTTTTTCTCTCTCGCATGTGCGCGGGATACGTGTGGACGTGGATACACGCGCGTATACGAGTGTATGGTCACGGTTGTAGCGGAAATCGCGCAGCACCGGATCTTATAAAGGATTTTGCAAGATTCAGAACTGAGTAAGTCGCCGCGCGGTTCTCACGAGGGCTCGAGTTTTATGACTGTCGATCCTACGTCTCTCATGATATATTTTGTGGAAATTCAACTGGTTCTTCCTGCGTAGAAATCGGATTGTTTTGAAATGCCTTTTGAACTGGAAGCTAGTCATATTTTACAATGTAATTATTGCATGTAACTTCGAAATCGTGATTTTGCTACCGCGCTTGTGATGAAATGCATTAAATTTTAGTATCCAACATTTAAAAAGGTTAGCTTTATTACCGATGTATATCCTGTCAGCTAATGAATAATATTTAAATAGAGCTTGTCTGGAATATTTACAGTGCACTTTTCGTAGAAAACTTAATATTACTTTATACCCATCCTTATTATATATTTTTCAGTACAAACATCGGAACATCCTGAATTATCGACTCATGTATTACTTATCATTACTCCCCTGATGGTGAAAAACAATCTCATTCAGTAATCGACCATAATGGCCATTTACAGATGCATATATATTGATATCTATTACAGTAGCTTTATCACCGATGTATGCTACGTAAAATAATAAATAACAGTTAAGTCATACTTTTATATAATGCTATAGCTTAACAGCATCACATCGAAAATTATTATTTTAGTACAAACATCCAAACATCCTGACTTTATGGTCTATTCAAATATTGATCATTCATAATATTATGATATGAATGTTAATTATTAAGTATAAAAATATATAACGAAGTAAAATACAGTAAAAGATTAACAGAAAAAATATCAAAAAATCTTATAATTAATATCGAATTAACAAGTTGAGTGCGGCGCGATTCATGTAATATGTGCCACGTATTGGCGCAAATTTCTTTGCGTTTTTTGTCTTACTATAAAAGTAAAAATTAATAAAACGATTTATGTAACCGGTTATTGTATTCTTTGAGATCTTAGAAAGAGGTACAAGCATCAAGCTTTTATTGAATGTTTAAAATTTTAATTAATAAAATTGACTTACACATTAACCACACTCAACCTATTAATTAACTAATCTCACTTCATCAGTATATATCATCATATCATAGTTTTCAATCTATTTCACATTTCACCACGATTAACAAAAGACACAAAAAAGCAACAAAGCGCAGACTGGTAATCAATTAACTGACCTATCAACAAACACCTGTTATTACCATCTTGATTAATCTTCATACATAATCTTTACCCTCGTCAGCTCGTTGCTCTGTCGATCCCCTCTACTCCACATTTTTATGATATTAGAAGAGAAGACCAGGACTACGGCGAAAGACGAGAATTTTCCACCTTTTTTTCGAGACCAATGGTCACCTTCGCGCCTTTGCCTTGCATCGACAGAGGCCGGCTATAGCTGCCGCCGTAGATAATCACAGGTGTAAACAATAATTATAGGAGCATGGAGATTCAAGCTCAGCTCGAATTAATCAATTCTTTTGTGGGTCATTGTCGAAACAATAAATATCGATCTGGAGCAGAGGCTGCTAGTTCACTGTCGCGGGCTTGTTTTTTGTTTTTTGTTTATAAACAAGATGTTTATTGCTCGTGCACATGTACACGTATTATATAAATCATATATAAAAACTTAAATGATATGCGCATAGTAAATTTTTTTTAAGAGATTAACAATAAATATATGAGTAAAATTTTTGTTCGATTTTGTTCGTATAATCGTTTTACCGCGATTATTAAAGACAGTCTTATGAACAGTACACACTGTAGCTTTTAACTTTAGCTTAGAAAGTTTTTTGCATCATTATACGATTTGGAATCGTAAACGGACGGCGTACGGTAAGCTCAATAGTTCCAATCGAAAATTACGTGAGCGACCATTAAGTAAACTGTGACGGTCAGCGTGCTGGTGATTAACACCGGGAATCCCATCCTGAAAAAAGGTATTTTATTACTCTTCTAGTAGGCTATATTTCATTCACTAGTTATAGATAAAACCTAATATTCATAATATTTAAGCATGCAATATATCCATTATTAAAATGAATCGACGCAGGTGAGGTTATTCGATTTTTTTTTAATTTTCAGACTGTATTCCATTCGTTGGTTATAGTTAAAACCTAATGTTCATAATATTTATCACCCTGTATGGGTCAATCCGTTAAATTTTTAATTTTTTGCGTTTTTTATTAATGGCTGTTATTTCACTTTTTGATAAGACACCTAGATCTACAAGGTCTTCAATTATTCATTTAAAAACGTGCTATGTATGCTCAAATATTATTATGAATGGGAAATATATAGGTAGTATTAATAATGAATCAATGTATTCGTAGTTATTCCTGAGATTAAAAAAATTGATTTACGTGGTAATAAACGAGAAGAGAAATGTTTCCATCTATACAAATAGTCATGGAATTATTTATGGTATCTAAAATAATAACATTTCATAAAACGTTAACAATAATTATAATTAATAATAATAAGTATGCAAAAGATTCGAAACAACATATTTAACAATATTTAATCCACAACAAGCGAAAGAATCGTTTCAATAACAGGCAAAGAGCTACAGCAGATAATGCGAATCTCTCTTATACGACCGCAAGTAAAAATAGCTTATCATAGTAAAAAAGCATTGTCAACGAGCGTAAATTAACGAGTAAAATCAATCGTAACGACGAGCATTCTCATCACATACATTATAGTCGACGCATAAGAGGCATCTCTCGGCTAAACAACAATAAATTACGCCGGCAACTTACTTGAAAAACTGCATGAACGTGAAGCGATAGCCGTGCTGCTCGGCGACTCCTGCGCACACGACATTGGCGGTTGCTCCAATTAAAGTCCCATTCCCTGTGAACATTGCACCCGTTCATTGGACATATAAAATAAGCTATCGAGCCGCGTGTGTGAGCGTTTATTACGTGATTATTGCGCGTTCGAGATGTCGTATACGTTCTTTTTTTTCTCTTAGGAATGAGAAAGAAGTTTTTCTTTTGGGTGTGTGTATGTGACGCGAAGCAGGCGTAGTAAAAGTCGAGCACGCGTGGTTCTCGATTTTTCGTTTTTGTGGTATGATTTTTTTGCGGGGCACGTATTTCTGACGCAAATGAGGATAGATGTGGTTACGAAAACATTTTGTCAGGTATGACAAAACATATCCGAAAAAGTAACGAGAGGTGTGATATACTTGTTACACTTACAAATTGAATTTAGCAAGAAGTTGGAGGTTTTCATTAGCGCCACTATTATCTTAGATAATCGTAAAAAACTTTAAGTAAAATGTTTAAATTGATACACGACTAATTAATAATTAGATGGCAGAGCTAAATAAAATTTTATAACAAAATCGTCCTTCTCTTGTGATATTAAATGTCACAAGAAAATTATATAATATATTGAAAATTATAGAAATATGTGAGGATATGTACATATCTATCTTTGCTATACATTTCAATATATATAAATCTTTATAAAACTTAATATTTAACGAAAATTATGTATAGATATATCTTATCAACCCTTAAACACAATTTTGTATCGCTAAATAAACCTCATCTAACAAAAATTGTATTCTGGATAAGAGAGTCTGGTATTATCGGTAAAAAATACGCAATAATACTATGCTTAACAGAGTGAAAATATATTTAATAATAAAGTATGCACAGACATAACTAAATATATTTTACTTAAAATTATATTTTCGAAGACTAGCACAATTCGCGACTTCCCCTCAAAAACTACTTTTATTTTCATAGTTTTTCCACAAAGACTAGTACATTCGTATGTACTAGTGCCAGTAAATGTAAGGTTGGGTCGGTTTTCTTGTTCAAGCTTACGTCGAGTACTTGTATTTTTTGGGATTCGAAAAATGATGAGGTACCCAAGAAAACCAGACTACCCCATTCTTTCGTCCTTCGGGAATCCCGTAAAAGTTGAGCGACATAAAATCGCGAATAATGCAAGTCTTCGTGGGAAACTTATGAAATGTTATAGTATTCGTAGCAAGTGCAGAATAGTGTTAGTCTTCATGGAAGGTTGAACCCTGTTACTTTTCTTAAGTGCCACCGATATGATATCACATTAATTGAGAATTTATTGGTTTTCACGAGCTACTAACATTATTTATCGCAACAATATAATTATAGTTTTTTTTTAAATTTTGAAAACTGTTCATTTTTGTAGAAGATTTCTGAGAGGAACTAGTAGTTTTCAAGAAATCTGAAATGTGCTAGTCTTCGTAAGAAGAGCTTCTAGAATAAGAAATTTGACAAAAACGAGGGAAAGTCTAAAGAGGATATTCATCATAGTTGCGAAGCATAAACTATTCCAAAAAAATAAAGTATTAATAAACATATACTCCTAACCTTTTTTGTTGAGTTGGACTTGTATTTTGAACATTTATGTTGCATATAAAGAAGAGATATCGGCTCCAGCGATGAGGCGATAGATATTTCTGTTCGAATGTAAATTCATTATTTCTTTGTTTTTCTAATTGCTTTCTGCTTTATGATTTTGACTAACTTTCCGTTACAATTTTATCCCCATTTTGGAAAATGTCTTATTCCAGGAACTCATAATAATGTGGTAGAGACTAGAGCTTATACAGTAAACCATAATTAGAGTGATGACATGAATAATTCTGTTAGCTGATGGAGACCAAAACATTCTCAGTTAATTATCACTTCGCAACGTACAATTTCCTTCCATACAGGTACTATCACCGATATCACCCGACTCTTAAATCCACCATTATACAACTCTATAAAATAAATCAATTTCAATAATACTTATTCAGCAGCGCATAGTCAACCTTTCTAAACCGATATTCCACCCGAGAAAACATAGTCACCTCTTCGACGCCTCACCGAGAAAAAAGTACTCTCTCACTTGTGTAAATATGCACCCGCGGCCACATCACCCACATAAACACATCCGCAAACAATTTGGTTTTACCTCCCATGCAGGCGCCGAAGGCCAGCGCCCAGACAAGCGGCTGCAGCGGCAGTTGAAGATTGCGATTCTCGGCCAGGCCCGTGGCTATCCTGACCATCATCGTGGCGAGGGGCACGTTGTCGACGAAGGCGCCTGCGATCGCCGACACCCAGAGCAGCAAGAGAATCGCGACTGCCAGGCGCGACTCTTCGCTCACCGACATGATCACGAGCTCGGTCTTCTTGCCGATCCACGCGATCAGGCCGAGCTTCGTCAGGGCCTGAAATGGGATTCTCGTGTTATATTATTTGTAAACGACTAGGCTGCTTAGAATTATTTTTGGAAAATTGCACTTTTTTATCTTAACAATAGTTATTTTTATTTGTTCGGATATCGCGAACGAAATGCGTGTTAACGAGAGACCCTGTTACCTCGTTCACACGAATACCCTACGGATAATATGAACCAAAACCTCCGTCCCTTCGAGTTTGCGTTAACGAGAGATTTTTAGTCTGTATTATACAGGAATTTACCATTTTAGTACGATTATCTGTTCTATAGCAAAAGTATCATTGTATATATTCTTATCTTTTTTAGGAGGTTCGAGCGGCATGGTCTGATAAAAAATAACATTTTGGTAAATACGTAGGTGATTAATGTATAATCTTTAATATAATCATGCTATGTTGTACTAAAGGCAGTACTGAAAACAAATTTATAAAGAAAACAATAATCTTTTGACTTATTATTAACAAAAAAAACAATTTCTGTAAAAATAGAGAAAAAATAAGAAAATCTTTTACTATATAAAGAAATGTTTTTTTAGCTCAGTGTAAAAATTTCAAATAATTTAAAAAAATTTCGTAACTATATGGTAGTATAAAGAGAAAAAAATGTATTTTTGTGCGTAAAACAAAAAAATGTTCATGAAGAAAACTTTACGATTTTTTACAATATAAAGAATCGTTATCTAAAGTCGCTGTAAAAATTTCAAGGCGTTTAAGCATTTTTTCAAAAAGATGTGAGAGTTAACAGAAAATTCACATATTTAACTAACCGAATAAAAAAAATTTCAAAATTCTTTTGTCTTTAACGAACTTTCTAAATGACTTAAAATTTTAGCAATTTCTAGTTACCATTTATGTTAACAAGTACAATTTTTTTAGCTCTTTGCATTCATTTTTATTTTGTCGCCCGAACCTCCTTAAGGCTTGGTGGGTCCGCCAGAACCCATACATTTTTCTCTTTTTTTGAAGATTTCTACGTGATAAACTAGAATTATGTAATTTAAATATATTAACCAGGAAGTGGATCATTTCCGATCTCGTTAGGTGTGCCTAAGTAATTTTTGGCAGCAAAATAGCCGAGTAAACTAAAAAATGAATACAAAGATTTTATTGCTCATGACCAAATCCCAAGACCCAACAATAAACCCAAAATTTTTTAAATAATTTTCGACCGCGCGGATTTTGATGCCTGGGCCTTAAAGGGTTATATAGCTTTCAAAATAAATACGGTAAAAAATTGTTAACAATTATAAATAACATTTTATACAATGAACTTCAAATATCTATGACGCTTAAGAACCAAATTGACTTAAAAACAATAAGCTTCTATTCCTACAACCCTTAAGAAAAAAATCTGCAAAACTTTCAAGGCCTGCAGGTTTTTCTGCAAATTTCTTGACACACTTCTCTACAAGGTTTTTGCCTACCAATTTATCTGCAGAAATATATCCTGATTCTGTAGATAGATCTGCAGTCAAAAACTGTAGAGAAACGTGTCGAGAGACCTTCAGAAAAGTCTGAAGGTTCTGGAAATTTTGCAGAAAATCGTAAAAAAACTGCAGGAAATTTTGCAAACACTCATGCAGACCTTTTTACAGATTTTTTCCTTGAGAGAAATTATCCCTAACAATTACAAAGCAAAATATAAAAAATTACTCAAGTCATCATTGTAAAAAATCATATTATTAACATTTTATGCTATAGAAAAAGAGTAACATGTACTCTTTATTATTTAAACATCTAATTTGCGGTATTGTGAAACTCATAAATTCGAGAATCATCGAAGTATTACCGTGCAATATTCATTGTTCGACCGAACGTGATTTTATTAAATCTCTGCATCCTAGTTAGCAATAAGCAATTTGCATTTTGTATCCAACGCAATTAGCATACGTCTTTATCATTCGATTTTTTGTTAAATGTATTTCGGTTTTGTAAGAAATATTGAGAGACGGACGACTACTCTATCGTACCTCCATCAAGACGAACAATGCGGCGAAGAATAATAAGGTGCTCCACTCGACGCGAGCCATCAGTCCGTCGAGGTCCTCGTTGTCGGCCAGGATGAGGAGCAACAATACGCACAAAAACGCCGTCCAGCCCAAGGACAGATTGAAATTTGGCAAGCTGTGCAAAAAGAAGAGGACTATGACGAGCACCATGGAAAAGCCCGATTTCGCAAGCAGTGTCTTGTTTCTAATTGGATACTGAAAAATGAATAGATGAAAATATTAGATTGAGAATATATATTTAGATAATATTTTTGATTTGAAAAAACAGCGTAAGTGCACAGAGTATTTTTAGTAAGAAATTATCCCGATAAACGGTAAAAATTAACAATAATAAATATAAATATAACCAACCCTCTCTTGAAGATCTTCTAGAGTATTTTTGTAATGATCCATTATTACACTTCCAGTTATTAACTTCTGCTTGAGTTGCTGTAGCAAGCGTTTCACCTTCTTCATCAGCGTTTCCCTCACGAGGTTCTCATCTTTACTATAACTTGAAAGACTAGCTGCAGCTCTTTGCCAAATAACAATCTCGTGTCTCAATTCCTAACATTGAAATATATTATGTTGCCTTATTATAATTCCTTTATTAGACCTTTAAAGAAATAAAGTTGATATAAATACCTGAACATCCTGCGGCTCATTGAAACGCAATACTTCAAGGTCTCTAAAAATGAAGCGAAAGTGACCGTAAACTACGATGAGAACCAATATTACGCCTATACTCATGTGAGCGGTAAACGTACTAAATCCGACGCCCTAAAAATACAAATAATTATTATGTAATTAAAATAGTAAATTAGGTATAGTGAAAGAAATACAACTAAAAATTAACTAAATAAGTATTAGAAGTAATATTAACTTAATATTTTAGGAAATTATAATAATACTTTTATAACGTTATCCAAAGTTCTTGAAATATCAATTAAAAGAACAAAATCTAGACTTTTGTAAGAGATTGTTGCAACTGATCATAACTTTTTAATTTATAGTATCAAATTTTGTTTATGATTTACTGAACTTAATTTGAAGAGAAATTATGCAGTACTCTATGAATTATATTGAATCAAAAAAAAATTCTTCGTGTACTTTAAAGATACATGTAAATAAACCAGATCGGTGAAAATTCTTTATTCGAGCCATAATTAATTTTAATACATATAAATAGAATAAAATTACGATTATGACAAAACACATTCTGTTATTATCATCAAAGTTTTTAGTGAAAATATTTCTTCAATATTTAAGGAGGGAATACAGCGACAATCCTAGTCAAATCAGTCTGTAAGAATAAATACATTTTTTTTAAATAAAATAGAATGTAACATTTATTACCCTTACATTTACAGAATGTAATTTATTTTTAACAAGTTTAAACAATAATATTATCCTTTTAGGATCCTACCGATAATCGGTTATAAATTTAATATTTTGTACTCGATTTAAGTAAAAATTTGTTTAAACGGTTTTTCGAGATTTCTTAAGACTTATCCGCTGTCCAAAAATCAAAAATGGTGGGTCTAAATTATCATTATGTCCGTATGATTATAAAATTTATATATTTATAACAAAATCATGTAGGGGAGACTGGGGTATAACGGAGTACTAAAATAAAAGGTGCTAAGTAGTAGTAGTATATAATTGCGTGCTAAACCGGAGAACTTAGGCTAGAGCCCATTGTGCCATTCCATTCCTTTTTCCTTTCCTGATGTTACCCTTACATTTTTATCTTTACCTGTCATATTCTTTGTACCAAGTTACAGATTCTCTTTTACTTTTCCCCCCTCGCCCGATACAGATCAACGGCAGACACCCTGTAAGGAGGCTCCCGATACAACCTACCCGACTTCCGCGTAGACAAAGCTTTTGTTTCGTTGTCACACTGATGTATCTACAGGTCAGCCGCCCGATCAGTTTTTTTTAAGTGGCGTCGCCGGTTTAGAGTGCAAAATTACGAGAGAATCTGTAACTGGGTGGATCTACAGTTTTCGGTGGGTTCCGAACCATCAGAGCCGCGGTGAAAAGTAAGCACATGCGATCTGAATAAAATCCAGTGCAGAGGTGCTGGCGAGATGGCCGAGGCCGGAAATCGAACCCGGGAAAAAAATGTAATTAAAAAAAATTCTTTCTGTTCTTTGCTATGCAAAGAATAATTTTCTACGTTATTTCTGAAATTAATATAATATAAAAGCGTCTTTGATAATTATTATTCAAAATACATCGAAAATTACGATGTTCAAAATCATTGAGGTATAATGGAGCGGCACGTTATTATTATCAGGACGGTACATAGAGCAAATTATTAATTTCTGTAATTATTATTATTATTTTAACTTACAGAAATTGCTACCTAAATAAATTATACTAATTTCTAATACATATAGAAGACAGAAACAATAACACCAGATTTGTCTCGCTCTATTACAAAGTCATTTTTACCTAATTTACTATTTTTCACGTTCTTAGACTATGTGTACGAGTATTATTAAAATTCGTTTTGCATGGTAACGGTTGATAGGAAAAGGTAAATTATCTCGCATAATAGCTACGAATAAACGAACATCCTATTAAATAGATGTCGCTACTTCTGAAGCAAAGTTATCACAACTTCTCCGTTATATCCCAGGCTCCCCTATGTAAGTGTTTTCGGGGTCGCTGATCGTGAATCCCCTATCCAACGTTGAAAATTTAGAATGATAAATCAGAAAGCGGATATTAATTTATTTATATTTGTCATTTTGGAATCGCCATTTTGGAGTTTGTAATTCGGACGGCCGATTTGTGATCAGCAACATCATAAACCTTTGCATATAAATTTTCACCTAAAATGCGTGAAAAATATTCCATTTACAAAAAGGTTTATCACTGGTGTGTTATTTGTAAGATTCCCCTTCATAAAGCGAGGGTTTATCTTCGTACAAGACAGTTGCTTATTTTATAAGAGTGGTCATGCAGTCGTTTCCGGATTTTTAGATTGTTAAGATCTATAATCATCTCTTAAAAGAAAAACTCTATTTCAAGCATTTATTTGTCAGTTATCAGCAATGTACCAAAACAAATTTAACACGCACGTATTAGCCATGCTTTTATAATTGAAAGAAACTGTCTCTTTAAAAAAAAATCCCCGAAAAACAAATATTCATATCTTTATTGGCACACAAGCCGAACACGCCTATAACCGCATTGATAAGGATAATCATTTAAAAAACCGCTGCCAATTCATTAGCACTTAGCTTTCTCAATCTAAATAAATTGTTCCAATATGAATTTCTATATTCTAATATATTCATTTTAATCTGCTATATTTTTTTCTAATTAATAGCTCAAAAAGGCGTGCTTTTATCATTGATTGTTGTCAATGATAAATTACAAAAAAATATAACCTTATGATCATAAATTGCATTATCGATTACAAAATATCGTAAAATAGATAAATCGTTATAAAACTAAAAACAAATTCAAAATACATAACCTCAAATAACTTAGAATATAAAGGTTGTTATGATTTGGGCAAAGAACTCAGCCAAGAGATAATGAAAAGCTACCTTCTTGAAAAGTTTCAAATATAATGCTGCTGATTTACTCTAGTAATCATTGGACAAAAACAATTTATTTTCTTCGCAAAATGATATTTTTTTTCTTTTTTTTTAATAGGATACAAACTTGAAAATTTTACAAAATATTGTTCTTCACATTCCTAATCATCTCAAATTTTTTAAAAAATATTCCATCTTTTGTTTTTCAGATGTCACTGTTTAAACATAAAATGACGTTTCCGTGTATAACAAGAAATGGGAAATAGCTTATTTAAAATTTTGGGTCAGAAAAGGTAGGTAATTTTATGCTCTTTCAAATGCATTTAAATTGAATCGATGATATTATTTTTAATGTACCATAAAATTGAAATACTAAAACTCAAAAATCGAAAAACAAGAAAAATGTTTGCACACGCACCTACGCGTATGCACCCGCGTGCACACATTCACACATGCACGCACACGCACAAGTACACACACAAGAAGCAAATTTATTCCTTAAACACTCGAGTTTTTATTTGAATATGGATTGAATAATTGAGTTCCAGTACCACTTCAACCACCGCACCACATTAACGTTGAGAATTACATTTTTATTTTAACGTCACCAATTATTGTGAACCAACGAAGAAAAAGGGTAACAAAGTCAGCACTTTCTTAAAATCCATTAAATAAGCCCTACTTTACGCAAATATGAAAATGTTAGACACTATTCGTTTAATAGGGAAAAAATAGTTAGGTCTTAATTGAAACGTATACACATTGTTTGTCGACTTTTAATCGTGGTTTATCTCCTTATGCATCACACCTACTTTACCCACTAATACATGTATCAGAAAGTTTCGTTTTTCTTGAAAAATACGCATAAATATCAAAGTTTCTTTCAAAGATAGCTTTATTTATGGAAAATACCTCGAAACACTTGAATTTTTAGCAGAATCTAAAATTAACAAACTTAGGCTTATGCTAATATTAGATTCTGATAACATTCAAGTGTTACCATATGTATTATCCGTAAATAAAGCAATTAAAAAGTAATTTTAATGCTTCTGCTTACTTTTTAAGAAAATCGTAACTTATATATGAGCAAATCCTCAAAATCGGCGATTCTCAAACATATAAATTTTGATAGTATTTAAACCTGAGAAAACTGAAGGGTGTACTTTTTACAGATTCAAAATGACGGCCCTGACGTTATTATTAGAAAAACATTGTTTTTTTTCTTATCATAATTCAAAATTATTGTACTCAATTAGAAGGCACGCATTTGTTATTTCATGCAGTATTAGCAATATTCATATTTCACGATAGCGATACAGAATTTAAGCCAAACTGCTTGTGTGCACTAATTGCTACAATTCCAAATGACGGTCGTAGTTATTTAATTTTATGATTCAGGGAATGTTAATTTTACTCAAATCGAGGAACATTTACTGTATTGCAATAAACTTATTTTAATTTAGTACAGTTTAGATTTACAACGAGACAATCTGTCCTGGATGTGTTGGCCCCCGAATACCTTTTAAATTTTAAAAATATATACATTAGATATTAAACATAAATCATGATATAGTAGTGAAAACTTAAATCTGTTTTTGAGATTTAATTAAATACTACTTTATGATCAATTGAGTGTATCAAAATTATGAGATAACACTTCAGTTATAAGTTACATCCATTGTTACTTCGACTACATCTTTCGATTCTTTTATCTACTAAAATTATGCTTTAAGTATGAGTTTAAAAGCCTCTATTTTAAAACCTTGCACATTTACTTAACCAAAATCGGTATAATGATTGTCATATGATAAATTAATCGATTTTTGTATGTAGAAATATAAGTCAATGGAAGGCTTATAATAGAGATCAACATTGTTTATATATTCACTAAAATGCTATAAAAAATATGAATTTGTAATAGAGTATATAACTGAATATTTACAGAATTTTTAAAAGTCATGCGCAAGGCCTACAAAAAGTTAAAACGTTCAAATCGTTAACCACAATTTGACGATATGCTCATATTATGACTTGAATACAGTAAAGTATCTCTGACGCACATCCTCTTAAAGACAACTATCAAAAGGATCCACAAATATCAAGTCGGAATTCATTTCTCCCCGCAGCGGCGCAACACGCGGCGCCTGAATACATACCGCGTCGATGACAGCGCGGTTGGACGCGATGATGACGTTCGGGGGATCGCCCACCGGCGTCGTCGCGCCGCCGATGTTCGAGAATATCACCATGGCCGTGAGCACCGGCACCGGGTTCAGCTGCATCACCTCGCACAGCCTGATGGTCACGGGCGTCATCAGCAGGACCGTCGTCACGTTGTCCAGGAAGATGGACACAGCGGCCGTGAAGAAGCACAGGGTGCTCACCAGCGGCCAGACCTTTCCGCCGGTTATCTGCCGCAATGATAAGTGGCCGTAAGCGGAACTGTTTTGTAGATTTGAGACAATGGGAAATATGCGGATTCGGGGCTTAAGGTGATGCTAAAGCCACCGCTCACCGACAAATACGAGGAACTACTTTTCTCATTTTATTTTCAATTTCGAGTAAATATATCTATGAAACGTTATTGTCCCTATAGAAAACAACTTTTCAGAGAGATATTTTAGCAAAATTGTAAATTTAAAGAAAATAGTGGTTTCCCGTATTTGACGATAATAGGGGGGGTTTAGCATCACCTTAACTTGCAATTGTGCATTGCAAGAAGTATCTGGGATAGAAATGGTTTACATATAATTATATATGGTTATATGGGGAAATCTCCCAAACCTTTAACCTATACGACTCGAGGTTTCAATCAGTTTTTTTCTTACGTTTTAACTGTATTAAACTATTTCACATAGGATTATGTTATTGTTTAAAGCTTAAGCTTATTGTTTATTACATTTTTATGTTTACTTTCTGTCATAAATTAATTAAATTTATCAATCAAATGTCTAAACTGTCACATTTCTCATATGTCGTATTCCCGATTTCAATTATAGTTTCTCTAATAGTGTTTAAAATTGACCTGATAAAAATATAAAATAAATTATTTCTTACTAAGAAATAATCAAAGAATAAGATAATATTGATAATATCTTCATTTTATTCATAAAATCGGAGTTAAATACATTTGAAAATTGTCGTAGGTTTTTGGTGTCGCATCCACAACACGAAGAATAACTCAATAAATAGTAATTGAATTAACTTAAATAGTATTTAATATGGGTGAAATACATCAACAGTATTATGTTGTATTATAATCCCTTTTTAGGCACGACCGCGACACGGAAGTGCCTTATATTTTCGTTAGCGAAAAATGTGTGTGATGGGATATTTCACGCAATTTTTGACCAATCGGGATGAAATTTTAGGAGAGATCACCTCCAGCACAATATGAAATTCTATTTTTTTTACTCCGATCCTGTACGTAGTTTTTAAATTACGATCACTTTTTGCTTATATTTACGAGTTTTTTTTTTAAATTCGTGTTACACGATTATCTCCGCGAAATCTTAGCGAATCAGGCTCAAATTTTTTTGGGAACTCTCCTAAGTATAACAACTTGATGGTCCTATTCTGAGATTGATCCTGCAAATATACGCTGAATGCGGTGACTATAAAAAATCGCTAAAAACGGTTTTTGGGCTATAACTTGAAAACTAAGCATTCTACGAAAAAAAATTAAATAGAAAAGTTGTAGATCTTTGAAAAATACAACTTTTTCCCATTGACATCTATTTATGAAAATACTTTTAACTCGAGTTAACAGGCCAAAAACGAATTTTAACATCGAAAAAACAGCTTTTTACCATATAACTTTACAGCTATGCATTTTACATGAAAAAGTTAATTGTAAAAGTTTTGTAGATCTTTGAAAAATACAACTTTTTTCTTGACACCAAGACGCGAAAATGCTTTTAAATCAAGTTAATAGTCTAAAAACGATTTTTGACATCGAAAAATGTAGTTTATTACTATATTATACAATCAAGCAGACGCGCAGCGTGAGCAAGGCGAGCGCGCAGCGCGAGCACCGGCAAGGCAAGCGAGCGCGAAACGCGAGCTGAGTACGCTCGTGCCTCTAACGCTCTTCTAATCTCAACATATAGTTGAAAACATTAACCATAGAAGTATATCTATAAAAACCATATTTTTAACATTGCGTATATGAACAATTCTAATGATTTTAGCTGTTTCTCGAGATTTGAATCTCGTTGTCTAACTCTCACTACACGGAGAGAAAAACTCGGCTACATCTGCCGAAGACCCAGGCACTTACAGCCTTAGTGGCTCAAGCAGTAGAATGACATGATCACCAAGCAGTGCCGGCTGTGGAACAAAGCAGTTATAGCTTTGCGATTCAGAAACGGGTTACTGTTAATATACTAAGTTTTGCAAATTTCTGATAGACTCTTATGATGAAAATCAATAATTTACGCTGGAAATACATTTTTCAGATATATTAACCATTAATCTTTGCAAAATATAAGTTAATAGGTACTGAATCCGAATATTCGAAAAGCTAACCTCAAATATCTGTCATTTCGACTACTCGTGTTTGGGGAGCGAGTAAAGCTAAAACTGCTTTGTTTTACAGCAGCGCTGGCGGTGTGATCCTACCGCTGATTTGACTTACCACAACAACGCTAATACGGCGGAGTTTTTCTCTCCGTGTAGTTAAAGTTGTCATTTTAAGATACCAAAAGACATATCCCAAAACTTCATCAAAATCCGTGACCCGAAGGCATGATACTCTTATGATTACTCGTTTTCGTATTGTTATCTATCATAAGAAAATCCATAACGCTTAACTGATATGATATCAGTCGATAAGTCGAAAATAATTTAAACGTTAACTAAATTTTTCTTTAAAAATTGTGTAGCGCCAACAATATCTTATACCCATTCATTACATTATAGAAGTAAAAATATGATTTTTAGTTTTCTTTCATATCCCATTTCTGAAGAAGCTTCTTATTGAATCAACTTTACTAAATAAAACGTTCATGATATTTACAAAATGTGTCTATTAGGGGCTAATTAAACTTGTATATACTTTTTAACCATTTAAATGTCATAAGGTTTCAGGTATCTATGCGTGTAAAAATAAAAGATATAACTTATGTGTTCGCAGGGATAGTTTATATATAACATGTTTATGAGGGCAGTATGATGACAGAAGATTTATTCTTAAACCTTTTGGATGCACACTGTGCAAACGAATCTCGGGAATACATCAATAAAACCTCCACTTTTGAATTTTTACTCCTGAAGCCTTATTGCATTCAAAAGGGTAATTCATAAGCAATTTATCTATCTTATGCAATCAAATTCTGATTCTTAGTTTATTTTATTCATGAGTCATCGAAAAGGATAAAAAGTTTATTTATTCTGTGGGGAAGTACCCTTTCGGAGAATATAGTTATTATTCATACAAAGATACAAAAATATTGACTTGATGAGGGGGGGGGGAATAAGGAAACACATGATTTTGCAGATAATATAATTGAAAATATCCTCATCTTTTAAATAAATAACAAAATTATTTGACGTATATTATAACATTAATTGCGTAATTAAATATTATTTACCTTATAAGCATATACTGCTAAATAATCGAAAATACCAGTGTCCGCGACAATTGCAACAAGAATCATCATTGAAAAAAGTAGCAAAAGAGTGTCAACGTCGATCCAAGATATGATTTCGTCCATTGTTGGTTTCTGTAATTATTATAATATACTTTAAAATTCTATTCTATATCTAAAATGTAACCGCCTTTGCAATGCATAATTCATAAATCTTTTTGTGTAATTATTAATTATATGCAAAATCAAAAACATTCTTAATTTTCGGTGAATTATAATTAATTCTTTTCCTTTGATCACAAATGCAAATTTATTACCTCATTTAGAGCAGCCAATATAGCTAATGAACTGGTAGAAGCCAACATAGCCGCGATTGTCCTATGAATTATCTATCAAAGATAAAAATAAATTATTGATTTTATTATTTTATAATAATGAGTATAATAATGTATTATAGCAATGTATGCATACATCAAAAACAATGAGTATATAAAGTCCAACCAAAACAACAGCTCCATATGCCATTCCATCTTCAGCGTTAATTGGAGACATATCATATGATACGGCAAAAGGAATGGTCGAATTTACATTCGTCCTAAGGTTCAGTACGATTGAACCATGATCAAGCCTTTATTAAACAAATAAATTTACTTAAATAATTTTGAGCTAAATATTCTTACAGTTTTATATTGAAGTAACCTTTATTTAGTATCCATAATTTTCTTCGTTATTTTGTATAAAGTAAATCGTATATTTTTAATGAATTCTTATTTTTTGTAATATCATTTTTTAATTAAAATCAATTATTATAAAAATAATTATTGAATTATAAAGAATTATTATTTAAAAATAATAGTGTAATCAAGCGCGCCATAACGTTCTTTTTCTTCTTCTCTTGTTTACTTTAGCAATACTTGAAATTAACATCTATATAATAATCTCTTCAAAAGTGCTGAATCATGTAGATATTATAGTCCCAAAATTTCAAGCCAGATAATAAATTGTCTAAATTTTGTTAGATCTTTAAAAATATTCATTTCTTCGAAGTAAAAGAACTTGAGCATTTAAAAAACTGCATAATAATGTTTACTTCTAGGTAACTATTTACATAATATTAAAAAAACTATTAACTTTTCAGGAAAGTTGTTGAGTTGGAAGACTTTCTTTCGCCGCTCATTGGGAAACACATCTGTTAAATCAGGTGGCAGCAGGGCCAAGCTCCAAACCTCTGATATATTCTGTGATTCAAAAGGCATAACAAAATCATTCTATGGGCAAACACGTTTACTCAAAGTAAGTACAAATTAAAGAATTATAATTATCCTATGATTATACCTTTTCAGACTTTGAATCGTTGCGCAATAAACTGTCACCGGAATTTTCCAAGTCCACTAATAACTCCAGCCAAACCGACAAATAACACCTAGGTAAACTTTTGTTCTCGTTTGTGTTTACGTCTGGTAGTAGCGAGCCCTCTATCGTCAAGCTGATTCTTTTATTGTACGTGCCGTTTGCAAGTGTCATGTCTGAACTTTTTGTTAAGGATCTTTCAAAAATAGCGAAATTTTTTGTCATTTCGAATCAGTATTGTTTTAATTAGTTTGTGCAAAAAAGGAACTTTTTTTACGGTTCCTACGGTATACGGAAAGATTAATTCTTTAAAGACTGAAAAACTAGTATTAAGTTAAATGTTATAAGATATTAATTGGTTTTCCTTTGTAGGATAAAATGATTCAGTAAATATTTGTTTTTCTTTGAGCTTGATTTGTTTACATAAAGTTTTAAAAAAGGATACTTCTTATTTCGTTATCGGGCACAGATATTTGGTGCATTATTTCAACTTTTTCCGTTGTTATCATTAACGTGACCTAAGAACATGAATGTATATTTCGGTAAATTAAAGAAATATGTAAAGACTTTGGCTACTTGAGAGTTGGAATGAAATTGTGATCATAAACTAATGTGAGAGTTAATAGAGTTTGCTTACGAAAAAACACATCCAACAGCAAACCAACAATATCAATTTTACGTATCGAGCTATTGGCCCTAATTTTCTTTCATGGGAGTTCAATTTTTCACCTGGATCCTGGTTACCCTCATCTTCGCGACCACTTCAGATATAAAAATGCAAATTAATAACAACAACCTGATAATTCATTATTCCAAAAATAGGTAATACAGATACTAACTCTTCAGGTATTGACTGATGTTTCAAAGACATATTTACAACGAGACAATCTGTCCTGGATGTGTTGGCCCCCGAATACCTTTTAAATTTTAAAAATATTTACATTAGAAATTAGACATAAATCATGATATAGTAGTGAAAACTTAAATATGTTTTTGAGATTTAATTAAATACAACTTTATGATCAATTGAGTGTATCAAAATTATGAGATAACACTTCAGTTATAAGTCACATCCAATGTTACTTCGACTACATCTTTCGATTCTTTTATCTACTAAAATTATGCTTTAAGTATGAGTTTAAAAGCCTCTATTTTAAAACCTTGCACATTTACTTAACCAAAAACGGTATAATGATTGTCATATGATACATTAATCGATTTTTGTATGTAGAAATATAAGTCAATGGAAGGCTTATAATAGAGATCAACATTGTTTATACATATATTCACTAAAATGCTATAAAAAATATGAATTTGTAATAACACGTCATATTAAAAAATAATATACAGTATATTATTTACTAAAGCTACAAAAGCTCCAAATTGTATACATATATTTTTTATGATTAATACGAAATATTCCATCAGCTCATCTTACTTTCTCTAAACATTTATCTAACAGTATTCCCTTGTTGCATAATGTACTATGACGAGTAATATCGTTTTTGCATGCATAAAGTATGATTTATGATGATTTAATGATTTTATTCATACGAAATATGTGCTAACAAAGAGTACTAACTTTATATTGTAATAACAAACAACACTCAGTGATTTTTTAGAATTTTTTTATGATATTTTGACATTTTTTAAATTTTTTGTGTAATTGTTTAGTACTTCATTTTTTAGTAGATTTAACATTTCAAACAACTCCAGCTTCAACATTTTTGGTATTCTTTTGAACAGTTTTCTTTTCGTTTCTCTGTTAAAACTGTACTCAACGATATATTTTGTAGTATTTACAACGGTTTTCGAATCGATATTCTCAACATTTTTTTATATACTACTTTCTTTGTGAACTTTCGAATTTTCACAATTTACTCATTACTGAAGTTACCACGCTTCAAATATCCTGATGACGTCACATTCATATAACGGTACCTATTGATGTTATATGAGTGTGACGTCATTTGAAGGAACGTAAATAAATGAAGCGTCGGCTTATGTTCTTTATCCAAATCCTGGATACTGCAACGAAAAATTTTTTCATGCAAATACCCAATTGAAAAATTTCCTTAAATATATATTTGTACCACAGCTACGCTTTGACAATGACATATTTTATTAACGACACTAACTTTTTATCTTAATCTGCTATTAAAACAGCTGGTGCAATCATTGCAAAGCTTTTAGTAATCGATGATCGATAAAAGATGCTTTTTAGGTAGAAAATGTTTCCATTTTTGAGTTATCATTTGATAATCTTACTTTTTCTTATCTTGAGTTTACTGTTTTTCCGAATATCAAATTCAGTTTTATATGTAAATAATATCTTATTTATTTATTTTATGTAATCTCCGGAAAAACGGGATAACTCGACTTATATCGTAATTCCAACCATCCCCTCAATTACAATATAATTTTATTATAATAAATAGATTTATTTCGTACTCTATTTAATAATATACCATTAACCTAAACCCTGTCTTATATTTATATTGTTAGCATCTTAAAATATTTAATCAGCTCTACTTGTTCTTAATTAAGTATGTCAAATCGATTGTTTAAACTATAGTATTATTAAAATAATGTTATTGCATATCATCGATAACCACAAATACAAATCTTAAAACTTGAATAAAATGTATTATTTTCGAATAAATTTGTAAAATACCACGTAAATCAAATAAAATCAAAACAAAATGCCAATATAATTTATTTATGTTACATACATTCACTACCGATTTCCACAAAAATAATATGGTAAGAGTCAATTACTCTTCGGTTCCAAAAATGAATATCACGTAAATCAAAGAAAACAACTTATAAAATCGCAATATATTTACGATATTCTCTTATCATTTACTTATCCAATATTTATAAAAACTGTCTGTACCGCAAAGGTAACATACATAGTACACACATACACATCAGTATTCATCAAATACTCTCCGATTTTAAAAACAAACACCTCATCAACTCTGTAATACATAAAACAAACATAAACATCGCCAGCGTTTTGCCGGTCGATGTTGAATCGTACCTGCCCAGCACGCGCTCGTACTCCTTCTGAAAGACGGCGAGGCTCGGATCTAGCCGAATCGCCTCGGGCAGCTGGCTCCAGACCTTGAGCACCTCCTCGGAGATGTTGCCCAGCATCACGGACGAGCTCGCGAGCGAGGTTGTGCTCATGCGCGAGCCCTTGCGCAAAACGTGCGGCGTCTGCAGGCCGTCGCCCTCCTCCTCGCTCGACTCCGCGTACATCTTGCCTCTTTTCCCAAACGCGCGCACGATTCCCTTGCACTTTTTATCCGTTTCGTATTTTAGATGGTTAGTTGGGCATTTTATTTGTAATTTGTATCGGGTATTGTTAGTTTTGATTAATAATGAATAATTGAAACTATTTTGTCTTTGTCGGATTTGTTACTTAATTTTAGTTACACCCTGGACTACGCTGATACATATGTATTTGTGGTTTTGTCGTGAAATCTATAAAACTTATTCGATTTTAAAAAATGTAAGGTTAATTCTGTTGTTTAATGATAGAGTAAGGTATTTATCGTATCATAAAAATAATATTTCATAAAATAGAGTTTTATTTTATTTTATTTTATTTTAATCAGTCTTTGAACAAACTTTTTGTGAAAATTGGCATAATTTATTAAATGCAATATAAAAAGTTAAAACAAACTAGTTAGCGAATCTTCGGATGATGGGAGTATCTTACAATTTCAATGAAAAACAAAATAAATCTTGAAAATTCAAAATGTAAAGAGATTTATAGATTTCTCAACGCACTATAACAAATAAATAGACTTTAATAGACGGGTGTAACCACCTCGACTCCAATTCCTTTATTTTTGTTCCTTTTTTCACTTTGACTTTGACATTGAAAATCGCCACGCGACACTTGATACGACCTTGCTACGACTTGCTAGCGATTGGAACTGTGATGACGCGAGTACGTCGCGCAGGATTTTGAGACGCGTGCTATTTCCATGGGATCCTGACGGCGATACTGAGGCTTCGTAGAACAGGTGCGAGTGCGATATCTTACAGACTATTGCTGTTTGTTTGGGTTGTCGCTGTGAAGCGAAGAAATGGAAGGGCACGTGTATAAGCTTCTCGCACCTACAGGGTTCAATCGGTCCAATCCGAATTTTTCTGGTGCGATGTACGGTTTTGAGACTATACTATGCATGCGTCGAATATTCACATTTGTTTCTACTTTTAAGTAGCGATGTAATGCTTATTTTTGTTTAGTAAAACTATTTTGTGCTCGTTCCTTTGTAATTTTTGTTGCCAATACAATTGTAAATTATTCAGTTTTATGTAGTATTATTCAATATAATTTAGTATTTAATATTTATACTTATTGAATCGCATGCAGCAAACGAGAAAGTTTTTAAACAATTGGATTGTCTTAAATAAAATTAAATTAATTCAGAGTATGTTACTGTGTGTTTTTATATTGCTGAATATAGAAATATTAATAAAATACAGCCATAACAATCATGCAATTAATGAAGATGACAATTAAATACATCAGATACATTTTCTTCATTATTGATATTATAATAGAACTGTACTTAGTCGCGAGTGCGTAAATTTATAGTATAGATTTATTGAAACAAATTTTCTCTTGTTTGAGATGTGATGTTAAAATATATTTACTACAATATGATTAGAAATTCAAAACTTATTAAACTCTTTATCATTCGCTCTATAATTTTATTAGTATAGTAGCGTAAAACAGGATGAATCACTAGCAATTTATATTTACGCTTTTCTCGAGGAACAAATATCTGAAAAACATAAACATACGTAGGTATACCTTTCATATTTATCACTGCTTCGTTATATGCTAATTGCTTGTCACATCGGTGATACAATATGATAAGTTATCATACCATGCTTAACAAATATTTATAAAACGTCTAACAATAGTTTTAACAATATGAATAGCAGTATTGCTTGTCATACACTTGCAAGCTAATTTGTAGAATTTATTATTTGTCAGTGAAATAAGTTTTATACATAACTAGCAAAAAATATAAACTCTTCTGTACTAGGTCTAATGAAATAGTTTCATGGAAGATATTAACTGTAATAAAAACAATTCTATGTTCTTTACTTATGTTTACATAGTAGTTATATAAACTCATGTATTAGTACATATTATTTAATTTTATCAACTGTGTGTAAGTTTATATATATTAAACGCATAGAAAACCCTTTTTTTGTAAATTTCGGAAATATTTTTTTTTGTTTTTTGGTTCATGTAACCTTGAATTATTTTCTATCTATATGACGATGAAAAAATAAATCTAAATAGTGTTTACATTTAAATAGGAAAAACTAAAGTTTTTTTGAATATACATGAATATACATGTTTGAAAATATTTGGTCAGAAAACGCATTATTTCGCCAAAAAGTTAAAGCTAAATATAAATAAAAGTTACGTTTTCATAATGTTATGTTTTGTTTGTTAAAGTTTATTAATTCGAGTATATAAATTCATTTTTAAAAGTAATAAACTTCAAATATGATTAATCAGATTTGTTTATTATTTTCTACTCTCACATTTTTCAGTGTAAAAAATCAACAAACAATAGTTTGGAAAGGGTTTAAGCATATTTCGTTTATTCAAGTCATATGCAATTAATTGTTTGCTATCCGTTTTAACAAACAATGTTTATACATTTTTTTAATCCATTATTTTTTTAATTTTTTCAATCAGATTTTGGATTATATGTCGTGTTAGAACGAATTTATATATAGAATGTTCAAATAATTTTAAAATCTCCAAATAGAACTCACAAATTGTTTTTGAATTCGGTTTTCTATTTTTTTCTTAATCATAAGCACCAGTCATTTGTTGAAAAGAAGCACAAATATATTTTAGTATTATGAAATATAAATAAATGAACACCAATAAGATTGTTTACTTTACAAATTACATACATATATACGTATAGTATTTAGTTTTCTTATACGACATTCCCAAAAAATGCAGTTTTTACTCATCTATATGAGAATCTATTATTAACCAATCACTATTTCAGTTGACATTTCAAGAGAAACGAGTAGAAAAACTATTAAACTCTCACATTAGTCAGCACTTTGTAATTAAAATTCTTATCTACAAATTACAAGACTTTTTTTTCATTTGCTTTGTCTGAGGAATATCTAGGCTCCCCAACGAAGTATTTGCATAGTCTGGAGAAGTATCTAGGCTGACCAACGAATTATTTACAAAACAACTGCGCAAAGTATGCTACCAACTAATATTAACAAATGCGAACATTTATGTTCACAGCTGTTTCTTTGACGCGAATTTATACTGCTTTGCAATGAATAATAAAAGAAAGTTTCAAATTACGATCAAAAGATCATACATTCAATGAACGTAATTTGAGAATAATTAACTGTTTAATTCTCAACTTTTCTCATCAAATAATACGTATTCTATTTATTCATAAAAACTTAACTAATGCTCGAATATGTAAAGTAACTACTTTACGCCCGCGCATCCCCTTATCGCTCGCCGTTCGGAAAACATCCACTTGGGACCTCCTTTATATGCACGAAAAAAACGCGTTATGGTGCGACAAAATAATACACTATGTAACAGGGGAATAAATTTTTTTGTACATTTGAATGAATTATTAATAGAAATAGAAAGATCATATTCTTGGGGTTTAGAAACAGTTTTGCCCTGTACCGCTCACTATGAGTTTTTAGTAAAAAATTCTGGTCTACACGATTAATAATAATACTAAAGACACATTCACATGTTGGAAAATAGTAGTTTTATTAAGAATATATACTTTAGCATATGTTAGAAACAAAAGAATCACTATTATTACTCTCTTTGTGTCATTTCATTTATCAGTCGCTATTTTATGGCATGTTTTTACATTCTACCCCGTTTATTTTCTCTTGTATTCAATTGCTGTTTAATTGTAGACCTTTTTCTACTCAAAAATAAAAAGGATAACTAAAGAGTATCTTACAATATAATTTAAGTTACTTAAAAAAATTCGGTTAAGAAAAATTTATATAATAATATATAGATAGTCCTGGACATAAGTTGTGCAGGTGATACTGGACAAGAAATACATTTTACCAATTTATATATAATATTGCGGGAGGACAAGGAATTATCAGGACACCAAGGTTTGTACAATAACGGCCATTATCCGAACAATTTTTGCAGCTTTGAATTTAAAGCAATGATCTCGGAGTATGTTTAATAGCACTATAATACGCAATAAATTACCCCTAAGAACTTGCATCATACTTGCGATACTGGGGAAGTCTCCCCTTAACCTTACACTCCACTAACGCAAGCACAACAACTTTCACTAAAGAAATAAGTTCAAATAATTAAACCGAAAACCCTAAATCTAACTGTGTACTTCAAAGACGTCGATTTCTAATTAAATAATGTTTTAATAGTATATTAACTATAAATTCTAAATCTAAATAATTCACGGATGACTTATATTTATGTTGAAAAAAAAAAGTTTTAAATAATGAAATCGTATACTGCAAAGCCTCACGTATACAATAAAAATTGTTGTTTTTGGGTTAGTGGAGTGTAAAGTTTATGATTTTTATTTCAACATTTCTTTGTAATTAAAATTTTCTATTCTTGGGTTCGCAGGGTTTATAGTTTATAGGTTTATGCACCTTTACAAAAAATTTGCCACAACCCCCCCGATTACGGCTTCCAGACCTCGGTGAAAACCTTAGTGCCGTCCCTATATACATAAATGACATATTTTTTTAACAATATTAAAGTTTTATGTGTATATTAATCTGCTAATTTATTTTATGTAATCTTCGAAAAAAAAGGTACATGGAAAAAAAGGATTAGTAATGATTACTAATCCCGTTAGGTAAATTGGAGCTAGTGGGAAAAATCCGCACTCATTACTTATCCAGCTAGAGACTAACAAGGGGGGACCACGGAGTGCGGATTTTAGGTTCCAATAGTCGATCCCCAAAGTTTCTTCAAAATCCAAGACCTGGACTCCGTAGTCTCGTCTTATAAGTACTAAACTCAGGTAAAAGTTGGTGTTTCTCATATAAACTTAAATTTTTTTGATTATACATTTATTCTTAATAAAGCGTACGTAGATAAAAGTTTTGGCGTATGTATCCAAAAACCAAAGTATTTTGCATTGTAGGTATGTATATAACTCATTGTTTGCATGTAAAGTGAAATATTTAGTAAATGTACATACTATTTTAATTTGGGTATTAGTACTCAGTCCTAAGTAATGACTGCGGATTTTTCCGATTGATCCCAATTTACCTACTCGATAGGGTAATTATTACTAACTATTATTAGCAGCCACAACTACTTTTTTCTAACCGTATATAAGTCGACTTATATCGTTATCACAACCATCCCCTCAATTCATGTTAGGCTTCATTTATTAAGAATTTTAGATACTTGATAAAATTAAGATAATTTATCATTTTTGCATATAGATACGTATCTGAGAAGAGACGGTACATTCTATGGTACATAAATCAGTTACCAATGTGACTCAAACGAACGTTTTACTATCTACACAATAATGCTATGTCCAAAAATTTTACAAAATAAATATAATACAATAAATATATATTTAATTTATAAATTCAATATTGTTTATCGATCCTTCCATAATCCACATATAGTATAACAAAATTTCACATCTGTTTATCATAAAAGTTGGTATTATAGTTAAACATTAATTCAATTTTAGAACATATTGTATCGAAGTTAATAGAACATCAACTAATGTTGTAAATTAAAATTGTTACCTCGTAATTTATATTTATATAATAATTTTGTTATAAGCTATAAATACTAGTTGTAATACATAATTATATTACAACACTATCACAATTATAGATCTTAAAAGTTTTTCAATTCTTTAATATTTAATTAATTTAATATAGGTAGTAATATGAATAAAATGCATCTTACAGATACCACTTACGATAGTCTCTCGCAATCATAGGTTGAAACTCAAGTTTCATTTTATTAAAATAAAGGTATACAATTATAAGTAATATAGAAATACACCTATTTGCACTAGAAAGAATGTGCCTTTCATCGTTCAACCATCTGTATTTGTATCTGGGTGTAGTATTTAGTCAATCATGTACATAGTGTACATAATGCATGGGAGGTATATTTAGACAGAGTATACATATTCAAGGCTTAGATAGATAGACTTAGATCAGGCTTTGATTACTTAGTTGGCTATTACCTACGTCAATAACCAAAAAATTGCTGCAATTCATTGGCACTTAACTTCCTCAAACTAAATAACTTATTCCAATGTGAATTTCATTATTCTCATACATTATTTTAAATTGCTATATTGTTTTTTTATTAACCCTTTGAGGAATGGTGGCTACTATAGTAGTCACCGGGATGCACTTGAAATTTTGAGCTTTTTAAAGACTAAATGACTAAATAATGCATTTTCTCCCTGTTATTTTAAAATTCAATTTAAGTAGGAGTTGAAGAAGCATCTAACATTGCATCTGAGTCTATACTTCTTTAATATTTTGATATATAAATAAATAAACAAATAAAAATCGTTATTTTTATGGAAAAATATGTGCCGCAAAAGGTTAATAGTTCAAAAAAGGTGGGTTTTTATTTATTAGGTTTAAAAAAATCTAAAACTATCTAAAAATCATTATAAAACAAATAAGTCGATGAATGTTTAAATTTCTTTTAAGTAATAAATCTTCATTTAAAGACGGAAAAGAAGAGCCCTGAATGGTAAAAAATTACCGCGCCGTTCTCGAGATATAAGTGATCAAATGAAAATTGAAAACAAAACATAACCTCAATATCTCATAAAATAATTTATCTCATGATCTGAAAATACATACATGTTATCAGACAGTAAAAAGCTATCTTTCTGTGAAATTTCAGATAAAATGCTTTCGATTTACTTCAGTTATCGTTGGAGAAAAAAAAGCATTTTTTTAACAAAATTATTTTATTCTCGACAAAAGAAAAATATGAAACCTTAAAAATTTTACAGAATATTCTTCTATCTATTCCTAATCATCTCAGTTTTTTTTTTGAATTTTCCATTTTATATTTCACATATATAACCGTTTGAAAACAAATGACGATTTCGTGTATAATAAAACAAGGAAAATATCTTTATCAAAAGTTCGGTTCGGAAAAGATAGATAATTGTATGCTCTTTCAAATGCATCATCGCTAGATCGATGATATTATTTCTGAGGTATTAACAATCCCGGAAAACTTGAACTCAAAAATCGAAAAACCGCTAAAAAGACAAAAAAATTATGGAAAAAAATTTATTTTCTTTGTGCCGCCTTCCTTTCTAAAAAAACAAAAAAAATAAGCCCTGAAACAATTAATTTCTACGCACGCACGCACGCGCGCACACACACGCACCCACACACACACACACACACACACACACACACATATTTTCTAAAAATAGTGTATTTTGATCTCTTAAGTCTCAAAACATGTTTCTAACATGTTGTTATCAAAACTTTTTTTTTATCACCACAAAGCTTTCTCTTTGAGGAAGCAAAATCGACTCTGCGGATAGAGTGGTGGAATTCTTTATATGTAACGCTCACAAACCTTTGTGTAAAATTACAGAATCGGTTTTCAATGTGGTTAACGAGAAATCAGTTAAGGTGGGGTGGTTCTCAGAAGCTTCAAAGAAATAAATTTTTTCCTTATTATTTATTTCGTAACGTATATGTGTGAAGAATTTTCAGACACTCATTTAACCAAATAAAAAAGATATTAGCATTTTAATTGATGCGGTCCCGTATGATTTACATGTATTTCAGAAACTTCGATTCGTTTGATCTCGGAACTTAATGCTTTGATATTCAAAATGTTCCATGCATCTCAGTTTGTAACTAATCGATTTGAAACTTTACACACAAGTTCATATACATATTATATGAATATTAACTGAGCGGTTTTAAAATTGGATGTATCTTTATCTGAACGAAAATGGTCACTATTTTCCCTGAAAAGCGAGACCAAAATTACACTTTTTTCCCGTAAAAATGATTAGCGGGAAAAAAAAAATTTTTTATTAGGGAAAAAAGTGACTTCACTAGAAAATAGGCAAAATTTCTTTATTTCATCAAGTTCTACCAATAACCCTGATTTTCGATTGTCGTTTAACAGTCCATTAGTCTCGCTTTCCAAGTCAAAAAGTGGCCACAGTTGAGATGGGCATAAAGTACTATATGTAACTTGAGAAAAAAATCGATTTTTCCCTCAGGTGATACTGTAAACTCACCCGCGGAAGGAATATTCAACTTTTTGCCCTTGTTACATAATGTACTATTTTTCAGATCTATGTAGCCACATCTAAATATTCTCAAAAAGCATTTTTCAAAATCAAAATTTGTTTATTTTTTTATTTTCTTCTTTTTAAGAGAGTTACTTGAAGAAAAACAAAAGGATTAGATGCTATTTAGCTTTAGCACATGTTATCACCTGCTAAATGTTCTAAAATGTACTAATGACAAATAAAAGCACGTATCCCTTTTATTTTTCTTCAAGTAATCTCCGGAAAAGTAGAAAATAATAAAATAAACATACTTATTTCGATTTCGAAAAATACGAGTTTTAGTGCAATTTTAGGTCTAAATAAATAGCTGCTAAAATTCTAATAAAAATACTGCTGCAAACTGCTTTAGCAAATTGCTTTCTCAAGTCGCTTCAAGTTGCTTCCTGTCTTTGAATCTAAAATTTTAATCCTATATTTTGTGCATTTTTTAATTTTGGAGTATTTATATATCATAAAAGTAAATTTTATTTATAACATTGCTTAGTTTTCTAGAAAAAATTTTTTTACGCAAAATTCTAACTAATTGTCAAATTTATTTTAGAGAGAATTTACATTTGCGATGTTCAATCAATATAGCGGCATGAGCTGCCTTCGATGCAGCGCATCCAAGCGCGCCTTCCTCAAATGCAGTAGCTGTTTAGCGGCGAGCGAATTGAAGCGTTAGCAGAAAAGCGCACAGCGTTAAACTTATAATAAAAACGTAGATATTTTAGATGTGGGTTCCGCGCGATGAAAAACTTATGAAGATTTTAGTAACTTTGTTGAATACACTTATGGTTAAAATCGCGTTAGTCTTGTAAGTAGATTGGGAATAATTAATTTGTAAAACGCACAAAAAAAATTTTAAATCTTGTAGACAAACCTGTGAAAATGAATTATGTTTGAAACGTTTTGTAAGGAAAGGACGTTTATGATTTCGTTATTAGAAATAATTTATGTATGATTGCAATTCATTTATTGCACTTGAATCAAAATCGACTTAATACTATTTTTAAATGCACTATGCGATGTATATGGTCGACGGCTATTTACTTTAAATTTGGACAGATGATTTCTTAGGATTATAATTTGTAATGTAGATATGAAATCTAAAAAGGGACTACCATTTATAGGAAAATACCAAAATCGTTATAAAGTGATAATGTTGTCCAAGATAGTACATCGAGGTAAGGGCGTACAAAGGAACTGTCAAAATCTCTGTATAGTTGTTGTTTTCAATATATATAAAAAAGAACCTTTCATAAGTGAAATTTATTAGCTACGTTATGACAGCGAATCGCATGCAAGCACAACTTACATCTATGATTTTAAAATGTAAAATTTATAACGTAAAGCCGCACTGACATAAATGTACATAAGTTGTCGAGTACATTATAGTGCCAATTTCGAGATACGTATACATGAACCTTGACCTTTTTGAACAATAGAATTTGTTATGTATACTGTTATGTAGTATGGGAAGTTTGTACAGATGAGATGTACAGAGAAAAAATTATATTTTAATTATTATTGGAATTAGCAATTTGTGTACGGTTAAAAGAAAATAACTTTGTTAAGGTTATAAAACAGTAAAATGAAATCTGTAATTATACATTTTTGCCAAATCATCATAAAACAGCTAATTAATGTAATTAAAGTAATTAAATATTTTTGAGAATTGTATTTATCAGCTATTAACAATAATGACTTTGACTTTGCTAGCGGTCGCTAGTTGCCTAAGGTCCAGGTAAAATGGTTTGGCTGTGTAAAGTCAGGTCATTGTTGCCTAAATAATTATTTGCGATTTTCTCTGTACACTCACGCCTGTATCCTATTGGCTGTAAGCAACTACTTACTCTTACATTCACAGTTGGTCTCCATTTTAGAACACATTCCTCTATCCGCAGCCCAAGGATGCGCTTCATGGTGGCGATAGGCGGATGCCTATAGGTGGATACCTCACCACGGGCGATAGACTACCAAGTATTTATAGTCAAACACAGTATTATAGTAAATCACAGTATTAAAAGAATAAAATTTTATGAACTCATAAAAAAATTAATGTAGGGTTAAAAGGTTTTTTGTTCCCTTAATTTAAAAGAGATATTGAAAAAATAATTAATTTAAAATTTGCGAATGCTATGTGCCAATATATTGGAAATGTTTATTTAATTTTGTAAGGTTGTGTTGGCTATGTATTTAATAATTAGAGTAGAGATTAATTTATGATTTTTTTATTATCGTAATATTTTTACAGTACAAAAGTTGTAAAGTTCAAAGACTTTATTAGTGCGTTGACAAAGATGTCAATTTGTCGAAGAGAAATGTGATAGTATAATCACATCCAAAAAGTACTTAAACGATTCTTAGTTACGACATCCCATCAGATTACAGATGGCAGAAGTACCGTCACCTCTACAAATACAACGGTTACACTTATTGTAGAAAACCTGGTGTGGGGGGCATTTTCGGACTTGGTCGAAGTTATCTGAAATAGTTTTACAAGATTAAAGGAAAATTTATCAAATAAGTATATCATATTATCAAGTGTTTTAAATCTTTATAACTCTAAAAATATGATATAATTATAATTTGTAATACACTTCTTGGCAGATTTAGATACTGAGAATGATTTTACAATTTTTCTTATTATCGTATAATTGATAACATTTTTATAATTCAAAGAATTAAATATTAAACTGAAAGTATCAATTAAACTAATTTACCGATGTGTGGGATCTCCTCAGCCTTGCGGGCTGATCGGCTACAGCTCATCCTGGTGCATCCAGCGCTCATGCCATCAGCCAGACAATGACAGTAATTGCAGTCATCCATGAAGTATTTAGCAGGACATTTGTCTCCTTGTTTGTATCCAACTATAATAAAAATAGTAAATAGCTATTGATATGTATTTTCTTGGTATGTTTTTAAAAAATGTAAAATAATTATATCATATAATCAAGTGTTTTAAATCTTTATAACTCTAAAAAAATGTTATAATCATAATTTATAATAGACTACTTTGCAGATTAAGACATTGAGAATGATCTTATAACATTCTTATTATCGTATAGTTGTTAATATTTTTATAATTCAAAGAATTAAATATTAAACTAAAAGTATAAATTAAACTAATTTACCGATGTGTGGGATCTCCTCAGCCTTGCGGGTTGATCGGCTACAGCCCATCCTGGTGCATCCAGCGCTCATGCCATCATCCAGACACTGGCAGTAATTGCAGTCATCCATGAAGTATTTAGCAGGGCATTTGTCTCCTTGCTTGTATCCAACTATAATGAAAGTAGTAAATAGCTATAGAAAAGTATTTTCTCGACTTTTTAAAAAAATGTATTACTAGAAAGACTACTTACAGACTACTGGAAGCTGCTCATCAGAGCCTATAAAATATAGAAAAGAAACTAATTATCATCATCTCAGTTACATCTGAATAATTTATCAGTTCTAATGTATTTCTAATATATTCTAAATTAATCTTACGGGGATGGGAGCGAGGTGGGCAGGCTTTCATGGTGCAAGCGGCGTGGCGTCCATCGGTGGCGCAAACGCACATGTTGCAGTCGTCAATGAATCTTTGGGCAGGGCAGTAGTGTCCCTGCTGGTATCCAACTGTAAAAGGAGTAAAGAGTTACAGTCATGTGTTTTATTGTATTTTTAAAACTATGTAATAGTGTAATTTTAGTACTTACTGATTACTGGAAGATCTTCAGCAGAAACTATAAAAAATAGAACTTTCATTAGTGAAATTTGAATTAAAAACAATATGTACAAACTAAGAATTCAGAATATTTAATGTTTAATATTTAATGTAACATGAAGGTCAAGATCTGGAGTCATCGTCAGATGACCAAACTAAATCCAACAAATTTTATCTGTAACATTTTGTCTGAAAAGTCGTACGTTCAAAGACATTCGCGAGGAAGTTTTAAAATGGGACACCCTGTATGTCCCATTTTAAAATTATATATATATATATATATATATATATATATATATAATATAGGTCTATAAGATTTATACATATATTAAGGGATATTAAAAGATTTCTTTTTCAAAATATTGTACACAAAACTTTTGACAGGATATTTTAAAATGATTTTTTTTAAATCGGCAGTGACATAACTTGACCAATTTTTGTTTAAATCAAATGTTCAGTATTTCTATAAAAAAAAATGACATTATGTAATATCTGTTCGTATTTCGATAGAAAAGTCAAGGAATGGAGTACTTCTGCTGTTTACCGCGGAGGACTTTTTTTAAAACGTACCTACAGTTGGAGGGCTCCAGCGTCACCATTTTGAAATAAATTAAGTGTTCTTTTGTACTTAAATATTTTTATTATAAGGAACATAAAAAAGTTTTATCATTTCTTACTCTATTCACTTATAAAAGATTATCTAAGTTATACTACGTTATTAGGTTCTAAAGTAGCTTAACCCCTTAATATGATTTGAATTTCGAAATATTGTACATAACTAGAAATATTCAATTATAAGTGATCTCTAATAAGTAATGCATCATAGTTGCTGCAAATAATATACGATCAAAATTTAGCTTTTGTAAAATTTAGAATTCAATACATTAGTTTCCAACTTTGTTTTACTATTATGACTTGAAAGTAGATAAATAAACATTAATGTGAGTTAGCGAAAATGTTATTTACCGTCGAGTGGCGAAGCCGAAACGGCCACAGCCAGAGCTAGCGAAGCAATTGCGATAAAAACACGCATGATTACTGATTACAGACAAACACTTGCAAAATGTGATATATTCACCACAGATTTTGACTTTTATACCATTTCAAAGATTAAAAGAAATCTTTATGTACTTACAATTATTGAACAAGAAGTACCTTATCTTTTTTGAATTGTTAATAGACCATATGTGCGAAAAGACCTTGTTTTGACAAATTGATTAATTATTTGCAGTGCAAATACCAGTACAAATTTGCAGTGTAGTGTACCTTATAGAATTCTAAGCAGGTAACCCAATATATACATATTATGTAAAGTGACATAATATCTGATGAAAAATATTTTCCTGATTCTAAGGAACAGACAACTATTATATCGACCACAGATTCTTCAAGATCGTGATTTCATTTTTGTTTGGATAGTACCTATAGATTATATTGATAAAAGGAAACAGACGTCAAGTCACACGTCAGAAGAATCCCCTCTTTGCCCCTCTGAAAACGAAACTGTGATTTTTTGTCATTAATCAATACTTCTCTGATTCTTTCGGTGTTGTGTACACTATGCTCAAGACGATATATGCTGCATACGTAATCTTTGATTTGATTGACGGTATAGGTATTCTACTTTCTTTTTGGAAAATTCTTAATATTATCAATAATTTTTTATTCCAATAAAAGAGATATATTGGGCTAAATCTGCTTAACATGCATCTGTTAAGTCTTAAAGTATAGGAATATATTAAGGTAGAAGTCTTGTGTTTTTTGGCAAAAATAGCAAAAAAAATTTGTATTTAACTTTTTTAATCTGTGTAATTGTAAGAATGTTTTGAAACCTATTAGATATCAAAATTTGATGTTTCAACAAAGTTATACGCATTTAAGTAAAACAATTTACATCCGAAAACATGCAAAATTGAATCTTTAAACGGGTTTTTCTCACAAGTAATTTTCCTAAATTTAAAAAGTGTCTTGCGCATGAGGCTTTCATGAATCTTTTTGCAACTTTCAGAAAATATACTTTAGTATATGTAGAACATAAACGTTGACTACGTTTAAAATTTTTTCTTTTTATCTCATTTCATCCATCAGTCATTATCAAAAAGCGTCGTTTTCTAGGCATTTTAATAAGTCAAATGAAAACTAAATTGTTTTGATGAAGGAGAGGATGATTATTTTTTTCAGAGTTTTTTCTCACAATGCTATGCGCAAGTGACACTTTGAAAACTGGTCCTTTTCGTTTTAAAAAATCGTATTTTATCTGCAACTCTGCAAATAACCGATAACTTGAGCTAAAAATTGATATAGAACCTATTAATATCATTCTACATAAGTCTTCAAGATTTTAGCTCATAAGACTGAACAATAAAAAAAGTTTGTCTTGTCACCCTACTCTTACCTTAAGGGGGCAGGCCTCGGTTAAACCCAAAAAGAAATTTTGTGTGTGACTACGTGCGTGTATCTATGTGTGTGTTTGTGTGTAAGTATGCGCGTGTGTACGTGCGTTTTAGCGTGTTCGTACGTGTCCTTGTGCGTGTGTGTATGTGTGTTTGTGACTGGGTGTGTTTGTATCTGTGTGTGTTTGTGTGTGTGCGTGTGTTTGTGTGTGTTTGTGTGTATGTTTCAGATGCATGTAGTGTACGTACGTGTCTATGTATGTGTGCATTCGTACGTGCTTGCGTGCGCGTGTGCTTGGGTTTGTGCGTGTATGTATATGTGTGGGTGTGTCTGTCAGTGTGTGCGTATGTGTTGTCATGTGTGTGTATGCGTTTGTATGTGATGCATATCCACGTTCGAATATACTGCGGTAAAACCTAATCACATTTTGCATAGATGTTTGTTATTTAGATATACATTTATGAAAAATTAAAAATTTAAAAACCTTGGTTTTTTGAAAATTTTATAACAAATGAATGTTTTTTGGCAATAAATTTTTCTTTGAAAATCCTTTAATTTAATATCAGAAATAACCTCTACAACTCGAAAATTAGAAGTTAAAATTTTATTACATTTTTAATGAATATTATTAGAGACTGACTAAATTCATTTTATCTAAAACTGTAATCTTGCAAATTTTCAAGTCATAAGATTCATTGCTTCTTATAAAAATGTTAATAAATGAATTTTGTTGGACGAGGATATCTCAAAAGATTCTTTATAGTTTTAACTGACTTTAAGTAGAGGAGGTTATCAATTCTACCGGTATGTTTTTCTAGGTCTGTTCGCGCATAACTCCTTAATGGATGTACCGATTTCAATGATTCTTCTTTTATCTGATAGAGTAGGTTCTCCTGGTGGTGCAATAAAAAATAAGTACCATCACGGACCCAGTTCCTGATCAGTACCCAGTTCCTGATCATTTGATTACATTTATTTTTATTTTGACTTTAATGTACACAACATTTGTTTTAAAGAAATAATTAGTAATAGTAAACTATTTCACAGTCATATATAGAAACTTTAAAAGTCACTAGTAAAATACATTTTTAAGATAAAAAATATTAAAGTTGGTCGTTGTCGGTAACGTCATGATTGATACCACCTTACTCTAGTTGGCTACAAGTGAGCATGCAAAGAAATTTACATCATTTCTTTAAAATTTTGTAACGGATCGTAGAAAAACTTATGTAATTAAGTTATTTAACAGTTTATTTGTATGAATCACCTAAAACATTCATATAAAATATTATTTTTATTTGATAAAACGTGTGATTAGAAATAGGGTCCATATTCTTATCGTTTACCCAATTGCTAATCAGAATAATAATATGTTATATGTGTATTTAAAAATCTTAAAATACACAAATATTTATAACAACACAATTCTATAAGTAGTTTTAATCCATACGTAAGTAATTTATCAGACAAAAGTCGTATAAAACGTGAAAATAAATCACAACACTATGTGCACTTTATAGGTTAATATATGCTCGTGCTTGAGTCTATATCGTGCAGTCGACAGAACATGAATAACCCAACACTTTTACCTCGCCTAAGTTTCATATTTATAATCATACAACCGAAAAATGTTATATATTTAGTATATCTACTGTATTAGTATTGCTTAATAAGTTTTTGTTTATCATATAAAATACTTATGTGTCAATAATATATATGATCAGGAATTGGGTCTTGATATGATCAGAAACTACTCCCATACAAATCTTAAGTGATCAGGAATTGCTCCCACAGCTTTTTTCCTTTGAGACTTTATATTTAACTTTATTTTGATTATTTATGTATTTTTAACATTTTATATTAAAGATTAAGAGTTATATTTGTTACTAGAAATGTTATTTTCCATGAATACCTTATTTTTACGATTTGACACAGCAGATAACGTGACGATGCGTCTTAACTGATCAGGAACTGGGTCCCTGACGGTAGTTGGTCCTAGACTGATGGAAACAGTACTGACTAAATAAAATTTTCATATGGGTGATTTTCAGTAAACTGTAAAATTTCATGTCAAATGTATTTATCAACACTAAATAACCTGCATATATGAATCTCAAAATGAAATATATTCAATATTTTACGTATCTACTATATAGAATACTAAATATGACTAAAATGTCACCTGCGTGGCATGTCCTTTCTGTAAAATTCGTAATAAAGTGTCAGTTTTGCTCTCTCAAAGAGAAAGCTTTGTAACGATGATAATTTATTTTTCTCAACACGTGCATGAAAAAGGCCCTTTTCCATGCTTGCAAAGCGAATGGAAATTTGGGCATTCCGAGCTTCGGAGGCATTCTGACGGTAATGTTAATTCCGTCCCACTGTAGTGGGTGGTAATGTTGATTACGACCCGCTCCTGAATTTCTTTGTGGACGATTCGTAATGCCCATTTCCCCATTCCTTTTACATTCATGGAAAAGCCCCTATTCACATACTTATTGAAAATAATACGATGTGTAACACGGCTGGAAAAGGCTTTTTCAGACTCGAATGATGATTGAGCAGAAGTAAAAGTAGGGCGCCGGAGGCTTAGAAAAAGCTCCCCTTCTCACCCCCCCCCTAGTTGCACAATGTACTATTATCAGAAATTTTTATGAATCTCGATATTTTCGAGGTTCCTGAGAGAGAAACATAGGTTTTTAATAGGTTTTAAACAATATCTTTCTGTATGTACAGTGGACTTCCGATTACTCGTCATATGAGCCATTTCCCCTTCACACGCATTCGCACATACACAAATCTGCGCCCCTACCCAAGCGCCGCGCGAGCTCATCTAGGCTCCCCACCTAGGGAAATTGGCCCCTCTCTTCCCTACGTGTCACCGCACAGCAACTTCACTACCGCATGGAGAGAAATCCAGATAAGTCACCATTCTCCTCTCCTACAGCCCCGATTTTGACGAGTTATCAGGAGTCCACTGTATTTATATGGGTATGTGTGTGTGTGCGTATGTATGAAACCAAAATTTGTATCCACCATAACTCTTCAAGGAAATCAGATCACTCGCTGAAACTTTGCAGGCATATTAGACATATTTGAACTTAGAACTGATTCGATTTTAGAGCTGAATATTAAACAATATTAAACTCAGTTTTTAGCAAAAATATTAACTTTGAAAAATCTGTAATAATCGATAAAAATTATTTTTTGTCATTTTATACGTTGAACTTGTCAAGAATATATACGTTTCATAAAGCTCACGTAATTTCCTTTCGATTAATGTATCTTTTAATAACTTTAAAGTTATTTTCGTAAAATAATAACATAATCAGTCTCAATCGGGCAGTCACAGTGACCAGACGTGTTTACGGTAGCTCTTCGTGTGCTAGATTCAACAACATATACAAATACCCAGTACTTGCTATATCAGGGCATTGCCCCTGCTTTTCGCTTCTATGCGAGCCGATCACATAAGTGATCACCATGTCATCTCAAACAGATAAACCTACCAAAGAAATTCCATCGTTCATAATAAAAAACCCAACAAATGAAAGTTATTCAGTTATCGCCCAGAAGAACAGTGTACCTAAAAGAGATCAAGGCCTCATAATGGACTGTGTGGAAGGTCTCAGTTTAACTGATTATACGTGTGCAATGGGCGATATAGTGCAAAGTTTAAATGTTATTTCCTCTTCAAGAATCTCAAACAATCGTGTATGTATATATTTAACGAATAAAGAACTAGTCAACGAGGTGACCAGCAAATACGAATTCATATTAATCAACGATAAAAAGGTAACCTTAAGACCTCTACTCTCTAGACATAAACGGATTATATTCTCGAACGTCCCACCTGAAATCCCGAATTTTGCATTTGAAAATATACTTGAAAGTTTAAATGTGAAACGTGGGTCTTCAGTGACAACTCTAAAAGCTTCAATTAACAAGGAAGGATACAGCCACGTAACAAGTTTTAGGCGTCAAGTATATGTCAAACCAGAGGACGTTAAAGCAATTCCTGAATTATTTAAAATTAATTTTGATGAATTAAATTACTTTATATTTGCCAGCTCTGATATACTTAAATGTTATAATTGTAAACTAGAGGGACATCTCGCGAAAAATTGTCCTACTGTTATAGATCCTAATATACACACACAAGCTAATACAATAACACAGACAAATTACGGTATGAGCGATGAGCTCAATATGTATGTTGATACCCAAACAGCAAATCAAAACAAATCCCAAGAAAATATTCCACCTGGTCTTCCAATTGACACACTAACCGAAATATCAGCCGTACCTACCACCAATAATCTAAATATTTATAGCCGTATTAAAAGAGGACACTCCGAATGTGCCTCAACTACATCAGAAGGAAGTTCTTCTTCCGGTACAATTAACATTGAAAAAATAATAAGTGCAACACAACTATCTGATAAACCTATAAAAGAAGAAAAAAATAATGACTTTAAACTGCCTAAACGAAAGACAAAAAAAACAAAAACGGTTTCAAATGAAGAGCAGAAAAAACTTAAACTATCAATCGAGGAACAAATCTCCCCTATCAAGGAAATTATAGAAACGACCCCCCAAAATTACATACTTAACTATATACAATTTAAAAGTTTTGTAGAAAATGCAATAAATTCTCCTAACGTAAAAGACATAGCACTAGATTATACAAAAGATACACATGATCTAATACAAATGATTACTAATTTACATCCATACTTACCCGGACAAAGAATAAAAAGACGTTTCACTAAGATAAAAAATAAACTATCGCAAAATACTACTGAAATAGACAATGATAAAGATTCCGTCACAACTGACCAGGAGGATCAAGAAGATGATCCCCAATTATTATCAGATTCTGAGCCTGAAGCCTAAACTAAATAACCACAAAAATGGATAACACTATTATTCAATGGAATATTAACGGATACTATGCCCATCTTGACCAACTAAAACTGATAATCCATGAAGCCCCTCCACTTGCAATAAGCCTTCAAGAAACTAATTTTAAAGACAACCACTCCCCTAATCTAAAAGGTTTTACTAGTTACGTTAAAAACAGGAATAATTTTTATCATGCAAGTGGAGGTGTTGCCTTGCTTATCAATGACAAAATCTACTCTAAAGAAATTAAACTAAACACTAATTTAGAAGCTGTAGCTGCTGAAATCACTCTAAAATCAAAACTCAATCTTTGTAGTATATATCTACCAAATAGCCAAAATCTTGATATAGTCGAACTAAAAAACCTTATCAGTCAACTCCCGAAACCGTTTATACTTATGGGAGACTTTAACAGCCACCACACGCTGTGGGGCTCCCATAAGACTGATACCAGAGGAAAAATTATTGAGAAGCTGCTAGATGAAGACCCACAAATTACAATAATTAATTCAAATCAAAACACCCACTTTAACATGGCCAACGGTAAGTTATCAGCTATCGATGTGACAATAACTAGCACAAAAATAGCTCTTAATACAAAATGGTCCGTAGCATCTAATTTACATGATAGTGATCATTTTCCAATTAAAATAGAGATAAACACTGATATCCGACATCCAAATAATTATTTTAAATTACCTGTATGGAAACTTAAAAATGCTAATTGGAAAAAATATCGAAATATTATTGACAGTCAATACACAGATACAGAAATTATAATTGATTCACTAAATATAAACACAGAAGTAAAAAAACTTACAGACATTATATATGAAGCAGCTAGTAAAGCGATAGGTAAAACTAATACACAATATGAGAAACCTCCAATACCTTGGTGGAACGAAATGTGCAAAAAGAACACTATTGAAAGTCATAAGGCTCTTAACAAATATAAAAAAAACAACTCTATGGAAAACTTAATAAAATTTAAAAAAGCCAGAGCATTAGCTAGAAGAACTATACTTCAAAGTAAACGTGACGCATGGTGCAAGTTTCTTTCAACACTTACATGTAACACACCATCCAAAGAATGCTGGAAAAAAATAAAAAATATAACAGGAAAATCTACCTTCTCAACAATAAACAACTTGATAAATCCAGTTGGAAATACTATTTCGGAGCCCAAAGAAATAGCTACTATATTGGCTGAAACCTATGCTAAAAACTCAAGCGACGATAACTATAGTCCAGAATTTATTCAATATAAATCAAAAATAAACAACGAAAACACCCTTGTTTCTGCACAAGATAATGAAGATGACAACGCTAACATAAAATCGCTTAACCAACTAATCACTCAAGAAGCACTTGATTTTGTTATTAAAAATAACAACAACACAAGCCCAGGACCTGACGGAATACCCAACCTATTAATCACAGAACTACCTATTAGTGCCAAAAAACATTTATTAAAACTGTATAACTGTATATGGAACGAACAAGTTTTTCCGGATCAATGGCGCAACGCTCTTGTGATACCAATTTTAAAACCGGGTAAGGATAAACATAAAGCTGAAAGCTACCGCCCAATATCTCTAACGTGCACAATGTGCAAAATTTTAGAAAAAATAGTGAATAAAAGATTACGCTGGTTTTTAGAAAAATCTAACACTATTTCGCAGCATCAAAGCGGATTTCGTCAATTTCATTCTACAACAGACCACCTTGTAAACCTAGAAACCTATGTATGTGAAGCCTTCGTAAACAAAGAAAATGTAATAGCTATCTGTATAGACATCGAAAAGGCTTATGACATGGTTTGGCGCAACATGATTCTACTAATCCTTAAAAAACTTAATATTAATGGCAATATCTATAATTTCATTACTAACTTTCTTAAAAATAGAAAAATCCAAGTAAGACTAAACGAAATATTATCTGAACCTATCATGCTACAAAACGGTATCCCCCAGGGTTCGGTATTAAGCGTTACGCTATTTCTATTAGTAATAAATGATATTATTGCAAAAATCCAAGCCCCCGTTAAAGGCTTGATATTTGCTGATGACCTAACGCTGATTTGTAAAGGCAAAAATACAGTAACAATAGCTGAGATACTACAAAAAGCACTACAAAATTTAGAAGAATGGTCTAAACAATCTGGATTAAAATTTTCTACTAGTAAAACCGAATGCATCCTTTTTAACAAACGAAGGAAGAAAGTAATACAACCCCCACTCTTCTTAATAGTAGATAATAGATAACTTAAATATGTAAACCACGTCAAACTACTAGGACTATATTTCGACGAAAAATTAAGCTGGAAAATTCATATCGAAAAACTCGCTATTGCCTGTAAAGATAGACTAAAAATATTAAAAGTAATTGCAAATAATAATTGGGGTGCAGATAAAAGGACATTGCTAACTACCTATCAAGCACTTATCAGATCAAAGCTTGACTACGGATCTATCGTATATAACTCAGCAAAAAAAAATTTACTCCAAATGCTCGACCCGATACAGAACTCTGCACTCAGAATTATTACAGGTGCATTTAGAACTAGCCCGGTTTCCAGCTTACTGTACGAAACTGAAGAGATGAATCTACAACAAAGAAGAAAACTCTTGAGCTTAAGATATGCATGTGCGATCAAATCAACTCCCAGTATATCTTCCTTCGAAAATGTATTTGCACACAGGTTTCTCAATATAACAAAAAATAGCAAAAACTGTCCTAAACCACTTTACAAAAGAATCAACCAATATTTACAGGAATTAAACCTGGAAATACCGAACATAATAGAACGTAAACCCCACGAATTTCCACCATGGAACACTAAAATCCCTGTCGATATTCTATTCACTCAAAATCTGGAAAATTCTGACTATAATAAAATATATATAACTACAGTTAAAGAAAACCAGCACATAACTATATTACTTAAAGACAATAAATATATAATAAAATTCAAACTACCTAATATATTCAGCAAAAACACTGGAGATCTATACGCAATAAAAAAAGCACTACAAATAATACTTTCTAACAGATATACCAAAACACTTATCACCACCAATTGTCCGCACCCCATAAATGCTATTAAAAACAAATACTCATCCAATGGTATTATAAGGGAAATCCACGAAGCCCTCCATAAAACCTCAATAAATCAACAAACAGTACAAATTCTTCACAGTAATTCTACACTATTCACCATTGAAGATATAAATCAAGCTCAGTCCATATCCGAGATAATCCACCCTATATACGAAGATGTAAAAAACCATATTAACCTTATCATTAAAAAAGACTGGAATAACATTTGGTTAAATTATAAAAACTCGAACATCCATCTGCTGGTTAACGATTTTTACCACCGAATACCATATAACGGACTGAATAGAAGAGAACAAACCATAGTTACCCGCCTAAGGATTGGACACACTAAAACAACACATGTGCATTTAATTAATAAATCCGACCCTAAACTTTGCACTGAATGTAACACACAAGTAACAGTTAAACATATATTAACAGAATGTAGAAACATTGATAAATATAAACCAAGACTTCCATCAGACCTAAAATCCATCCTAATTGACCCAAATCACTATGTTGAAATACTTCAATTTCTTAAAACTGTACAATTATTTACCGATATATAAAAATGTAAAATACGACGTTACTGTATAACAACAGATATATGTAAACTTATATGAATATTTTTTTTATGTACATATGTAAAACACTTCTATGTATTATTTTTATATTATTTCGATGTATTTTGTTTTTATTACTCTATGTATACATTTTTTTAAGTCGCCAATAACCTCTGATGTTGACGCGACTCTAATAAATGAAAAAAAAAAAAATAACATAATATTAGTTTTAAAAAATTGTAAAAAGTGACAAAAAATTTTGCCCTTATATACATACGTTGAACTTTTCAAAAATATGTACGCTTTTAAAAGTAGGCTTACTTTTCTTTCGATTGGTGTATCTAACAGTTTAAGTATTTTCATGAAAAATCAGTAAAAATTTTTGACTAAAGACCATAAAAAAAATGTTAAAAAAACTTTTCTATTATATTTTGATATCATGTTCAAATTTACCGTGAAGAAGTAGTTAATATATCATGAATAATTTATCCTCACCTAAAAATATATAACCATTTTATTTGTAATTTTAAGGTGGCTAGGTCCCTGTAAGGTGGAGTTTATAAATTGAAAATTTGTCAATCTTTTCGTATATTTTTATGTTTGTTTGTTCCTAAAGAAAGCTTTGTAATAGTAAGAAAAAAGTTTTCTTAAAAACATGTTAGAAATATGTCGAATAACCTGCATAGTCTCAGCCTATAGTTTATAAGTCCATACACGTGCTTTTGTAAGTTTGAGCGTGTACAACTTTGTAGGTTATTCGATGTTATTTAATTTTTATATGGATAAGTCCCAAAAAAATATTTCAAAGAACAAAACAAAATGAGACCTTCAAAATTAAAATCGAATAACAAATAAAAAAGTCTCCACTGTTTTGTCAACTTTTTCTTTTTTAAAGTCTGAATTTGACAATATCTAATATATTATGAAATAAGGGATTTTTTTAGTTTGACAATAATCCCTTATTTCATAATATATTGACTTTCATATCATTATGTAAGATTAAATTGTAGTAAAAAATATTTGTTTTTTATGGCATATATCTACGCATACAGTCTCCGTATAGGAAGGCGGCTAAAAAATATTTATTTTGTTTTCCGATGCATTTTTGTTTTTCTAGCGGTTTTTCGATTTTTGAGTTTTAGTTTTTCGGGTCTTTTAATACCTTAGAAAAAATATCATCAATCCAATGAAAAGGCATTTGTAAGAGCATAAAATTACCGAACTTTTCCTAGCTGAAAGTTTGGATAATGCATTCATTTCTTTTGTTATATACGGAAACGTCGTTTTTTGTTTATACTGTAATATCTTAGAAACATATGTCGAAAAGTGTTTGAAAAAATTGAAGATGATTAGGAATATGGACAGAATCGTTGAGTAACATTTTTGAGCCATTTTATTTTTGCCGAGAAAAAAATCATTTTGTAAAAAAATCGATTTTCTATGTCGAACGATAACTGGAGTAAAACGGCATTATTCTTTCTAAAAACTTCCAGAAAGGTAGGTTTTAACTATATATTGCCTAAGTTCTTCGCCCAGATAAGCACTTTTATTTTTCAAGTTATTTAAGATTATGTTTTAGAACGTCACGGTCATTTTTTGTCAACTGGGACTAATTTTTTCATTTCTTAATGAGGATTACAACAATGTTTTTTTAGTACAAAAGTTATAAAGTTCGGAATCTTTAATGAATGCGTTGACAAAAATGTTAATTTGTCGGAGATAAACGTGATAGTATAATCTAATATACATATAGTCCTTAGATGATTTTTAGTTCAGAACAGAGTTCGACAAGTATTCGACCGCAAAATATTTTCGGATACTTTTCTGTTTTCTGTAAGTATCGAGAAATAACAATGAAATATAAATTTCTAAGCATTGTATACCATATTAAGCCGATATACGTGATTTAAGAAAGTATACTAAAAAAGTATGCATCGGATACTTTGGTCGGATAATGAGTATACGAAAGAAGTAACTGACGGATACTTTCGTCGATTACTGAGTATCCGAAGAACGTTCCCGACGGATGCTTTCGTCGGATATTGAGTATCCGAAACAATATATCGGATACTTTTTCCGGATACTTTTCTTATTTTAAAATGTCTAAAAGAGGTATAAAATTTTCCCAGGCCTTCCTAAATATGGGGTTCCTAAATATCCGACTGATACCATACCATACTTAATACCTATTATACGTATTTTCATCCTGATGTTACCCCATGTTAACAGGAACCTAGGAAAATTTGAAACCTTTTTTTAACATTTTAATGTAAGTAATGTACCCGAAAAGAGTATCCGTCATAATGCTTAGAAATTGATATTTCGTTTTTTTTCTCGATATTTACAAAAAATAGAAAAGTATCCGATAATATTTTGCGGTCGAATACTTACCGAACTCTGGTTCAGACATATCATCAGGATACACTTGACAGAAGCTCCGTCAGCTCCACAATTACGACGATTACGCTATTTGTAGACCACTTGGTTTGCGGTGCATATTTGGACTTTGTCAAAGCTATCTGAAATAATTTTTCAAGATTAATGGAATATCATCAAATTATTTTATCATAATTATTATGTACTGAACTCCCAAAAATATGAGAATTCAGAACATGTATGTAATAGTCTAGTGACAGGCTTTCCCAAATTATCGCTCTACCTATTTTTCTTATAATCTTATAATCGGTAGAATTTCTATAATTCAAAGAATAATATATTAAACTAAACTTATTTAATATTGATAGAAAAACATAATTTATATGTATTGCATAATGCAGTTTATGCAGGGTGTAACTGAGTCTCGCAAAACTTATAACGTATAATATCAGTATGGACTCATCACACTTACGCCTGATTCCTATCGACTATCCGCAACTACTTATTCTTATATTCACAATTGATCTATATCTCTGGAGCTCATTCCTCTATCCGCAACCCAAGGACACGCTGCGTTGTTGCGATATTTATTCAGGCGACAGACTACTAAGTATTTATATTCAACATAATTTTCGACTGATTACTTTTAAATGAAAGAAAATTTATGAACTTATAAAAAAATGTATGTAGGGTTAAAAGGTGTTTTGTTTTCTTAATTAATTAAAAAGAGATACGGACATACAATGCTTAAATTATACCAGAAAAATGAATTTCATATTGTAAAAATAATTAATTTAAAGTTTGTTAATAAAAGTTTATTAAATTTTATAAGGTTGTGTTGGCTAGGTATTAAATAATTAGAGTAGAAATTAAGTTATGATATTTTATTATCATAATATTTTACAGTACAAAAGTTATAAAGTTCAAAGACTTTATTAGTGCGTTGACAAAGATGTCAATTTGTCGAAGAGAAATGTGATAGTATAATCACATCCAAAAAGTACTTAAACGATTCTTAGTTCTCACATCCCATTATAGTACAGATGGCAGAAGCACCGTTACCTCTACAAATACAACGATTACACTTATTGTAGAAAACCTGGTGTGGGGTGCATTTTTGGACTTGGTCGAAGTCATCTGAAAAAGTTTTACCACACTAAAGGCTAATCTATGAAATAATTATATCATATTATCAAGTGTTTTAAATCTTTATAACTTTAAGAAATGCTATAATTATAATTTGTAATAGACTACTTTGCAGATTTAGATACTGAGGATGATCGTATAATTTTTATTATCTTATAGTAGGTAAAATTTTTATAATTCAAAGAATCAAATATTAAACTAAATGTATCCATTGAACTAAGTTACCGATATGTGGGATCTCCTCAGCCTTGCGGGCGGATGCGGTACAAGCCATCCTGCTGCATGCAGCGCTCTTGCCATCAGCCAGACAATGACAATAATTGCAGTCATCCTTAAAGTATTTAGCAGGGCATTCATCTCCTTGTATGTATCCAACTATAATAAAAATAATAAATAGGTATAGAAATTAATATTCTTAACTTGCTTTTGAAAAATGTACTAGTAGAAAGATTACTTACAGACTACTGGAACCTGCTCAGCAGAGCCTATAAAAGACAGAAAAGAAAGTTATTATTATCATCTCAGTTAGAGCTGAATAAATTACAGTTTTAATATCTTTCTAAATTATTGTTGGTCTCCCGAAGCAGTATTAGTTAAAATAATCTTACGTGGTTGGGAGCGAGGTCGGCAAGCTATTCTGGTGCAAGCAGCATGGTGTCCATCGGTGTCGCAAATGCATGAGTTGCAGTTGTCCCTGAATCTTCGGGCGGGACATTTATCTCCCTGTTGGTATCCAACTGAAAAAAGGAGGAAACACATACAGTAATGTATTTTCTTGGAATGGATAAAATACTACTAGTATAATAATATTTGTACTCACAGACTACTGGAAGCTGCTCAGCAGAGCCTATAAAAGACAGAAACGAAAGTTATTATTATCATCTCAGTTACAACTGAATAAATGTCAGTTCTAATATCTTTCTAAATTATTATTGGTCTTCCGAAACAGTATTAGTTAAAATAATCTTACGTGGTTGGGAGCGAGGTGGGCAGGCTATTCTGGTGCAAGCGGCGTGATGTCCATCAGTAGCGCAAACGCATGCGTTGCAGTCGTCAATGAATCTTTGGGCGGGACATTGGTCTCCCTGTTGATATCCAACTGAAAAGGGAGTAAAGATTTATAGTAATGTATTTTCTTGGAATGGATAAAATTGTTCTAGTGTAATAATATTTGTACTCACAAACTACTGGAAGCTGCTCAGCAGAGCCTATAAAAGACAGAAAAGAAATATATCATTATCATCCCAGTTACATATGAATAAATGATAGCTCTAATATCTTTCTAAATTATTGTTGGTCTCCCGAAGCAGTATTAGTTAAAATAATCTTACGTGGTTGGGAGCGAGGTCGGCAGGCTATTCTGGTGCAAGCAGCATGGTGTCCATCGGTGGCGCAAACGCATGAGTTGCAGTCGTCCATGAATCTTCGGGCGGGACATTTATCTCCCTGTTGGTATCCAACTGAAAAAGGAGTAAGGATCTACAGTAATGTATTTTCTTGGAATGAATAAAATTGTACTAGTATAATAATATTTGTACTCACAGACTACTGGAAGCTGCTCAGCAGAGCCTATAAAAGACAGAAAAGAAATATATCATTATCATCCCAGTTACATATGAATAAATGATAGCTCTAATATCTTTCTAAATTATTGTTGGTCTCCCGAAGCAGTATTAGTTAAAATAATCTTACGTGGTTGGGAGCGAGGTCGGCAGGCTATTCTGGTGCAAGCAGCATGGTGTCCATCGGTGGCGCAAACGCATGAGTTGCAGTCGTCCATGAATCTTCGGGCGGGACATTTATCTCCCTGTTGGTATCCAACTGAAAAAGGAGTAAGGATCTACAGTAATGTATTTTCTTGGAATGAATAAAATTGTACTAGTATAATAATATTTGTACTCACAGACTACTGGAAGCTGCTCAGCAGAGCCTATAAAAGACAGAAAAGAAAGTTATTATTATCATCTCAGTTACAACTGAATAAATGATAGCTCTAATATATTTCTAAATTATTGTTGGTCTCCCGAAGCAGTATTAGTTAAAATAATCTTACGTGGTTGGGAGCGAGGTCGGCAGGCTATTCTGGTGCAAGCAGCATGGTGTCCATCGGTGGCGCAAATGCATGAGTTGCAGTCGTCAATGAATCTTCGGGCAGGACATTTATCTCCCTGTTGGTATCCAACTGCAAAACGAGTAAGGATTTACAGTAATGTATTTTCTTGGAATGGATAAAATTGTACTAGTAAAATAATATTTGTACTCACAGACTACTGGAAGCTGCTCAGCAGAGCCTATAAAAGACAGAAAAGAAAGTTATTATTATCATCTCAGTTACAACTGAATAAATGATAGCTCTAATATATTTCTAAATTATTGTTGGTCTCCCGAAGCAGTATTAGTTAAAATAATCTTACGTGGTTGGGAGCGAGGTCGGCAGGCTATTCTGGTACAAGCAGCGTGGTGTCCATCAGTAGCGCAAACGCATGCGTTGCAGTCGTCAATGAATCTTTGGGCGGGACATTGGTCTCCCTGTTGGTATCCAACTGCAAAGGGAGTAAAGATTTATAGTAATGTATTTTCTTGGAATGGATAAAATTGTACTAGTATAACATTTGTACTCACAGACTACTGGAAGCTGTTCAGCGGAGTCTATAGAAGACAAAACAAAATCATTATTATTATCTTTGCCAATGTTTGATGACTACCAAAAAACTATATTATTAGCTTATTTGCTTAATACGGTATGAAATTTATAATATTCTATTTGAACTTGAAGGTATTTATTTATAAATGAAAATATTAGTGTATCCAAAATTGAAACGTTACGAAAATGCATGAAAAAATAATTATATTCACATATGAATTTCTAAGGAAATAAGATATACAATAAACCGATGAAAATGTCATAAATTCACTACCTGTTCTTCATAAAATTTATAATTTTCAATGTCTTCTTAAAAGATCAGTCTTAGTTTTGCGATAGTGCTGGGCTTTATAATTGCAAGGCGATGTGATAGACCTACTGAACCCAGTACATGTATTAAAAAGTTTCGTGTTTCTCAAAAAATAGGTGGTATATGACAAGAGCAATTGAAGGTTGAAAGGTGAGTTTTTTTTAATATTTTGAGATTTTGTTTGATTTTTAGCTAAACAATTAGTGACTTGTGAGAAAAAAGTGTAATAATATTATTTGTTCAAAATGAGGTAAATAATCTAAAAAAAGATTTATTTTACTGTATTGTGATACTTTGTGAACTCATGTATTGTGATATTGAGATTCTAGAAAAACGCCATCAAGTTTTTCAAAATAAAAAATCTTAAAATTAAGCATTTAATATCTCTATTAATTCTAAACTTGTTAGAAAATGGTCTCAAGCTAAATATAAGTTCTGCAGAACTTTTAAATGGTGAATTTTTATTACAGTCACACAATGGAAATACCGAAAAAAATTCACTTTTTAAAAATTCTGCAAAAATTATATTCAGCTTAAGACCATTTTCTAACGAGTCTAGAATTGAAGGAAATATGAAAAACTTAAGTGTAAGATTTTTTATATTGAAAAACTTGAAGGCGTTTTTCTAGAATCTCAATATCACAATATATCACAATACATGGATTCACAAAGTATCATAATTGGGTCAAATCAATTTTTTTAGATTCTTTACCTCATTTTGAACAAAAAATGTTGTTACACTTTTTTCTCTGAAGTCCGTAGTTTTTGATTGAAAAATCTAACAATGTTGGGAAAATCTCTAAATATTAAAAAGATGTATTTTTCAACCTTTAAATGCCCTTGACATTTAATACCTTGGGGTCTGAAGTCTTTTCACATATTCTGGGTACACCTACCAATACACCCATATATATTTTTTTTAGAAATTTGAAACTGCTTGATATATATATATATATATATATATATATATATATATATATATATATATATATATATATATATATATATATATATATATATATATATATATATATATAATAAAAAATATTAGAAATTTAAAACTGCTTGATATATATGTATGCATAAAAGGTTTTATTTTTTGTGTACATATATAACAGATAACATCGATAATGGTTAAGGGCATTATCGATATTATCTGTTATATATGTACACAAAAATTCAAAATTGTGCCCATGCTATCCGTGATATCTAACTTTTAAGTAAACGTTCTTAACTTGTCATAATGATCTGATCAGATTTTTATATCTGGAAAACTTAAAGATTTTTAATAGTAGAATGCGTATCTATGGAGAACTGAGTATTAAGTATTTTTGAGTTTTCTAACTCTAATACAGTTAGAGATGATAGTTAATCAATCATTAAAACTTAGCTTATGTAAAATTAAGAATTTAATAAATTAATTTTAATTTGTTTACTATTTGGACTTCAAAATAGTTAAAAGTTGATGTGAACATTAATACGAAAAATATTATTTACCGGAAAGTGGCGAAGCCGAAATAGCCACGACCAGAGCCAGAGAAGCAATAACCAAAAATACACGCATGATTACAGGTGTATACTTGCAAACTGTGAGATGTTCGCCACACTTTCTGGCTTTTATACTATTTGGAAGATAAAACAATCTTTACGTCAATCCTTGTTTGCCTATAATTCTTTAACAAAAGTACTTTATTTTTTCTGAATTCATAATAGGCCAATATGCAAAAATACCTTATCTGATGACCTTAGTTATTAAAGTAAAAGTTCTTTTGAGTAAATTTATTAATTATTTGCAGTGAAAATACCTCATAGAATTGTACGTATAAAGCAATATACACGTATTATGTAAAGTGGCATAATATCCGATGAAAAACATTTTTCTGATTCGATGGAATAGCCAACTATTTTTATCGATCACAGATTTTTCAAATACATTATTTAATTTTTGTTTGGATAGTACCGACGGATTATATTGATATAAATAAATAGACGCCGTCTATCATATAATATCTCCCAATTGTCTGAGTAAAAACGAAACTGAAAAATAAAAATCTCAATATACGTGAATTTCTTTATGTTCAACATCATTTGACATGTATTACAAATTTAGCGAAGCACGTTATCGTCAAAATATTTTTTATTATATTTTTTTTTAAGATACCCAACCGATATTTTGAAATTTTTTTATAATTTTTTAAAAAATTGATTGGATCTCTAAAAAAAAACGAAAAAATTCTTTGCTTAATTTGTAATACAGGTCAAAAGGAGTCGAATGACCATCGAAAATAATTTTTGTTCATCATTTACCTAAAATCGTGTGAAGGAACAAAGTTCCTTTAAAAAATATGGTATTGAGAATAGTGATTTATTGTGACGTGTAAGATCAAAAGTTTTAGGTCTCATAACGGTAAAATTTAAGATATTACTAAGTATTTATAGCATACAAATTTTCAGAATCAATTTTTTTTCTTTAACCTAGGCCTGCCCCTTTAATCGAATTAAATGGATAATATTTATAATATAAAAGTATATAATCAATGTTCGACTCACGTGTTAGGATCGAATCAAAGAGTGGCGATCTTTATAAGGTAATTTATAAGGCGGCTCATAACAATCGCTTTCAATACATTAAAATTATTTTATTTATTAACTTTTTGCTTCCTCAAAGAGTTGTGATAGTAAAAAGAAAGTTTTGCTAAAAGCATGTTAGAAACATGTTTTGAGACATTAGGAATCAAAATACACTATTTTTTAGAAAATTCTGTATGTATGTATGCGTGTGCATATGTGTGTGCGTGCGTGCATGCGTTTGTGCGACGGAGCGTGAGTGCGTGCGCCCCTGTGTGTTTGGAAAAGCCATAACGAAACAAAAGAAAGTCCGTGAAGTCATACAATACAGCGGCAACAACGCTGTACCGACAAAATATCTGTAGTCTGGCAATATTTAGATAAATAGGTTATAACTAAAAAGAACGATATCCTCTACATATATATATATATATATAGACTGAGAAGAGGCAGACGCTCATTCCAAACAACAGTCTTCTTAGCGTAAGGATGAAATGAAAGCAGATGAACCCCCATCACCGTTGAATGAAAAACCAATATTTAAAATCTGTCTAAGTCATAGCAAAAGCGAGAGCCACCGATGCTAGAGATACATAAAGAGTAAGAGTTGAAAGACTTCCAGGCTGGCCAAGGAGCGAGTAACAAGATAAAACTGAGCAACTATCCACGAGTGCTGTCAAACTGTTATGATATTCAAGGACATGGTACACTAAGAAAGCGCTCAAATTTAAGACGAATTTGATTACCATACCGAGGCCCCACCATAACATATCAGTGGATTGAAATTTAGACGTCAGATGCTTCGGTCATAATTAAAGAGTTCACACAGCAAAAACGTGTGGTGTTTCTGAATTCAGACTGAACCATCAGAAATGGCTAGAATATATAAATGTGATGACTGATATTGTGCAGTTGATGGATCAAGCAAATAAAACGATATCTGATAATCTCAGACACAACCTTGAATGTTTGGTGAAGCAAAGTATGCACATCGACACATATAGACACTTGCAACCGAAACGGCACTAAGTAGATTGCCTTCACATAAACTATATTTTATCCGTCGCCATGAAATCTCTCAAGTTGGACAAAATAGCATCTAGTCAGATTCACGAGAACGAAGCCAAACAAGCAAGTCTCCTCGTAGACAAAACGATTCATCCACGTGCAGCTGCTAATCCAGTCAGGATTATTGGACGAGACAAAATGCTGCTCATTGCCATCGAATGCATTACATCGAGGAGCAGGATGCATTGGTATGAAACCCAACCAATGAAGTCGACAATCAGGCGTATGTCGAAGAAGATAAACATACCCGGAAGATGAGAGATGAGACGAACCAACCCAACCCAGAACAGTACGATCCCCTACGTAACTGGGTCAGAGAAGGCAGCTGGACCTCTCAACGTTGCTATCGACATCCCAGTTGAATATTGCAAATTCTGACAGCTCCAATCACTTCATAGTTGAGTTAGAATAAAAAACTAATCAACGAACTAACCAAACATTCCATAGGACTGTCCACATGTTGCGCACACCCGAAAGACTCAGCAGGTACCGACAGCGAGTAACCAAGATCCAAGAAGAACATCAGTCTGACAGCATCATGCGTAATCCGAAACAATAACACATCATCACCATACCATCACTCCCGATCCGGCTAAAAGGACCAAATGTTAGAAAAAGAGGGGAAGAAAACATACTTATCTGGGGACATGAAGTGATGCATTTCGTCCCAGATCTGCTGGCTGGAATCATCAGTAAAGTCATGCACGCTAAGAACAGACCCTGCCTTATACATGACGAAGTAATAGTAGTACATACATATACTTTATACATAAACTTGATACATACACGAGCCTAGTTAAGTCTCAGAATATGGAGAATTTCTGTAATACGTATCAAGAAACATTTTTTTCAATTGACAATAAATTTTGCAACACTATAAAATAGTTGAAAAAATTTCTTCTTATGAAAATTCTTCTTATTAAAAATTAGGTACACGGGGAACGTGTGGCAAACATGTTGGCTTTATATATTGGAATCATATAGATAATATATTGGAAGTATGTGGGAAATATGTGAAAATCATGTGGGAAAAACATCATCCAACATACTACACTAATGTTGTTAAAGCACACCCTCCCACATGCTTCCAATATTTTTGCAACATATCTCCAAATTTGTTCAAATATTTTCTCCAACATGTGGGCAATAGCTGGGAGAAATATTGGTACCCACTTTACGAATTTAAAAATTTTCATACATTTTTGTAAAATTAAATTTTAATTTTACTAAATAATCTATTTATTGCAGCATTTATTATAATTTTCTAGATATTAAAAATGTTTCTAGGGAAATAAATAGATAGACAATATAACTTATAAATACTGTACTTTTTATTGACTTATTCGCATTCTAACTATTCACAGGGGTTATCGCATAGCATACATTGGTATTTTCGAATTTTATATAAAAGCATACGCATATTCAAATTCAAATTCAAATTTATTAATCAGAAGAAGATTTACATACATAGAGTTTGACAAAATGATGTAAATCCCTATACAGGTAAACTAGTTACCTGTGCGCAGGTCCGGCACATAGAGCTAAAATAACATAAAATACTTTAAGTTTTAAACTTAAATTACTTATTTAAAACCTAAACTAGTATAGTATAAACTGTTAACTAAACTAGTATCGTTGTATAATGCAGTTTACTTATCTAATAACAAAAATAGTGTTTGTATATACATATATTTAACATAATTGCACTTCAGATAATTTAGATATCTTTTATCCAGATTTTTATATAAAAATCAAAATCCCTACGTTCATACTAAAAGTACTACTATAATGAGTATCTCCATAAATTTTTAGCCCAATCCATCCATGCGTAGACTTGGAATCTTACGGACAGTGCTTAAAGTCTTCGAAAAGAGTCTGGTTTGCCATGGAGGCACAGAAGGTCCAACGAAGGTAAAAAATATACAAATTGGTAGGTTTTTATGTATACTTTCAGGAAAAAAACCCTTATTAAAATAAATATCAAAATAAAAATTCCTAATCAATTTTTTTGTTTCACATTTTAAAGGTGGTGTGCCCCCTTAATTTACTGTTTAAGTCTTCTAGAGGAAAACACGATGTAGTCCTAAGAGGACCTGTACGACGCACTACCTCAGGTGAATGTCGAGGACTGTGCAAGTTACACGACACATATTTTATTCCATACTCGACCGATATGGCCACTTTTTGCCCCTGAAAATCGGGGCGAAAGTAGCATATATTTCCCGTAAACCCATTTGCGGGGCGAAAGTAAAATCAATTACATAATTCCAGCCCGGTTTTTTATGAACAATACGGGGAGGGTACACCTCATCACCCGTACCACATCGTGAATCGGAACCAGAAAATGAATAGTCTGATGAAGAACTGAGAGAAAAGATCGCTCACTTAGATCTTAAGGTAGTTCACCGGTGATAATAAGGTTAAAAAGTTCATTTATATTTCAAATCATCATTAAACGGCATTATTTATAACTTAATGTCTTCAATTCACAAATTAAAATATTAAATATTAAAAGATACCCAAAAGTTTTGAAATGAGGCAGAAAACTAAAGTGGCGGTATAAACTTTTCTACAGACTGTACCACAATATAAACATACTAATAACATAAGCAACAATGTTTTCTTAGCCATAGCTTTGAAAGGAGATCGCTAACTATAGATATTTTATTTGACGTAATATAGGTAGTAATTCTTTACAACATATTAGTTTTTCAGGTAAATATATAATTCATTTCTGCGGTTACAAATTAAAATGTCTCTTTAACACATGTTTAGCCTATATCTTACGTGTTAAGACTGACAACTTTGACATTGATAATACTACTAATAACATTTTGTCAAAATTTAAAGCAAATATATAATAAATCGATTAGCTGGTGAACGTCCTTAATAAAATAGTAAAATTGATTTGCATATTATACCAGCATTTTAAAAGAAATGTTTATTTTCAGGCTGTTGCAGGTTCTTTAACTACCACTGCTCCGACTGCTGCTGCAAAACATATTACTGCGACTGCCTCCGTGACAAATATTGCTCCAATTGCTGATGCGACAAGTACTGCTCTTGGTACCTCTATTACCAACCCGCTGCTAACTTGCCAGACACCGGGAAATGGCTGATTACTCTTATTCGAGGTCTGCAATGTTTGGATTGACAAAGGCTACTTGACGTATGTACAATGGTGGGCCAGAAAACTGAAGAAAATGACATGCCACGTATTAAAACATATTGTCGTTGCTGATAACCTAAAGAACACGTGCGCAAGAGGTACTCAAATAAAACAACTGGCATACCATTGGAGATCGTTACCGCAGTGGAATGTAAGTATTCAATTTTTATTTTATTCTTTTTGCTCTTTCCATATATATGCATTTAAGCATCACTCACTTAACGTCGTCGTCAAAATAGATTTACTCTATTTCAACTAAAAAATGCTAATTAAAGATAAAACACGAAAAATGATTATTCAAAGAATGTGAAATATGTTTGAAGATACCACCTTTATCGGCAAATTAATACAATCATTATTCCTACTAAATAGTTAAGTCTAAAACAATTTTTATAAGTAAAATAAAATATCTTAACTCTATTTACTTAATATTTTTTATTTTGTTTTTATTTATTTAATTCTATTTTATAGAAATAATAATTGTAACCATTTGATAACTTAACTTACATATCGTCTAAATCGTCTAAAAGTATATCTTCTTTAAATAATTTAATAACAATATGATACTGAAAAGTCAGGTTTTGAAAACTTTCATCTTACCTCAAAGTGTAATGAACAGTAAAAGTTAAATACACGTAGCTGAAAACGTAGGCCTAAAGATAAAATTAATTCAATGATTGTTTCTGTATTAAATATCATAGTAAATTCTGTATTTATTTTCAGATGACGTGAACAAAAAATATTACTTTACTCTGACGCCCGCCGAATTTACAGATGTAATTAATCCAATGTGTTCCACAATATGCAACCCTAAGGTATAGAGTTACAAGACCAACAACGCTGATTAAAATTCGTTTTCACTACTTGATATTTATTTTCTTAACAACAATTAATGTATTATATTAACAACGTATTTCTATTGCAATAATATGTTTTGCTGACATATATGCTTCAGTATACTCTTCTGCTTCTGCTTTTCCATCACCGACAAAAATAAACAAATAATTGTTTGACCAATGTTTAAAACCAAGGATTATTTTTTAAATAAAAGAAAATTGAGATGATTAGAATAATTAAGAAGATTATTCTGTAAAATTTTTGAGTCATTTTATTTTTCTATACATGAAAAAAAATCAGTTTGTTCTCGGATCCTGCTTTGCTAGGCACCATATACTGGGTTTTCTCTTCACTTATTTCTAGGCCTATTTCTTTAGCTCGCTTTATTAGTATTTCTACGTTTTTTATTACGGTTTCTCTGTTCTTTCCTATAATGTTGTGTTAGGGAACCATTTATTATAATTTCCTCTTTACTTTCTTGTACTGCCCATACCACGTATTCTAAAACTAAGTTAAATAGGAAGGTTGATAGAGCATATCCCTGCTTTAGCCCGTTGTGAATGTCAAATGCCTGCGATAGGCTCTTACCTGATCTGACTATCCCCGACTGTTATCTAGGTACATTCTGATTGAATTGACCAACCTTTTTGGTACACCTAGCAATACTAAGACGTGAAACATTTTACATTTTATTATTGAGTCATACGCTTTTTTGAAATCAATGAATAATTAATTGGTGTACCGTTTCCCTGTATTCCCATTTCCTTTCGAGGAACTGCCTAACTGTGAACATCTGATCGCTTGTTGACTTGTTTCGCCGAAATCACACTTGTAGTCCACGAGAATTTCGTCCGCGAGCGGTGTGAGTCTATCTAGTAGTACATTAGAAAGAATTTTGTAGCATGTACAGGTAAGAGAAATGCCTCTAAATTATTACAATACAATTATGAATTATTTTCTTAAGTGGTTCCGTTCCCTGTTTAAATAGTTCGGCCCGTAAATGATCTATTCCAGGGGCTCTATTGTTCTTAACTTGTTAATTGCCTTGCAGACCTCCTGTAGGCAAGGTTGCTCAATTTGTGATTCAGCAATGTGAATTTCGTTATAGTCAAAAGTGGTTTGTTGTTCGTGTACATTCAGGAGCTCGTCGAAATAATTTCTCCACCTATTTAGTAGTTCATCTATGTCCATTATAAGGTTCCCATGATCGTCTCTTAGGAAGTTAGTTTTACTTTGGGATTCTTTCCTTATTAAGCTTATACCTGTATACATTTCTCGAATATTATTTCTATTACTGTTTTCTTGTATTGCTGAGACTTTATTATTTTCCCACTTTCGTTTTTTATTCTGAAAAATTCATTTGACTTGTTCACTTTTTCATATTACGGTAATATGCGGAGGTGATCTCATTCGCGTTGTTAAGGCTAAGCATTCGTGCTTTTTGTATTTTTCTATTCTACTCCTCGCATTCCTCGTCAAACCACGGTTTTTGCTTGTTCTTTTTCCGCTGCCCTAACACCGTCCTAGCAGCTTGTCTTACAGAACTTTTGATGTTTTCCCAGGTACTTTCGATGTCACTCCCTACCTCCGGGTCGCCTAACCTATTGTTATCCGATACTTCCAGTTTACTTGAAAGTTCCTCCCTATATCTAGTTTTAGTTAGCGTGTCATTTAATTTCTGAAGATAAAATTCCTCTGTTAGGCATATTTTATTCTTATTTCTTTTACTAGTAAACAAACCATAATCTTGACTATAACAAGAGAATGATCTGAATCGCAATCAGCTCCACGGTAAGTTCGGGCGTTAAGAATGTCAGCTTGTCTTCTTTGGTCAATTAAAACGTGGTGGATTTGGTAAAGTCTGCGTCCACCGGGACCTCTCCAGGTTGCTTTATGCCTTTCTAAGTGAATGAAACACGTGGTTTTGACTACAAGATTCTTAGACGCGGCAAAATTAATTACTCTTATTCCATTATCGTTACTCACGTCATATAAACTTTCTTTTCCTATAGTCAGTCTAAAATTTTCCTCCTTTACAATTTTCGTGTTAAAATCTCCTAGCAATATTTTAGTTTTGTGTAAAAGGAATCTTTGACTGTATCGACCGTGTCCTCCGTTGGGCAATGGACATTAATATATACGTACTTATACCATCGGCTTCTGACGGTTATGAACCCTGTGCAATCATCAGTAAGTCCAAAATTAATTCCCATGTGCATTATTCCATTTCTTACTAAGAAGCCCATCCCTAGCTAACCTGTCTTTTCCAATCTGCTGTATAAAATTTTGTATTTATTCATATACTTTATGTTCAGGCTTCCTCGTCGCCTAACCTCCTGTAGAGCCACTACATCTAATTTATACCTATCTGCCTCTTTTGTTCTCACCTCTAAATGCCAGTCCTGAGCTAAGCTCCGCACGTTCCATGGGCCCATCCTTAACTCCGTTATGGTTTTTTAGCATAATATTTCCCCGATAGTCCCCTCCCAGACATCCAAATGCGGGACATCTTTATGTCCGGACTTGTATCTTCCCGGAGAAGAATTCATGATTTATGTTTGCGAATCACTCGCCGCGTTGGATTAGGTGGTAAATCCGGTGTAGGTTCATCACGCCTACTACCCGCATTCCGTGACCTGTGCATGATTTGTAGATGCTCCGCGTTGGATCGGGTTGGTGTCCAATCCGATATAGGTTCATCACTTCTACGACCTGCTCTTCCTCTTAGTATTTCTTTTGTTTTTGGTTGTTAGGTTTGGAATTGGCCTGGAAGGGGGTGCATTATGAGGGGTAATGTTGAGAGATATGGTCCATTATCCTCCAAGCACGCAATGTTTATGTCCGGCAGCATTTCGCAGACTGGCGTCTGACTGCTTGAGAATAAAAAACCCTCAGCTCCGCAGGCTTTAAAAAAATGAACGAGTTTTCGCTGCATTGCCGCACATGGCTCTCGCGTGTTTATTCACTTTCTCGCAGTGATTTTTGGCTCGTGTTGTCTTTGTTCGTAAGGTTGAGCATTCGTAATAAATAATCATTGAAAAGCCGTTGTTAGTTTTCCGGAAAAAAAAATAAAATAAACGCGTGGTTGCGAGAATTTCAATTTTGTAATAAATTAATAAATCCGTTGTTTATAAACTCGAACAAAATTACAAAATTACGAACAAATTTTATTTGTAAAAGTCGTAGACATTTATTATATTCATAAATAAAATTTAATCAATACTTATAGCAATATTTATTATTGTTAATTGAAAAAAATGTAACTTTGCGTAAAGAACATTTTTTAAAAATCCTTGTATTTATTACAAAAATGTGCGTTTACTCCGATAACTTAAAAAATTCTTTGTTAAATAGTTTCAAAAGAAGTGAAGATATATATTTGAGCTGTTTTTAGTTAATCGATATATTTTTTATATTTTATTTTCCAATACAATTTATAAGGAATAAAATTTATGTTAGTTAAATTTCGGTTAAAAAATAAGTTTTAATAAACTATTTTGATTACCTTAATTTTTTATAAATTAATTGGTGTATCGAATATAACATAGAAATTTATTATTTAAAATCCTTTTTTATGGAACATGAAATAACGAAAACAAGTTAATTATATATCAAATTATTAAGAATTATAACATTCAAGAGAGGCGCAACTTTTGAATGAGACTCAGTCGACAAAAACTACCTTAATATTACCAAATATCAAATTAAAATTAAAAAATTTTAAAAATTTGATTTTTAGAAATGGATATTATAAATAAAGATATCAATGATGTGATAAAGATTTTGAAATTTTGCATAAATAAAAAGTATGTATTTACTATACGAAATTCATTTAAGAAATCTTTTAAAATCTATAATAATATTCCAATTATATTATGTATAAACATAATTGTTTTTTCTTACAAAACTTAAAATTGTAGTATTGTTGTGTAAAAGGAGATAGACGATGCAAGTACCTTTAAGCAGTGATTGAACGCTGTGATAAACTAGATTTATAAATTGTTCTTCTCTTCTAGCTAGATAGATGTGAGTCAATAAGAGATTAAAACAATTTGGAAAGATAGCAACCTTTTTAAAAGCCTATATATATGTAAGCATTGTCTACGAAGCTTATCTAAATTATCCTATTCGAATAACCTTTATGTATTTTTTCAATTCATTAAATCTGATGTCCCGGCTATAAATTATTATAAACCTTATGAAGTGTAGCAAATGTCATGATCTAATTTTGTTCTAATAAATTAATTTTAAATTACTATATCTCTTTCTAAATAATAGCTCAAAAAGAGTGTGCTTTTTTATCATTGATGTTTGATAAAAGATAATTGTTTACTAAAATTACAGAATGATAGGCAATAATCCTTATCACAGCAATTTGTTCTCTGTACGTCATTTATTAAAATTATTTAAATATTTAAATTAAATGTAATCAGATGTTAGTACGTAGATTCACTGAATTTCTAATCATTTAAATTTTTATGAACGATTTGTCATCATAGATTTCCGAGATATAACCGTTAAAACTAAATATGACTTTTATCGTGTTTAAACAAAAGAAGGAAAAAAGCCTATCCAAAATTTACGGTTGTATAAGATAGGTAATTTTATGCTCTGTTTAATGCATTTAAATTAAATTGATCATAATATTTCTAACGTACCAAAAAACTAGAAAAACTCTAACTCAAAAATCGAAAAATCGAAATATTATTATAAAGAGAAAACGAGTCGATGAATCTTTAAATATCTTTATAATTTCGAATCTTCATTAACAGTAGAAACATATGAGCTATGTTTGATAAAAAATGACCGTGTCCTTCTCGAGATATAAGCCATAAAAAAATCAAAATATACGTAACCTCAAATATCTTGAAATATACAGGTTGTTGTGATCTAGGCAAAGAACTCATTCAAGAGATAGTAAAAAACTACCGTTTTGGAAAGTTTCAAGCCGATTAACTCCAATATTCGCATCTGACTGAAAATTAATCTTTTTACAAAAAGATTTTTTTCTCTTCAAATAAAAAGATGAAGCCTCAATAATTTTAAGGAATATTCTTCTCCATATTTCTAATCATCTTTTTCAAAAACAAATTTTCTTTTATTTCACAGATATATAACCATTTGAAAAATATGACGATTTCGTGAATAACAAAACATGGAAAATAGCTTATTCAACATTTCGGTATGAGGTATCAAAAAGACCCGAAAAACTAAAACTCAAAAATCAAAAAACCGCTAAATACTAAAAACGCATAAAAAAAACAAAAGAAAATATTTTATAGCCGCCTTCATTAAAAAAAAATCCGCTGCTAATTGCAGTAGCAGAATATTTTCTCAAAGAGAGATCCTAATAAATCGAGTGTGTAAATTTAATAATGGAAATTCGCATTAAATAAAGTAAAGCTAAAGGTAAATCATTAAACACACGCGTTTAAGTATTGCCAGTCTGAGATAATCTTAAATCTTAATTAAAATAATTTTCACCATATCTGTACACGAAATGAATGAGGGCTTATAAGGGCCAAAATCGGCCCCCACCACTCCATTTGTAAAACCAAAAATTTCGAACAGAGTAATGTAGATCCACATCCATACACACATACACACACACACGCACACACACACGCACACATACACACACACGCATGCTTACATACATACACACGCACTCACACATGCACACGCACGCACGTACGCACACATACATACACACACGCAAACATGTACACACACACAAAGTCACACATATACATCCATACAGACATTTTCTAAAAATAGTGTATTTTGATTCCGAGTATCTCAAAACATGTTTCTAACATGTGTTTAGTAAAACTTTTTTTTATCATCACAAAGCTACCTCTATGAGGATCCAATTGAATATAAAATCAAAACTTTTCGATAAATTGAACTCGTTTTTGTATTCAGAAAACTTCTAAATATAATATTTTCCTCGGTGAAAAAAATTAATTTATATATTTTATTTATAAAAAAGAAGTGTTCTCTTTTACGTTATCACGATCATCAATTGCATTAAAAAATGCCGCAAACTGATTTGACACTGTGCTTTTCTGCACCACGTGCACACACACACATGCTCACTAGCGTACGCATACACACACGTAACACACGCACAAGCAAACGCACATGCACACAACTTCTTTTAGTCCTCGCTTTACCAAGTGGGGTGAATCAATCACCCCAACAAAAACATTTAATAAATCCAACGTTGTTACTTCTACACTATTTCTAAAAATAGTGCATTTTGATTCCCAAGGTCACAAAACATGTTTCTATAATATTTTTAGCATAACCTTTTCTGGCTAACTAAACTATTTTCTACAGTCTGGGCAAAGAGCTAAGCTAAGAGATAGTAGAAAGCTACCCTTTTCAGCTCCATTTATTTAAAACATTTTCCATCATACGTTTCCGATATTCACCGCTTAAACAAAAAACGACATTTCCGTATATAACAGCAAAACGGAAATAACTTATTTAAAATTTCGGGTCAGAAAAGATAGGTAATTGTATGGTCTTTTAAATACATTTAAAATGAATCGATATTATTAAGTAATGTGATATGTATCAATAAATCCGTTGGTTCGAATTCCACTCGAAACTGTAGGACAAGTTATGATGCATACGTACTTCACCTACTACATTTTCCAAATGTAGGACGGGGGGAATGGATGCATCAGGACTATAGGGAACCAGGTTTAATACGTGCAAGTAAAAGATTACCTCTGCAAAGTTCACTTGCACTTAGACCGTGGATGAACAATAACAATAACAATATTAATTCAAACATACCAAGTAACCCGAAAAACTAAAACTCAAAAGTCGAAATACCGCTAAAAAAACTTAAAAACATCGAAAAAACAAAAAAAAATTGTTTTTCAGCCCCCTTCTTTAAAAAAAACAAGAAGAATGAGCCCTGAAACATTAATTTTGACCGTGAATATTCATAGTAATACTCATCCACATCCATCCATACACACATACACACACAGACACGCACACGCACACACATGCATACATCCATACGGGCATTTTCTAAAAATAGGGTATTTTGATTCTTAATGTCTCAAAACATGTTTCTATAATGTTTTTAGCAAAACTTTTTTTTTACCATCACAAAGCTTCTTCTTTGAGGAAGCAAAAAAAAACATTTTTGTACTGATATAATAATTATGTAATAGTTACACAAGTTTCTCTTTCGTATATCTGTTCATTCTAGTAAATGATTTCTCTATCTTTATAAGCAAATATTAATACAATTTACCTCCGTTTATTTTAATTTCAAACGATTTGCATATATTCATTTTGACATTAGCTATGTATTTATTGTCAAAATTTAGGAACATACTCTCTTTCGTAAATTTATAAAAAAAATGTTAAAATTCTATTTAGTAAACCTAAGCATGTATGCATTGTTTTGGTATTTTATGTCAGATTTGTCTGATCGATCTTTCTTGAATGTGTTAATGTTTTTATATCGTGGCGTCGAAGTAATCTACTCCCGATTATCTAGGGGAAGGCCCCGTATAAGCCTGGGAGATTTAAATTGTTACTTATAAATAAGGTGTATTCCTTTCATAACTTATTCTATGAATATTTTATTGAATTAAAGATTGATTTCGATATTTATTAAGTTCATTTTATAGAACTAAAATAACAAGAAGTTTAATTTGTTGATTTGGCTAGCATCAATTAGTTGTTTTCTAACCGCATTCGCGAATACACGTCTCAGGTGAATTATAAGGGGGTGCAAGTAATATGGCCATGTAGGTAATGTGACCATCTACATGAGATCTCGCTGTATGCGATATTCTGGGGCAACGTATATCCTACTGTATATGTATTGAGACAATAAATTTTGAGAGGTGCAGTGACCCCATATTGTCATGTTTACGCGCGAAAGCATCAAAACTTTGATTTCTTAGTAGTGCATGCATGTAAAGAAACCACTTTTATCAGCGTGTTATCAGCGAAAAAAGTATCATACGATTCAAAAAATTGTAGCTTTTTTATGTACTACTTTAAGATGCATGTGCCAGTTTTTGCCATGGAGTTTATTTTGGATGCAAAAATTGCAACTTACGTTGACGTTTATCGGTTGGTAAAGTAACCATAGGAATGCATTGCAAGGCAAAATGCAATCGACGCCAATAAAAATGACGGTTGTTTCTTAAACATTCCTAAGCCTACTAATCCCAAAATATCGACATCAAGGCATACGCTACGGTAACACGTAGTTAAATAACACATAAAGGAAGTCTCTGCTAGGCTAGTCTTGACTTCTTGAAACACTTACTATACGATTTTACCATAAAAACTGACAGGTGGCCACTTTACCAATACTTTTGGTAACTTTTAACTAGTTAGAACTTCTTTAATTAAAATTCAGAGAGTAATTTTTTCTGTAAAATAACTCATGAGGTATTAGAGGTTCAGATAACATGTCTCAATAGTTTCCGAAGCCCCAAAACCCGATATATATATATATATCAACTGGAAAACGAAAGTTTCTTAAGGTGAGCCATTACCTATACCCCTCTCATATAATTCTCTGATTAGCTTTTTTTTAAATTAAAATATTTTAACTTGCATACATGTTCTTGTATTTTTCTCTCCTGTCATGATATCCTACTTTTGTGCAGAAACATGTATGCAGCATGACTGGTCCTATAGTTTTAAATGGATCCCGAGCCTTCAAAATCGTGTATAAAGCATATGAACGATTTTTCTTTCGATAAAGAGTCAGAGGTGCCGCAGAAATTTGAAGCCACTTAATAGCTGATGCTGCATTGAATATCCATAGAAAAGCAGTCTAATAAGCTGACCCTATATCAATAAAGTTTACATGATGCAAATACTTACCAGATTTTTTCCAATAAATGCTTTCCTCATTAACGTAATACATTGTATAAGGTAATTTAATCTATTATTAATTCAAGAAAGATAAGCCTTGGCTTAAGAACTGCGAATTCTATGCAAAAATGATTTACGTGAAGATTTGTCTTTGTTTGCAATGGTATAAAAGCAAAGAAAAGTCATGAACAGTTTGCAGTTTTCAAGTATACGCCTGATCACGAGAAATCAATAATCATGCAAGCTTTTGGTTTGACTATTGCTCTGGCTCTAGCCGTAGCTGTTTCGGCTTCACCACTCTCTGGTAAATAATACTTTTTGATAGTTCATGCTAATGATTAATTATTCGCACCTAAAAGAAGTATTAAATTCTGAATTTTGCAAATGTTGAAGAGGTTATACGCGAAAATGTACCTTAAATTAATTAGTTTGATCTAAACAAATTTTATTAAATTCGTTATGAGGTTATACAATTGGATTATAACACAATTTATGCTGAAAATATCCATGGTAAAGTAGTAAATCTCGAAAAAATACAACCTTTCTGTATGAAACATTTTTTATGAAAGCATCAATTAAACTGAGTTTGTCGAGATAACGAAAAATAAAGCGCAAAAAGGTATCCAAAATCAATATTTAGGTCACAATTGGATTATAACACATCATACGCAAACAAAATTCACGGTAAAATTATAGATCTTGAAAGAACAAAACTTTTTTGTATTTAACATTTTTTTACAAAATATATTTTAAACAAAGTTTGTATATACATACAATAAACAATATAATCATTCTCCTCAAGACCCTACCTTAACGAAGTCCTCCATGTGGACGGGAGAAGAGGATCAATGACATCATAATATATATTATCAATTATCTTTGTATTTTTTTTCAATTGTATTATATGCAGATATTGTTCTTTGGTATTTTATTTTTACATTATTAAATATATACTTTAAATATTAGAAATTTATAGTATACATTAGTTTTTTTATGATGTCAAACTAACAGGGTTCAATAAAAATGATAGGCCAGCACGAAGCGCGAGCGTCGGCGGTCGTGCCTTACATGCAAAAAGCGAAGCTTTTCACATGCCTCGCATTGCAAGAGCTTGACTCACTCCGAAGTACTAGCTGGAGCGGCGAGTCACGCGGCCTGCCGGCCGCAGGATGCAGACCGCGTGGCGAGCTAGTTTAAGTTTAAAATAATTTGTGAATATTTTGACGGTTAATCGATACGTCAGAGTCTTTCATCAGTAAACAATGTCAAAAATTTCTTAGCCATTTCATTCATTTTATCACTACGAAGTTTGGACCACTGTTATAAATAACCGTATCCGTCAGTGAGGCACACAGACTTTTTAGTGATATAATGAATGGAATCGCTTGAAAATTTCAGTTATTATTTATTGATAGCTAAGAGATCCTAACGTATCGTATTTTCCATAGAAATATTTACAAATTATTTTAAAAATAAAAAACATAAAATCGGTAATTCGGGAATCTTTCCTTATTTTTCACATCTTCTTTAAATTTTGTTAAACATTAAAATTAAATTCAACATCAAATACTCTCAATTTATGTCTTGTTAAGTTATGTTTGAGTTGTAAGCTTGTGCAGAATCTGGCTTAAAAGTTATGTATCGTGCAAGACAAATATAATAAAAGAATAAAATTGAGTTTGGGCTTTACCTATTTTAGCCGTTCATACGATGTTATAACAAAAAAAAAAAGTTTTGGGTGTAAACATCTATTTTTACTGTTATATTGATAAATATAATCAAGCAATTAAAACTGCATCGTTTTAGGTTTAATTCCTTACTATAAAAATTGAACTTGTTTCATTGTGGTTCTGAAAATAAGCAACAAAAATTCAGAACAATAATGAAACAAATCCATTTTTTAACAATAATGTACAGTAGTAGCACTAAATTGGTAATCCAAATATTTCAGAAAAAGTTATATACTTATCAATTATCAATTAAACCACAGTTGAAGTGCCAGTATTTGTAAGGGCATAATTATGAACAAAAAAATGTAAAATCATTTTTCTCAAAATTAGTAAAATGAGATTTTGGGCACTATGGTTCTGAACGATCCATATATACTCTATAATGAAGAACTATTGATTTTGCATAAAATGAAAAAATCGATTTGTTTAGGCTGTTATAATTTTTTGCATGCAAAAAAAATATAAGTACAAATACATTTTAAGTTTACAAAAATACTAATACTACAAGTAAGACTAATATATTAAAAAAATGTTTATTATCAGGTGAAAATCACTACGCCCAGAGTGATGAAGGAAGCGTGAGCATCCCTGTATTCTGTAAGTTGCTTTTTCGATGCCCTTATAATTATATCTAATTATGTCCAAAATGATAAATTACTATCTATTATTTGTGAATTTGCAGCTGATTATAAGCCTGGTGACAAATGCCCAGCTGAACACTTCTCCGACGGATGCAATACTTGCGTGTGCATCGGTGGTTTCCAAGCTGCTTGTACTCTCAAATTCTGCGGAAACTCTGAAGATGGAAAACGCCACGTCCGCGGTGGTGGAAGCAGCGTTGTTATTCCCGTATTCCGTAAGTTATCTTTGATATCGGACTATTGCCTTCCTCGTGTAATCCATAGTCTAACTTTTCATCATTTGTGTATTTATAGCTCATTACAAGGCTGGTGACAAATGCCCAGCTGAACACTTCTCCGACGGTTGCAATACCTGCGTATGCACCGATGGTATCAACGCTGCATGCACTAAAAAATTCTGCGTAAACCCTGAAGGTGGAAAGCGCCACATTCGCGGTGGTGGAAACAGCGTTGTTGTTCCCGTATTCCGTAAGTTATTTTTAATGTCCGGCTTTTGCGTTCCTCGTGTAATGCAAAGTCTAACTTTCCATCATTTGTGTATTTAAAGCTGATTACAAGACTGGTGACAAATGTCCAGCTGAATACTTCTCCGATGGTTGCAATAACTGCGTGTGCATCGGTGGTTTCCAAGCTGCTTGCACTCTCAAACTCTGCGTAAATTCTGAAGGTGGAAAGCGCCACGTCCGCGGTGGTGGAAACAGCGTTGTTATTCCCGTATTTCGTAAGTTATTTTTAATGTCCGACTGATGCCTTCGTCGTGTAAACCAAAGTTTACTTTTTCATCATTTGTGTATTTATAGCTCATTACAAGGCTGGTGACAAATGTCCAGCTGAACACTTCTCCGATGGTTGCAATACCTGCGTGTGCAACGATGGTTTCAAAGCTGTTTGCACTCTCAAATTCTGCATAAATTCTGAAGGTGGCAAGCGCCACGTTCGCGATGGTGGAAGCAGCGTCGTTATTCCCGTATTCCGTAAGTTATTTTTAATGTCCGACTTTTGCGTTCCTCGTGTAATGCAAAGTCTAACTTTCCATCATTTGTGTATTTACAGCTGATTACAAGACTGGTGACAAATGTCCAGCTGAATACTTCTCCGATGGTTGCAATAACTGCGTGTGCATCGGTGGTTTCCAAGCTGCTTGCACTCTCAAATTCTGCGGAAATTCTGAAGTTGGAAAGCGCCACGTCCGCGGTGGTGGAAGCAACGTTGTTATTCCCGTATTCCGTAAGTTACTTTTTATATCGGACTATTGCCTTCCTCGTGTAATCCAAAGTCTAACTTTCCATATTTTGTGTATTCACAGCTAATTACAAGGCTGGTGACAAATGCCCAGCTGAACACTTCTCCGACGGTTGCAATACCTGCGTATGCACCGATGGTATCACCGCTGCATGCACTAAAAAATTCTGCGTAAACTCTGAAGGTTAAAAGCGCAACATCCACGGCAGAGTTATTTGCCGAGTTCTTTTTCTAGACCATGATGTCTTTAATTTTTTAAGATAATTGAGATTTTTTTTTTTTCTATATAGAATATACAGAATGTTCCAGAACTACTGTATATCCTTGTATCAACATATATTTGAAATAAACAGAATATTTATTGCTATCGAATACATTTTTTTATTATTATTTTTGCATAATTATAGATTGAAAATGACCAACCAAGGGAGAGAAATTACTTTGGTATCTATAGGACGATCTAATATTTTCTAAACGGTCATACGTCTTGGATTGTGGCATCCACATATTGTTATTGGCGATCCACGTACTTTTTTGTTTTCTTTTTAAAGACAAATGTATGCTAGGCTGATCTCTATCTTGGAGCAATGCTACTCTAGTACATAAACTTAATTGCTTTCCATTTTTTGTATATTCGAAGAATTGATCAAATAACAATTATTAATCTGCTCTCTTTTTTATTATCTAGGTTTGACAATGACAAATATTTTCTTGCTTCACAAACACATCAGATAATCCTTCCATGAATAAAAAATGAATCAATGTTTAAGTTTATTACTTACAACTGACGAGCAACTATATAATTTTAGTAAAATAAAAATAACGAGAGCTTACACGTAATTAGAATGAAAGAAAATACCTACTCAAAAAGTAATCTTTCTCATCGGTACATAGTAAGGTCAAAGGTTCTTCTTCGTACATAGTAAGGTCAAAAGAATCTCTTCCTTCGTAATAGTGTGCGTATAACCATCCAAAAATTCATAACCTTATTATGAAGTGAAGTCAAGGTATTACGAGTACGACCAGAACTTGAATCGTCTTCGAGCGATTCTCACAATGTTTAAAATAACTTGATCATCGAATATTAATATGGAGCATTATCATATTGACGTCTACGGATACTCCTCTCGAAGACTAGCATATTTCACCTTATTTATTTAGATTCCTCGAATAATCTAAAATATTCTACTATTAGAATAACAACTATTTTTTGCTTTAAACATTTCATTAATTTTCGTAGGCGATTTCCGTCTATTGTTAAAAATTTTATAAATTCATGATACTCCATATTAATATGTAGAATATTATGCATATAGGTCACTTATATATACTACGGTGGAACTGAGGGTGCTGGTTGTTCCAAAATTGAACTTTAGATTGACGCTTTGAATTATTGTTTTTCTATACATTACATAAAGTAGAAAAAGCCAATAAATGCTATACCTTACTATGCAAAATAGAAAAGTATAGAAAAGGCAGAGTACCTCAGTACCGACGTATTAAATATAAATTTTTGACGTAATAAATGAGCCTTGCTTTAATTTAATTATTTAAATGCAGTGGAATTTGCCTGCATTGAACATCTAAGCCAGCGTGCACATCCAATTTTAATTTATTCGTAACGTTGAGCTATTAAACTTTTTTACGTACCTTTCACCAATATCTTCTAGGAATTGTGTATGAATTTTTTTATTACCGGTGTCCATTACATGGTTAGAGGTACTAATCAGATTTATAAATTCGTTATAATTTTTCAGAAAAAAATTAATCTAACAAAGTTATAGCTTTACCAAGTTTCTTTAATAACGTCATACTGTTGTGAAATTCAAATGAGTAGACACTACAGTTAAACGTTAGGAATATTTTCGTAACGCTGTATCTTCTTTGATGATTTAAAAAATGTGTGCTTGATGCACTTATATTTATTGTTAATTTTATAACTCTATCTATATATATAAAAGGACATGTCCTGACTGACCGAGTGTCTGACTGATTGACTCATTAAATCTAGCGACTTAAAATTTGGATGGTATATGGTTTTTACATTGTAGGTAATGAATAAGAAGGGATTTTACTTAATTCAAACCCTAAGGGGTAAATTTGACTAATTTCAATTTTTATAGGGTTAAAAGCTGTAAAATGTGTTTTTACGGAATCATTTAAAATCTCCAAGGCCCGATGAGATATCGGCTTTTATATCGTTTAAAGGAGTTTTTAATAATACTTTCTATAAGTACTTTCTGGGTTGATTGATTGATTGACTGACTGACTGACTGCCTGAGTGACTGACGGACTCATCAACGCGATGGGAGATGCTAGCGTCTTAAAATTTGAACAGTATATATACGAAAGATCAGTCTTGATATGATACTTTATTAAAATCGTGGATAACGTCGCGAAGAGGGATGCTAGTATAGTATATGGGGCGTTCAGAACCATAACAAAGCAAGTCCATTTTACAAATTTTGTAAATTGTTGCAGTCATTTCAACATTAGTGGCGTAAAAGAGTAAACTTCAATAAATTTCATCACTGAAATTTACACTTTAATATGCTATTTATCTAATGCATAGTTTACATCAGATAATAAATAATGACGAGACTTATGAATTAATGAAAATTTTTTATGGATCTTTACTAAATTTATAAAATGACCTTGTTGAACACGTGCAGCAAACATGCACAATCCTACGCAATGGAGCGTAGCCTGGGGCTCGATTCAGCTATCTTAATGTAGGAAGATAATAGGAAGATAGAAAGGTAGAAAGTTAGAGCTAGAGATAAATTTTTGCATTCGGGAGATTCTCTTCACAACAATTTTGAGTAGGAAAGTGATTAATTAACAAGTAAAGCATTCTTTAATCAATATTAAAGTGTAATAATATAGTACTTTAAAATGCGTATTAAATTATTCGTTTATATTATGCCGAAGAAAACTTTTATTCTAGTGCGTCCATTGTGAAGAAATTATGTAAATATATTAGAAAAGATGAATTTATAAAATATGTATATATAAAATGTATCGGTATATTTATACACCCATTTGCACATTTTTATCAAAAGCACGTTAGAATAAAAGTTTCTCCGACATAACGTATTTATGAGAACACTTTAATATGCATTTCAAAGACAATGATTTACTTGTTATTTAATCACTTTCCTACTCAAAATTGTTGTGAAAAGGATCTATCTTTATTCTCTACGCTAAGATAGCTGAATTGACTCCCAGAGGAAGAGTAATGGCGCGGTGGAGGTAACCTCACTTTCTTCTGCGCACATATTTTGTCGTTTTGTGCTTGCTTGGAAAACCAAGTACATGCAGTTTGGATACCGGATAGTTATAATAGCTTTTTTTCAGTGCTTTTCCAATTTATGGAATCGATGATAAAAGCATAAATTGTATGTAACTGTGCTAGTCTTTTTCGCGAGTCTAAAGTTGTATTCGTATAGAGACCCGTACATGTACAGACCCGAGGGAGAGCATAAAACTTCAATCATCTTTATTGTTTTATATTTCGCTTTCTCGAACTAGGATTTAGTTTTGATATGCGTAAGGATTATCAAACGATGCCGACAATCCTCAGAGATTTTGCTCCAACTCGTGTCGCGTTCTTCCTGCACGCGCAATGCAAGTCGGAATAAGCGACCGAAAGCCCCTTTATTTCGTTTGCCGTTTCTACACTAGTGATAAAACGAGAGACTGTGTAAAGGGGCACACCACATTTGAACCTAAAAGCAAAACTTATTTGTATGAGTCCATAACAATTCTTCCTTTCAAAAGCAATCATTCTAATTTTTTCTTACTATAAATACTTATAAAATACCTTTAATTTCACCGTAAAAAACTTTAATATCTTGATCCAGCACGTCATATAAAATCACCCTAGTTATTAAGCTCTTAATCCACTGCCCACGAGCTTCTAAGTGATCCCGTCGACAAAATGTATCCAGGTTTGGAGATATTACTCTTCAATACATTAGTTATAGTATGAATACAGGAAATTAATTTTTACTACGTAGAAAATGTTTACATACATTGTATTGACTTTTTAATTAATTATTTAATATTATTAATTAATTATATCATATATATATGTATGTAAAAATTAATTTCCTATTCATGCCATAACTAATGTATTGAAAAGTGATATCCCCAGACCTGGAGAAATTTAATCGACAGGATAACTTAAAGGTTTAAAATTAAGACACACTGGAAATGTGTGTATTTGAATATATATATAATTTTTTATACATAATATATATATATATATATATATATATATATATATATATATATATATATATATATAATATATATAAATGCTTTTATTTTAACAATATTCTCAGAAAGAAAAAAATAAACTTTAATGTTGATTTGATTTAATTTATTTAAGTAAGAAAAGAAAAAAGAATGTGGTTTTTAACGGGTGAGCGTAAGGAACCGTACAAAGCTTGCGAATTTGTCGCCGAACTAAGCTCGTGCTCGTACCCGCGGCGCAAGGAAAAGAAACGGATCTCGCTTGGTCTCTCCTTATACCTCGAGGTGCGGTAAAGCGCAATGAATCGCCGTCACCGGAGCTTCGGAGAATTCTGCCGAGCTCTCTCGCAGCTGTCGAGCTCGCCGTTCGCGAATTTCGCGATCCTCGTTTCGCTGATGGCTCCTCGCCGCCCGTATTAGCACGTACGCTTTCGTTCACTTGTGTGGCACGAGCGAATAAAGCCCGTCTGCGTACCTACATTTCGTCTGCTGGCTTGCGTCCTCACTGGTCAAAGCATAGGATAACAATGAGGACTGATAGCGCCGCTATCCTCTGTCTCGCGAGACACATGACCCCTATTCTTACCTCCCCGCGTCCACTAGATCTATTGATGAATGGTATTCTATAACTTGTACACCACATATGTTTACACACGAAACCTAGATGATTTCGGACATGCAGTATATTTTCACGCATACATACAGACGCACTTTTCGGACTCAAAGATTTAAACTTTCAGTGTGTTTTTTTCAAGTGTCGCGTATTTTTTAAATTTTATTCGATGTTTAATGACCGCACGCGTTCTTTACATTTCAATTATACAGGTGTTTTATCTACAATACTAATGCTATGTCTGTGGCGCCCTTACAATAATTTTTTTTTTATTTTCCTCACAATATAATTACATACTGTTATAATAATGACATATTATTGTAATAATTACATTAATAGTTGGAGAAAGTATTCTAATGCAATCAACGATTTTTGAAGATTTAATGTCCATTACTAAGACTTGGTAAAAAAAATGTAGTTCAATGAGAGAATATGGAAACATTTACTTTTTATATCTTTAAGATTTAAAAGAAAAAAATTTATATTACATATGTATCGTATATTTTTAAAGCTGATTAAATCAATTTTAATCTTTCATTCAAGATTAATAATTAACAAATTGTATGCGATAAGTTATTGTCGATAACACCTAGCATTATATAAAATTTAAATAAACATCACACGGAATTCAGAGCACTTTTAAAATCTCCTCATCACTTAAAAATTTTAAGCTTGCGTTCTTAAAAGTAAAAACATATTTGGAATAATCATGTTAGAAACATGTTTTGAGAAATTTGGAATTGCATCTTAGTAATTTGTTTTTAAGTTGTTTGAAATTGTTAATAAAAATAGTAACAGTACTAAGAAAATTTTATGAAATGCTCAAAAAATGGCGTTTTCAAATTAATTAATTATTGACATTTGTTAAAATGTATTTCTAGGAGCTTGAAAGTAGGTATATTAGCGCAAACATTTCCAGATTAGTTAGTGAAGCGAGGATAATGATTGAGTACAAGTGAAAGTTGAGGGCGCCGAAGACGCCCGAGACGTATACACGAGTATTCAAATCATCATCCGAGCCTGAAAAAATATCCCCTCCCCCTGTTATACACCGTAGTTTTTGTAATTAGTGCATGAATTAGCAGTCTTTTATGCATGTAAGGCGGATGGGGAATTTGGAATTTTAAATCGTCCACCATACCAATGAAAATAAACATAATAAATTGTATGTAATATCAAATTTTTCAAAAAATATCGAAATTTAAAAAAAATGTAATTTTCTACTTTTCCTCTTACTGCAGCGGTAAGAAAAGTAGTTTTCCTCTTGCTACTCGAAGACGCTCGAAATTCTCAATTTTGCATTCGCTTTACAGGCGTACCAAAGGACCTATTTCATGCTCGTGTTATAAAAAATACATAAAATAGGTTACATCTTGGAAACTTTTAACGGAAGTTTTTTTATATTTTGAAATAATTAATAACTTTATTAAATGAGCAATACTCATTTAAATAAATATATTAGAATCTATAATTTCATATTATAAAAAATAATTAAATTTAAGGAAGTTAACTTTCAATGAAAAAGTCTTATTAATGTGAATATCTTGTGAATATTTTTCTAAAAAGAAAAAAAAGGGGTTTGAATAGACAAAAATTACCGCTTAATACCCAAGAAGTAGCAACCAAATTAAAAATAAGCCGCTGCCAATTCATTGAAAAATCAAAAATATTATTTCTTAGCCCCCTTCATACGATAAAAAGAAAAAAATTGAGCCCTGAAACATTAAATTTAACCGTGGATTACTCTAGATATAGAGCGACACATACAGACATACACACACACACATACACACACACTCACTCACTCACTCACATACACACACACACACACACACACGCACACACACGCACGCACACGCACACGCACACGCACACGCACAGGCACACACACAAATACAACCACACACAGAGGCACACACACATGTATACTCACCAAAACATGTGTCTAACATTTTTAACTATTAGAAAGCTTCCTTTAGGAGGAAGCAAAAATAATTGTATATAAATAAATGCTCAATTATATTAATTTTGAGGAATCTCTTATGTTAAAAGTATAATACCTTAGTTTACGATATTTTTAGGTATAATACCTTAGTTTACGATATTTTTAGGTATAATACCTTAGTTTACGATATTTTTAGGTATAATACTTTAGTTTACGATATTTTTAGGTATAATACCTCAGTTTACGATATTTTTAGGTATAATACCTTAGTTTACGATATTTTTAGGTATAATACCTTAGTTTACGATATTTTTAGGTATAATACCTATTGTGATATTGTATACCAAAGAAAACCTCTAAACCGTGTCGGAAACCCATCCCTGATTATACACGGATTGAGTCAGCCGGTACCATAAGCAGGTATAAAATCGACAGATGATAACATACCAACGCGGCGTGTTATCAGTTTGAGCGAGACACCGCAGCAGCGAGCGGCGTTGCGGCTAATACGAGGACAGCACCGACAGAACTTTATTTATATCAGAAAGAAAATTTTGTTTGATCCAAAATTGCAAATCTCCATTAAATATACATTCAAGTAATACGTTTAAACTAATCTAAAGTTTTAACATATTTGCTACAATGTGTAAGATTCAAAAGTCCATAATCAATCAAGCATTTAAAATCGACATGAATCTGAATATTGTTCATAGCTTTCTAATCTCAATTTTAAGGAGTTAGCAAGTAAAAATAAAATGTTGAAGTCTTTGTCTACTTTCGTGTAATTTTTCAATGAAGTTCAAACATGTAAATCTTAATAATGTTAATTAACTTACAATATACAGCCGGACTATAGCACTTGGTTGTTGACTAATAATCGCTTTAGCCTGGCTCGGCCCTTACTCGCGCACACATAACACTCCGATCCAGGACTAGGTGAGGGAGCCTGACTTGGCCCAATAAATTTGGTTACGCAACCTGACAATCATTTTCACTCAAGATTTTGCATCCCCAAGAGATACCGTATACACACGTAGAATTTTGATACGCATAAAAAAAAATAATTGTTCACTTATAATAATTACTCACTTCGTTGTTTTACGTTTTAGAAATGTTTTGATGAATGGATACAGTTTACAGGAAAGGATGTATTTGAGAAATGTATATGTGAAATTTAAGGTGGAGTTATAGAAATAAGAATTATTTATGGGAAATCGCTTTTTCCTTTACTTGATATAGTAAAGAAAAGTTTTCTTAAAAGCATGTTACAAATGTGTTTTGGGCAATTTGGAACCAAATTAATGTTTAGTAAAAGTCCATATGGATGAATGTGTGTGTGTGTGTGTGCGTGCGTGCGAGCGTGTGTGCGTGCGTACGAGCGTGTGTGCGTGCGTGCGTGCGAGTATGCGTGTGTGTGTCTGTGTGTCTGGGCTCGGGAAAAGAAGATTGAATATTAAAAAAGTTTTCAATTTTTATATAACCCCACCTTAACCTTATAATTAATCGACTGTTTGCATGTTTATTGACTGTTATTAATTTATTTAGGGAGATGCATATTAGTTTTAATTGCAGAATATTGAAATATCTTTGATTAAAATACAACGTTGTCTATGTTTTTATACAATTTATTTCCGAAAAAATTATTTAATAGTAAATCGCCTTTTATAATAGCGGCTGACTTTACGTCAAACTTCAATGTACCATAGAGCGGGGTGACTTTGGATCACTTTGAAACTTTACACTACTCAGGTTTGCTTCCTGACAAAAATTAAGTTCTATAACAGGTGCTAAAAGTTTAGTTTTGAGCTATAGTATATATTCAAACCCTAGTAATAAAATTTCAAAGGCGTACGTTTTAATAATGTATGAAAAATAGGGTGGTCAAAATCACCCCACTGAAAGGGGCGACTTTAAGCCACTTTTTTTATTTCTATATATCTCGTAGCTACATTTTCATTTTTGAGCACTTACAAGTCAGTTACAAACTCATTTAATGTTTAACAAAATACTCCGATGCATTACATAGATGCTCTTTTTGCACTGTAACAGAAGAAAGTTTTCGAGGTTGGAAATGTAGTAAAATTTTTATTTACTTTAAAAAATACAAAAATCACTGTTAGATGTATTTAATAATTTTCGATTTGGTTCATTTTGTATCTAAGGGATCTGACCTTCAAATCTAAATACCTCTGATTGTCATATTTTTTTCATTTGGCCCAAAGTCGCCCCACCAGCCTAAAGTCACCACGCTCTACGGTATTATATCCAACACCACAGCTCGCTTAAATAGTCTCTCGCTTTATCACTAGGTGTAGAAATGGCATAAGTGCCAATGAATTGGTAGCGGTTTTTTATTCACGTTCGGAAGTACACCAAGTTTAATACAATTACTTGAGAATATTCACATTGTTTGTACTAGAATAATTATATTAAGCCCTAGGTCTCTTGAAATTCAAGAAATTGACGTATTTAAAGCGATAACTAGTGTCACAACTAAATGTCGTACAAACGCCTTTCCCATCATCACCACAAATGCATACGTTGCAGTCATTGGCAAAAATTATGCCAGGGTTGCACTTGTTTACTGTGTCCTTTACTGTAACATGAAATAGAGTATTATATGTATTGCTCCAAGTTACATTAATAATCCTGTTTACAATCTCATTTACCTTTTTTAAAGTCAAACGAACTCGGGCATTCTTTACCACTGCACATTGCATAGTCTCCGTTCTTACTGCATGCACACTGATGACAATTATAATCGAAAAATTTGTTAGCTTCACAACTCACGGTCACATCTAAAACATTAGGGGACGAATTAATATTAGAACATTTACGTATTACTTCGTATTTCTTTGCACTACACAAATATAATTTTTATATGGCCAATAAAATTATAGTACTTACTTAGAATATGTTCATGGTATAGAGAAAGCTCATGGCAGCCCATTTTATTACAGAACATCCCCGATCCATCGCCAAAACACTGGCAGTCATTGCATTCAAATACAAGATCAGATCCTGGTACACATTGGCGGCTACCTAAGATACATAGAGATGCTTTAAAGAGAAACGTAGATTAAATCGACGCCCAATACGAAGAAAAACGCGTTTCAGTTTTCGAAAAAGAGACACTATTTTATTGTATGTTATATACAAAAATATTATGTTCTGAAGTTTCAAATTTATATCAACATGTTCACTATATATTTTATCATGTAATTTGTTGGATATTATTTTTGTGATTTTCATGAGTATTTCATTTCATTAAAATTATACGATTTTGTTAAAAACTGAAACGCGTTAATCTTCTTATTGGGCGTTGAAATATACTAATAACAAATTTTTTATCCATAATTTTGATTATTAATAGTTAGTTTTAATAATTAGCTAAAGTATAGACAATATGAATGCACCCCTAGTTGGCACAGCTCTCTAGAATTACAAACTTGGTAAATAAGATTTATCTCAAATCGTTTTTCAACTTGAATGTCTAAGACTTTACTTAAAGAAATTAATAAATATGTTAAAAATATGCCTAAAGCTGACAAATAATAACAAAATGACTACTTTGTTTGAGGTCAGAGTGACCTCTAATGCCAAGAAAGGGTTAAATGTTCAAGAATGTTTTAAACATCTGTCTTCAACTTTATTAGCAAATTATAATGACTATACATATTTGAAAGAAAAAGAAAACAACTATCAACATTAAATAAACATTATAAGTAAGTGTATCGGTGATAATTATGATCTCCATAGCACTCACATTTCAAATCACTATTTTGTTAAAGAAATAGTACTAACCCGTATTCGAAGGACCTTTAAAGATCGAAACACAATCTAATTTGGTACAAGCAGCTTTACCATCGAATCCACAGATGCATCCATTGCACTCATCGTTGAAAATCGCTCCCGGAAGGCATTTTTCTCGAGTATCTAATGAAAGTATTATAATATTCTTAATTCTTCATGATTGACATGAATTAAAATATATTTACAAGGTATATTATAATTATTTTATATTAAATTATGTCATTTGAAACAGAAATATTCATTGTCAGATTTATAACCAACAAATATTTCAGATTTGGATTTAATTTGGAATAATTAATATTTAAATTCTTAAAATAATAATAGATCTCGTAATACATAGAAACATGATCAAAATAATTACCTTCGACAGAGTCGGAGATTTTACCACGTATACAAGAGGCATACTTTCCGCTTGCGTGGCATATACATTCACGATTTACTTTTTCGAAATGCTTATTAGGTACACAATCCAACGTTACATCTACAAAACAGTTATATTTATTTGATTATGCAAAATATTATGTGCTTATTTGTAAAATTTAAATATATATATATTTCCTTTATTTTCACTTACTTTGTAGTTGAGCAGCATGTAATTCCGGAGTTAATGTGGAATAAATTTTTCTTTTACACGTTATTTCCGTGCCATCGTCATTGCAGTAACAATAATTGTGATCGTATGAGAACACTCTATTAGGAATACACTTTAGTATTGGTGAGACATCTAAAATTTTTAACATTTTTAATGCTATAATGGAAATAATAATTCAATAAATTTATAATATTAAACATTATTGATAGATTTTAATGAATAAAATGTAAGGTACATCAACAGTAATAATAATAAAAAAATTATCTTCTTTATTTTCATTTTTAATGTTTACTATGGAAAGACTTAATTTTTGTATTATTGTTAGACGTAAATGTATTAAGCAATACATTTAAATATATAATTTATAATATCAAAAAATAAAATTACCTTGAAAAAAAAAGCAATTAGAATGTCCAACTGAAAATAATGCTCAAGGTTAATATGAGAATTAAGACTTTTTATTGCAAATGTGACTGTTTTGTAAGTTTACCAATTCCTAGAACAATTATGGTTAGAAAAATAGTTGATACTCCCATGGTCACTAATATGGAAACTTTATTCTACTGAATCACTTTGTACTATGCAGGCATATTTGACTTCATCATTCTTATATATCTTCAAATGTTTCTTTATGTAAACACATCATATTGGAACTAAAATGATAATAACGTTTTTTACTGTTAGAATTATGACTATATATTGTTAGTTTATTGACGTTTTATTGGGTGGCACTAAGTTTCCTGAAATTAAATAAACACACACACACACGCACGCACACACGCACGCACATTCGCACCCACGCACGCACGCACACACATACACACACAGACATGCATAGAGACATTTTCTAAAAACACTGTATTTTGATTCCAAGTATCTCAAAACATGTTTTTAAAATGTTTTTAACAAAACTATTGCTATCTCAAATAGATAGCTTTGATGGTGAAAATTTTTTGTTGTGTTTTTTAACCTTTAAACATATTTTATGCCTCGTGGAGTCCGAATAGACTAGTCTTAAAAATGTCTGTATGTATGTGTGTGTGTGCATGTGTTAGTATGTGGCATGTAGCCATTCGTTCAATCTGCTGTATAATTTTCCCAAACTTTGCACGGATATTTGCCATCAATACTCGATGTGCGCTTGAAAATTTCAGTAATGATGGTCAAATAAATTTTTTTTATAGGCATTATTCAAAATTTAAGAATTTTTAAATTTCGGTTTTTTGAATTTTCTTTAATGCAGGAATGGTCTTTGAGAAGCGAATTTTTTATGCAATAAAATACTCATAAAATCCTTCATTTTAGGACCGTAAACGACTTTATATGAGTCGTTTTTCAGTTGTTATACTGTGTGACATTTTTTTTTTCAACAGTTATTACTCGAAAACTATACGATTAATGTCAGTGAAATTTTTACTGAAAGCTTGTTTACATAGAGGTATATTCCTGTAAATTTTTGGGTAATAAGATAGTTTGTTTTCTGAGAAAAGAAATAAAATGTTATAAAAATGCATTTTTGGGCATCGATAACTTGAGTAATACTTGATGTAATGCCTTGAAAATTTCAGAGAATATTTATTAGGTGTCAGCTTATTGGCTTAATATTTTTGAGCCGATTTAGTTCATAATCTTTTGAGACATTAGAGATTATTCAATTTAAACATTATTTTTTCACGCTGTATACCCTCTAAGCTTTATCGTTGTGCTTTTTCTTGTAGATATTAAGTATTATTTATTTTCAATAGAAAAAAAAATTAAGTATTATTATATATGACATTTACTATTCTACACTTTTAGCCAACTTTACGCATTATATTCCTCGAAAAAATTCAAAGATAATGTTATATTAAAAATATTACTATTTTGTTATTTTTTAAAAATTATTTAATAATGACATAATTTAGTTTTGCAATATTGAATCTGTATCTATCTATAATATAGAATAAAAAAAAATTACATTTTTATACTATTTTGATGGTGGAATTTGTAAACTAGTATATGTTAAATAGTAGTCAAATTTGAAATGAGTAACTTTAAGAAATGATGCGTTAGGTGCATAACGCATTTTCTTTTACACTAAATGAAAAAAAAACAATAATTTATTCTTTTATAGGTATAGATTTCATTTGATTTTATAGATACAAATAGATTTGAGAATCAATGACACATCGTTGACCAAGCCATCCTGATATACGATATATACGATAATATTTTTATTGAAAAATATTCATTTTTCAGTAGAGCACAAATTACTAAATGAAAATAGTTAGACAGGAAAATAACCATGGTGGGTGGTACTGCATAGCTCTTCCTTATTTATATAACAGTTTTAATTAAATTCTCTTTGAGAAATCATAGTGCCAAAGCAGTTGGCAGCATGTTTTTTACCATCACAAAGTTATATGCAATACCATAATACTGAATTTTGCATAAAATCTCCTTTTGAAGGTGTAGACACCCACTTTCTTCGTTTGTGAAGTGGGTGAGTCTTGGAGACTATTTTTAACCTAAAAGCGTATCTGCGTAGATACGCTTTTTGATCTGTTTTCTCGGTGATTGTAAGAATCTATTTTAACAGTATCTGCAGTTTCTCATACAAACACTTAAAAACGTCCATTCTTATTTACGCTATTGAATAGAGCAGGGTCGATTTAGTAAAAAGTGACGATAAGTTTTTGAAATTATCGCACACGTGAGAAAGAACTGATATAAACGCGTTTTATCGATTTTCTCAATTTCAGTCTGAATGCAGATACCCACTTTTTTCATTTGCACGGCAGTATACATAAGTGCTATCTTCTTTAATTTCATGACATCACCCCCCTATCTCTCCTTACCCCTCCCTCTTTTTGGAATATATACTTTTCCGATTTATTGCCTTACATGACTATTTCGATAGTCTCACAAATTTAGCATAATAACTACACATACAAATATATGAATATATATTTAGACGTGTATACTATACATAAGTGCCGTCTTCTTTAATTTCATCACATCAGATTTTGCATTTATCATAAACGAGAATACGTCAAGCAATTTTGAATACACAATTTATGAGACCAACAAACACAATTACCTCGGAAAATCATGAAAATGGAATGTCCAACTGAAAATAAATCTCAAGGTTAACGAGTTGATACTCCCATTATAACTAATATGGAAATTCAATGTTCTTATATAGCTTTAAAACGTTCTTTTACGTAAATTCATTAATCTTTTTCCTTTCAGTATGTAACAATGTTCTATTGTAGTGGAACTAAAATGATGACGTTCTCTTTTGTTCGGATTATGACTATCTATTGTGAATTTAGTGACGATTTATTAGGTGAAGTGGGTAATTTGCATAGATAGGAAGTTGTATGAGTTTAATATAGAAGTAAATGTTAACTTTATAATAAAAAAACACTGCCAACTGCTTTGGTACTATGTTTTCTCAAAGAGAATTGAATTAAAATTATTATAAATAGGGATGAGCTGCGCAGTATAATCCATCGTGGGTGAAACACATATTCCGCCGTTGTTTCAATTCACGAAATACAATACACATTCAAAAAAAACAATATCTAAGCTCATTTTTGTGACAATAAAAGTTATTTTCCTGTCTAACTATTTTCATGTGATGATTTGTGCTCTACTGCAAAATTTAATTACTTAATTTAAATATTTTTCAATAAATATATAATCGTACAGCAAATCTACATCTGTACAAGATTGAATTGATGTTTTGCTTACTCATAGAGAAAGCTTTGTGATGGTAAAAAGAAAGTTTTGCTAAAAATATGTTAGAAACATGTTTTGAGATACTGGGAATCAAAATACACTATTCTTAGAAAATGTCTGTATGGATGTGTGTGTGCGCGTGTGCGTGTGGGTGTGCGTATGCGTGTGTGTGGGCTTGTGCGTATGCATGTGTGTGTGCTTGTGTGTGTGGGTGTGTGTTGTGTGTGGAAGGCAGATCAAAAATATTATTTAGTTTTTTAGCAGTTTTCAATTTTTAAGTTTCATTTTTTTTGGGTTTCTTGATATCACAGAAATAATATCATCGATTGAGTGTTAATGTATTTGAAAGAGCATAAAATTACCTATATTTTCTGACCCGAAATTTTGAATAATCTATTTCCCTTGTTTTCTTATTCACAAAGTAATTTTTTTCAAAAGGTTATATCTGTGAAATATAAGAAGGAAAATTTTTAAAATTAAATTGAAATGATTAGGAATATGGATAAGAATATTTTTTTAGAACGGAAAAAAATCTTTTTGTCATAAAAATCGTTTTTTCTCAGCTGCCAATACTGGAGTAAATCGGCAGCATTTGATCTAAAATTGTTCAAAACGGTAGCTTTTTACTTGAATCAGTTATTTGCCCAGATCACAACGACCTTTATATTTCAAGATATTTGAGGTTATGTATTTTATAAATTTTTTTTGATCGCTTATATCTTGAGTATGGCACGGTCATTTTTCACCAAACAGGACTCATTTTTTTCGCTTTTAATGAAGATTCGAAATTAATAAGAAATTTAAAGATTCATCGACTCATTTTTTATAAACATTTTTTCCCTCTTTAGCGGGGTAAAAAGTGAGGCGAGGATAAATGACTTTTTTCCTCGCTTCTCAAAAATTGCGATAGAATGTAGGAAATAAGCTCAGGACCCATTTTTCAGGTTTAACCTTTGTTCATGCTAGTCACAAGTGCGTCACTATAAATTTTAATATTCATTGACTCGATTTTGTTTTTTTGCGAATTTTTTATTTTTTAATATTCTGAAATCGATAAGGTAAATCATTTCTGTATATTACAAATAATACAATATGATCACTTCAGTGTAAATGCATTTCAAAGAGCATAAAATTACACATCTTTTTGACCCAAAATTTTTCGTAAGTATAATATCTCCTTTCTTTTGTTACACGCAAAAACGTCATTTTTTGTTTAAAGAAACCATTTTTATGTGTTTTTTGATGAAGATACGAAATCAGAAAGAAAATTAAAGATTCATCGATTCCTTTTTGTTTCATAAAGATTTTACTATTTTACGATATCGATAATGCAATAGAGAACTTGCATGAACAAATCTATTAGGTCCGTCAGATAGAGTGTCTTTTTTGAGCTATTAATGGTTAGCAATGATCATGCTTAAAAGACTGCAGTTCCTACATCTGCTGTGAGCATGTTCGCATCATCACCGTAGTCACTATTCATGGTTGATGGGACTATATAGTATAATTTTTCTATATACATATCTCTAATTTGGTCTTCCGTGATAGTAGTTGCGATTTTAGCAATTTGACCACCAAATAGAGGCATGCATTTACGGAATGTAGTCTTTTTTTAATTTCTTTATGCGTCTCATTTTTGGCGTCAATTTTAATGTCAAGGTATTTAAAATCTTCTACTATTTTAAAGATTTTTTCTAACACTTTCAGGTCACTATACTCATTCACGGGTACCGTTCTATCAGTGATCATGTATTCCGTTTTCTTTTCGTTAATTTTTAGTTCTACTTCTTTTGCTGTTTGTATTAGTATTTCAATGTTTTCTATTATGGTTTCCCTATTATGTCCTATTATATCTATATCGTCTGCATAGGCTAGCCATTGCGTTAAGAAACCGTTCAGTATTACTCCTTCCCCGCTTTCTTGTACGGCCCTGTCAACATATTCTAATACTAGGTTAAACAGAAGTGTTGATAACGCATCCCCTTGTTTTAATCCATTGTGGATTGCGAATGGTTTTGATAGGCGGTTTCCTGCGCGAACTATGCCCCTGCTATTATCTAGACACATTTTTATTAAATTAACTAGTTTTTTTGGAATCCCTAGTAGTACTAAGACGTGGTATATTTTAGCCCTCATACTCGAGTTATATGCTTCTTTTAAATCAATAAATAGTTTGTGTACCGGTTTGCTATATTCCCAATTTTTTCTAAAAGTTGCCTAACTCTGAACATGTGGTCGTTAGTTGACCTATTTCGGCGAAATCCACACTGATAAACCCCAAGGATTTCTTCCGTGAGGGGAGTGAGTCGCGCTAGTAGTACGTTGGACACTATCTTATAACATGTACAGATCAGAGAAATCCCCCTGTAATTATTGAAATTTTTTTTATCCCCCTTCTTGTGAATTGGGATTATAATTGAGTCTCTCCATTCCCTAGGCATAATTTTCGTTTTCCATATGGCACGTATAAGAGTGTGAATTATTTCAATAAGTAGTCTTCCCCCCTCTTTAAATAGTTCTACTCGTAATTGATCCACTCCCGGGCATCTGTTATTTTTTAGCTTTCTGATTGCCGCGTATATTTCGTTATAGGTGGGTTGCTGTGTGATAGTAGTGTGGATTTCGCTGAAGTCCGAGACAGATTGTTGCTTGTGTGGATTTAGGGCTCATCAAAATAGCTTCACTACCTGCTTAATATTCCTGCTGTATCGATTATTTGGATCCCTTGTGCGTTCCTTAAAAAATCGGAATTGTTCTGTGTTCCTTTTCTAATCAATTTTATCCCTGCGTACATTTCACTAATATTGTTTTAGTTATTGTTTTCCTGAATAGCCGAAATTTTCTTATTTTCCCATTCCACCTTTTTCTTTCGGAAAACCCGTTTGGCCTGTTTTCTTATGCTACGGTACTGCATAAGCGTTAGTTCTGTGTTGTTATTAAGATTAATCGCTCTCGCTTGCTGCCTTTGGTTTTTCCATTCCTCGCATTCTTCGTCAAACTACGGTTTATGTTTGTGCTTTTTTCGATACCCTAATACTATTTTAGCAGCTTGTTTAATTCAACTTTTAATATTGTCCCACGTTGTTTCGATGTCATCCCTATCTTTCTTATTTCCTATACTATCTAATCTGTCTTTTAGTTCTTTTCTCTATCTGGAGGAGGTGTCGTAATTTTGTAGTCTTTACAAGTTAAACTCAGTTGTTGAACAAGCTTTATTCTTATTTTGGTTAACTAGTATACGAGCTCTTATCTTGGCTACCACCAAAAAGTGGTCGGTGTCACAATCTGCGCCACGATAAGTTCTGACATCGTGGATGTTTGCATGGCGTCCTTTATCACTTAAGATGTGATCAATTTGGTTAAGTGTCTTTTTATCTGATGATGGCCAGGTTGCTTTGTGTCGATCCTTATGAATAAAGTAAGTACTTTTTACTATTAGATTTCTAGAGCAAAGTTAACTAATCTTATTCTGCAGCAAAGTTAACTAATCTTATTCCATTGTCGTTACTAATGTCGTGCAAACTTTCCTTCCCTGTGGTCGACCTATTACCCACCTCTTTTCCGATTTTCGCGCTAAAGTCTCTTAGCATAGAACCTTTTCATGATACTCGTACGTTGAAAGCTCATCAAATACTTGTTCTAGTTTCGTATAAGAGGAGTTCTTTATGTCATCGTCCACGGGATCATTCTCTATTGGGCAATGAACATTAAGGAATATGTATTTATATCACTTGTTTTGAATAGTGAGGGTACCTAAATGATCGTTGATAAAGCTAAAATTGGTTATCGCATTTGTCAGGTTGTTCTTAATTAGGAAACCTATTCCCAGCTGTCCCGCCTTTTATAATCCACCATGTAACAGTGTATACTTATCCATACGTTGCCTTACCTTGCCCTTCATCTTAACATCCTCCCTCTGAACTTCCCGTAAAGCTACAATGTCTACGTCGTATCTATCTGCTCCCCCCCCCCACGGATTTGGCGGGCGCGCACTATAATTTTTTTTCTGTCTCGTGTGTTTTTTAAAAGACATGATAAAGAGGTATTCTAGTTTTTGGCTCCGCGTGCACTAACACTCACTGCACTCACTGACGATTAAAAGTGAAAATTAGTCGTCTTTGTCCTGGGCACGTTCGGCGCCCTCGACTTCGACTCGTGCTGAATACCTCACCTTCGCTAGAAATAGCTCATGTTCTCCCCTAGTTGCACAATGTACTATTTGTATGTTATACAGCCTCTTGGCATAGTAAGTGTTTCATAGTTATTTTTCATACTTTTATATTATTCTGCCTAATCCCATTTGTCCAAAGTTATGCCTGTGGAGTGGGGAAAACTTGTATCAGGATGATATCCTCTTTGCGATGGTTGGTGTATTTGTATTAGTCACGATGTTCCCTGGCGGTCACTCACCCAAGCACTAGCCACGCATAACAATGCTTAACTTTACCAAACGCCCAAGGTGTGGCTCTGTCACTCTGCAAGAGCATGGCTAAGGGGTCCCAATTGTAATAACCACCTACTGCGAAATTTAAAAATACCGAAAAACTGCTAAAAAAAGTATTTTAAAAATTTTATTTTAATTTATTGTTGATTAATAGGGAATAATTGTAAAAAATAAACACTGATAAAATTACTGACAGAATCACTAATTGTTCATCATCAATATTGAAGCAGTTGTAACTACTTTTCTCAAAAAATTGACATATCCCATTAATAATTAATTACATTGTTATTTTAAGATATTTGTATATCTGTATAAATTTGTATATACATTCATTCCCAAAGGATTTTCGGAAATCCTTCATATTAATTACTATTCTTATATTAATAATCAATACTTAATGAATAATAATGTTTAAAAATATCTGTAAAGATTATTACCAGTAGTTTTATAATTTTATTAAAAAAAAATCTCTGAAAAAAAGCATCAATGATAAAAAATGCAGATCTTTTTTAAGATATTAATTAGAAATGTATATAGTAAGATAAAATTAATTTATTACATCAAAGAATTTCATATTGAAACAATTTAAAAATTTTGAGGATGCTAAGTATCAATAAAATGGCAATGGCTTTTTTTTACTATCACAAAGCTTCCTCTTTGAGGTAGCAAAAAAATGTAACCTCAAATATTTTGATAAATAAAAGACGTCACAGTTTGGTCAAAGAGCTGATATAAGAAATAGTGGAAAACTATCTTTTCCATCTCAATTTATTTTAAACATTCTCCATCATATGTTTCCGAGAAATCGTCGTTTAAAAAAAAAATTACGTTATTGTGTATAAGATAGGAAGGGAGCTTATAAAAAATTTCATGTCGACGAATTATTATTTCTAATATACCAAAATACTTTACCTCATTGGTTTCAGAATATCGTAAAATAAAAAAATCGTTATAAAACAAAAAACAGTAAATGATCTTAAAATTTAATTTCAATTCCGAATCATCATCAAAAATCGAAAAAAATGATCTCCAGTTGGCAAGTAATGACCGTGTCGTTCTTGACATATAACAACTCAAAAAATTTTTTGAAAAAAAAAATATTACCGTAAAGAACTCGGAATATAAAGGTGGTTATAATATGGGCAAATAACAGACTAAAGAGATTGTAAATATCTACCATACTGAAAATTTTCAGAACGAATAAAGCTGTTTTACTCAAATTATCTTGGGGCAAAAAAATCGATGTTATCACAAAATGATTTCTTTATCGAACAAAGAAAAGGATAAAACTTGAAACCTTTACAGAATATTCTTCACTACATTCTCAATCACATCAAATTTTCAAAAAAAAATTTCATATTATCTTTCTCAGTTATCACCGTTTAATCAAAAACGACATCTCCGTGTTCAGCAGAAAAAGGGAAATAGCTTATATAAAATTTCGGATCGAAAAAGATGGGTAATTTTCTACTCTGTCAAATACATTTAAACTCATCGATAATATTCTCTCAAAAATGCCAAAACACCCGAAAAACTAAAACTTAAAATTTCAAAACCGCTAATAAACAAAAAATATTTTTCATCCCTCATCTTTAAAAAAAACAAAATAAATGAGCCTTGAAACATTAATTTTGACCGTGAATGTTTAGAGTAAAACTCATCCACATCCATCCATATACACACACACACATACGCACACGCACACACACACGCATCACACATGCATACACGCATACGCACATGCACAAATGCACACACAGAAGTATTAGGGTTATATTTAAAAAATCTTTTAGCACTCACGCAAGCACGCATATAGCTATAAGCTCAAAGTGGGACACGGAAAAACCTGTGGGAACACTGCACAAACAACTACAGTGTAGCAGCGCCACTAAAATTTGAACACACAGTGCGCCCGCAAAGTCGCGCGGCGTACTTGTTTTTGGGCGTCCTGCACGTTCCTAAATGGAAAAATGAGGAGAGGCCGAAGGTAACGTAGTATGACGGCGCAAACACCTTCCCATCATTCATATTAATTTGCACCACAGTAAAAGCACCTCAGCCATCATGCAGAGGAGCATGCCGGTGCACACAGGCATCGCGCTAATCCAAGAACCTTAATCCAAGAGGCCCAAGACCTGCATAGTGGTCAAAGGAATCAACGCTATACCGCTACTTGACTTCTGCACAGTGGACTTGACGGTGATTTCAACTACAGTAGAGGGAGTAGGTAGAGTAATACTTTCCTAGGCCTACTTCCCATATAATAGCACAGACAACCCACCTGGAGAAGCTTGTAGGTTACTGGATTATTGCATGGAGCATGAGATACTGTATGGGGGACATAAATGCGAGAGACGCCACACTTTTTAACTATCTGGTAGGAAGTAGCAATGACACAAAAATTAAATGTAAATTAAATATGTAAATTAAATGTAAATTAACAGAAGAAGACCGCTGTCAATTTTTTGGCACCTAGCTTTTTCTAAACTATTCGACTGTTCCAATATGAAAAAAACATTTATTTAATATATTAGTATTATTTTAGTTATAATTATCAATTTATTTTTGATTTATAGTCAATTTATATCTACACTTTCATGGCGCCATAATCATTTGTATTAATACAAGTGTGGCTAACGTGCTACTAGTAACGCTTGAAATTTAGACGAATCTATCATAATTTTTTTACAACAAAACAGTGTAATGTTGTAGATATACATGATCTGCATTAATTTTTTTAGTTCTGTAAAAATAAATTATTATTGAAATAACATATCTTCATTGAAAATGAATCCTGTTCTCAAGAATATCGTTCTTCCTGCAAAGGATTAGGATCTATACCCAAATTTAAAACTTTTCAGTAAAACTTAAAATTTTTTGGATATCGAGTGACATTTTTTTCAATTGACAATAAATTTTGTAAAACTATATAAATGTTGATTAATTTTTTTGTGTGCATATCAAAAATGCATACTATTTTTACAAATACATTTTTCTGTAATTTTGTAATTTTTTAATTATATTTGAGTTTATGAACAACGAATTTATTCACTTAATACAAAAACATCATAAAAATAAATAAAAAACGCTAAAAAACAAAATGAATCGATAAATCTTAAGTTATTTTTTATTTGAAATTTTCATAAAAATTTAAATCATTTTGGAAAAAAATGAATATCATATAAGTGAGAAAAACGTTATAAAACAAAAACGAATCGATAAATCTTAAAAATTCTTTTTGTTTTCAAATCTTCAACAAAAAATAAAAACACATTAACTTAGATTAGTAAAAAATTACAGTGTAATACCCAAGTTATAAGCGATCAAAAATGTATTAAAAAAGACATCATGAAAATGAACAATTGTTAAAAAAGAAACAAATCGTTGAATCTTAAAATATTTTGTTATTACATCATAATAGAAAAAAAATTAGCGTTCGTTTGTCAAAAATTACAGTGTAATACCGAAGTGATAAGCAATGAAAAATTTTTTGAAAAAGAATATAAGCTCAAATGTCTTGAAAAATATAAACCCCCATGATCTGGGCAAAGAACTCAGCCAAGAGATAGTTAAAAGCTACCTTTCTGGAAATTTTCAAAAGGATTAATGCCATTTTACTCAAGTTATCATACGACATAGAAAATCGATTTTTTTTAGAAATACAATAATTTTATTCTCGGAAACTGAAAAGTATTAAGGGGGTAAGCTTGGGTTTTCTACATTACTCACTTACGGAGGCTTAAGCGCCAAACTTAAAATGAAGGCAAAGAGTTATAACAAATTATACTTGTCAGCAGAAATGATAACTAAACCCTGCTAAAATTTTGAGTCATTGGAGTCATGGAAGTACGTTAACGAGAAAAGAAATTTTAAAATTTTTTTATTCGGTTTATATGAATATATGAGTTTTCTGTTAACTACCATATCTTTTCGAAAAAATGCTTACATTGCTTGAAATCTTTACAGCGACTTTAGTTAACAATTCTTTGTATTGTAAAAAATTGTCAAGTTTTTTTTATGAATATTTTTTTGTTTTGAGCACAAAAATACATTTTATCTTTATACTACCATATCTTTACGAAAATCTTCCTAAATTAATTGAAATTCTTACAGTGAGCTTAAAAAACATTTATTTATATAGTAAAAAAATTTTCTCTCCAATTTTACAAAAATTGTTTCTTTTTGTTAATAATAAGTCAAAAAAGTATTATTTCTTTTATAAATATATTTGCAGTATTTCCTGTAGTACAAAGTAACATGATTATATTAAAGATAAGACATTAATCAGCTACGTATTTACCAAAATGTTATTTTCTATCACACCATGTCGCTCCAACCTCCTTAAATGAAAAAGAAAAAGGTATTCATGCGCACATCATTGATTCTAGTATGTTTAAAAAGAATGTATGTTTAATCTATTAAAAAGACATTTGTAATTAGCATACTCCATAACTGTAAAAATTAAAAACGTTTTAAATCAGAAATCCTATACTTTTCTATGCAGATAAGTGGTTATTCAATTACGTGACTTTCTTATTTTTCATTCGAGAAAAAAAATATTTTTAGTAGTGTGGGGTACGTGGTGGCACGGTCTGTTTGTGTATATATATATATATACAATACAAGTAATTTTAATTTACAGAATTAATATTAATATACAGAAACAAGTAATTAAGCAAAATTGGTCCATTAAAATTTTTTTACAGCAATTTTTCAAAATTGAAAATGATGACTGAACTGTTATGATGTATGCCGAGGCAGATCGGCAGGCTACAGTATTAATAGGTTAGGCCCAATTACACTTCTTTTGCCCTCGCGATATCCTCGTGCTGGTTCCGCCATTTGGTTTTTTGAAACTTTGACTTTGGACTTGTAATCAGCGATCTTGAAAACCTCTGTATACTAAACTTTTTTATTGAAATATGCAAAAAATTAAGTAAACACTATAACTATACTGACTCCGCCATTATGTTTTTAGAAATTCTGACTTTTGAATCGTAATCAGTGACCCCGGAAACCGCTGTATACCAAACTTTACCAATTTCTATCGAAATTTTAATACAATTAAGTAAACTTTTGATGACGGTGGTATGATATACTACTCTTTTAAAAGGGCAGGCCTGGGTTAAACCCAAAACAGACTTTTTTTACGAGTCCAGAGAACTTTTGATGTTTAAAACAAATTATTATGCAAATTTGCATGCTATCAAAACACAATAATATCTTAAAATTTACCGCTGTAGAACCTCAAGATCTTGATCGTACACATCACAATAAATCGAGTGTGCGTGTGTGTGCGCAAGCGTATGTGTGTGTGTGTCACACACACACACACACACACTTACACATACATCCATACGAACATTTTCTGAAAAGAGTGTATGTTCATTCTAGATGGCCCAAAACATGTTTCTAACATGTTATTTTTTAAAACTTATTTTTTACAATTACAAAGCTTCCTTTAGAAGGGTACAAAAAATGAGCTTTGATTGGACAAAAATTACCGTGTAATAAGTAATCAAAAATTTTTTGACAAAAAATATATCCTCAAATCTCTTAAAGAATAAAAGTAGTCATGATCTGGCCAAAAACCTCAGTTAAGAGATAATGCAAAGTTTGTACCTTTTTGGAAGTTCTCAGAAGGAATTGTGCCGTGTCATTCAAGTTATTGTGGGCCATAGAAAATCGATTTCTTTTACAGAATGTTTTTTTCTCTGTAAGAGAAAAATAAAATGGCTCATAAATTTTACTGAGTATTGTACTATATGTTACTGATCATCTCAATTTTTTTCAATGAATTTCCATTATACGTTTTCGATATATAACAGTTTCGAAATAAAGACACGTTATAGTTTATAACAAACGAAGGGAATCTTATCAAAATTTTCGGGTTGAATTAATGATAATATTTTTAACATATTAAAAACGTCGAAAAACTAAAACCCAAAAGTCGAACAGCTACTAAAAAATAAAAATGAATCCGAAAATTTAAAACACTTATGTGTGTGCCCTCATCGTGTATAAAAACAAACGAATTGAGCCCTGAAACATTAAATTTGACAGCGGTTTGCTCGAGATATCGAGATACACATATATATATAGACATGCACATACACATACACACATGCAAACGGATATACTAATCCACGCACGCACGCATATGCACACACACGCGCAGATACACGCATATACACACGCGAATGCATACGCACATGCACACACACACGTATACAACGCTTTAGTACTTGGTGTAAATTTCCTATCATGTACGTGTCACGTTCTCACATCACGTTTATATTTATTTGCAGCTTTATTTTGACTTAGTGTACAAGAATTTCATAGCGTTGTAGCTATTTTACTTAAACATACCATGTATTCTATATTAGTATATAAAATTGTGATTCAAAATAACGCATATTTTACTAAAAGCTGTTAAAAAATATTTTATTAGACAGACTTTATGCAATCAAAATATCGACCTTTATAAAAAAAAATTTATCAACAAGAAAAAAACGCTGCCAACTGCTTTTATAACTGCTAATATAAGTGTCAAGTGAATATATAAAATATTCGCTTTATAAAAAAATGTCATTAGTAAGTGACAACACTATTTAATAGATCAAAATAATATTTGCTTAAAAAAGTAATTTTATATAATATGACATAAAATTATTTGTTTAAAGAGTTTATGGGCCTTCATTTGTACGCGCGTCTAAAACAGAGCGACATATAAATTGAAAAAAGTCGAAAACGTATGTTCGAATTTTGTTGGAAACTTTTCTAAAATTCATGAGACATATAAATCTTTGAAAACAAACATTTTTTGAAGAATATAAATTGTTTCTCTAATTTTTATTTTCATTTTTTCTATTTATTCGCACATAAATTGTTTATAACTTTTTAATTAAATATGCAACATCAAACTTTCACAAAATAATTGTAATGATATTTGACTAATTTACATTGTAGTTATAAATGATAGAAATTTGAGTAGGATCTCACAGACGCAAGGTCCGTTAAAGGGTTAATTAAAATTATTATAAATAAGGAAGAGCTGCGCAGTATCGTTCATCATGGGCGAAACAATACGCACACAAATAAAAAATCGTTGAGCAGATTTTGTGACAATGGAAGTTATTTTCCTGTCTAACTATTTTTATCCAGTGATTAGTTCCCTACTAAAAAATGAATATTTTTCAATAAACATATTTTTGAATATCATTTTAAAATCAATTTCTGACTATAAAATCAAATCAAATATATACCTATAGAAGACTAAATTATTGTTTTTTTTATTTATAGTCTTATGCATTATTTTTTATTTCATTGCAAAAATGCATACGATACAAAAACGCAAAATGTAAAAAAATCACTCATTTAAACTTTTAATAGTATGTAATACATACTAGTTTATAAATTCTATCATCCAAATAATATAAAAATTATAATTTTATTATGCTGTATTATACTTAGATGCAGATTCAACATTACAAAAATAAATTATATGTCATTATTCAAACATTTAAAAAAAATCACAAAACAGTAATATTTTTGACATAACATAATCGTTCTAGTTTTTGGATATTTTTGCTCTATATAATGCATGAAGTCATCTAGAAGCGTAGAATAGTAAATATCATATATAATGATACTTAACATTTACAAGAAAAAACACAATAATAAAGCTTAGAGATGCTGTGATACGCAGGGTGAAAAAATATGGTTTAAATTGAATAATCTTTAAGTAATATCTCAGAAGATTATGAACTAAATCAGCTCAAAAATATTTAATTTAATTTTCAAAGCATAATATCAAGTATTACTCAAGTTATCGTTGTCAAAAAGAGCAATTTTTTAACATTTTTTTTCCTTAGGAAAACAACACTCTTATGACTTAAAAATGTACAAGTACAGTAGAACCTCCCGGCACTGTGACTACGGAGCATCTCGGCACTGTGATGTTTCTAGGGCCGGCCATCTGTATGTGCGGGACCCCACAACATAACTTTGCGGAAAAGGTTTTATTTCGTTATATTATTTTTAAATTAAATATATACCAGATAAATAAGTTTTATTATTGCAGAAAAATGTATATATTGTATATGCAACTAATATTCAGTATAAATTTACAGACTTTTATCATATAGTTTTAGATGATCAAAAAAAAAACTACACTGTATAACAAATGAAAAACGAGTCATATCAAATTGTTTCCGCTCCTAAAATACAGGATTTTATGAGTATAAAAACTAAAATTTGATAATTTAAACATTTTGAAAAATTGCTACAAAAAAATTTTAATTGACTAATTTTGCTTAATTATTTATTTCTTATATATACACAAACAGACCATTCCACCACGTACCCCACACTACTAAAAATAGGTTCTTTCTCGAATGAAAAATAAGAAAGAGTCACGTAATTGAATAACCACTTATCTACATAGAAAAAAGTATAGGATTTCTGATTTAAAACGTTTTTAACTTTTACAGATATAGAGTACGTTAATTACAAATGTATTTTTTAATAGATTCACGGACAATATGATTTTTCATTAAAAATACCAAGGATAATAAATCAAGTGAGAAAATGTGTTAAAATTATCTGCGATTTTTCACATTATTTTACAATTGAATTGAAAATCATTTGATTTTTTCAGTAGGACCCTTTCATTCGCATAATTGTTTATCTAACTTTTCTTTTTAAACATACTAGAATCAATTATGTGGGGGATGTGAAAAGTTGCCGTTTCCTGTAGTTGACTGAAATACTTAAGGTTCTTGTCACAGGTTCCATGTCACTCTTAAGTTATTCCTTAAGTAAGTATTTAATTAAATGCTTGAGTAATTACTTTAGAATTATCGAATAATTTCTTGATTGTTGATTAAGTAATTACTTGAGCAATAACTTATTTTTCAACCTTGACTTAAGTAAGAACTTAAGCATTGCTCTGGGCAGCAGTCCTGAAAAATTATTGGTTGAAAAGTTATTAGCATTGATATAATACTTGACAAATGTCGGGATAAGTTTCAAGGAAAACATATATTACGAGTACATAGTCAAACCAGCATCTGACAATTGTCTTATCATATTCGCATCAATACTTGATTCAGTCGACGCTTCTTACGAAACTGTTAGTATTTATTAGAAAATCTAGAAACCATTAGTTTCTTGTAAGAAGCTTCTGTAAAAAATGAGGTATTTTTGAGTAATTTAAAATGTGCTAGCCTTCGTAAGGAGCGTTACAGTGTAGCCTTGAGTGTTATACTGTAAATGTTGACGCCTACGTTAATTACTTAAGTTCTTACGTAAGTCAAAATTGAAAAATAAGTTATTGTTCAAGTAATTACTTAACCAATAACTTAGATGGAAGAAATTTGTAGTTAATTCTAAAGTAATTACTCAAGCATTTACCTAAGTACTTACTTAAGGAATAACTTAAGAGTGACATGGAACCTGTGATAAGAACCTTAAGTCTTTCAGGGCTGAACATAGCCACTCGTCCCTGCAGTCAACTTCAGGAAACGAGAACTTTTCTCTTTTATTTAAGGAGGTTCGAGCGGTATGGTCTGATAGAAAATAACATTTTGGTAAATACGTAACTAATTAATGTATAATCTTTAATATAATCATGATATGTTGTACTACAGGAAGTACTGCAAACATATTTATAAAAAAAATAATACTTTTTTGACTTATTATTAACAAAAAAAACAATTTTTATAAAATTAAAGAGAACATTTTTTACTATATAAAGAAATGCTTTTTAAGCTCATAGTAAGAATTTAAAATAATTCAGGAAGATTTTCATTAAGATATGGTAGTATAAATTGTAGTATAGTGTGTTGGCCCTATCTTACTACGCACTTTTGGTCTCTCCTCATTGTTCCATTTAGGACAAGGAGCTGTTTATCTCCCTCAATTCCAGTTCCTTTCTCTCCACGTAGGGCATTGACGACGCTCCATGTGTCCGTCATTAGGGACGGGTTGAAACCCTCCAGGATCTTCAAGGTAGTCTCCGGTTTCTCAGGGGATCCTAGAAACCAGGCGACAGCCTTCACTTGAACCTGGAGGAGCTCAATCCCTTCCACTTTGAGCTTGTGGCCCTCCCAGAGTAAGTCAAGAGTGGCGTGCGTGCGTGTTAAAAGATTTTTTATATTTCCCTTTGAAAGTTACAGTGATAATTTGTTAAGTACAGAGATATAAGCCTACTAACATGGTTTTGGGCATGCGTGCGTGCTTTGGGCAATGGCACTTAGCTTTCTCAAAATTTATAAATTGTTCCAAGATATTTTTTTACTAAAATTCCAAAACTATAGGTAATCTTTACAGATATTTTTCAACATTATTAATCATTAAAAATTAATTATTAATATAAGAATAGTAATTAATATGAAGGATTTCCGAAAATATTTTTGAGAAGAATGGATACACAAATTTATACAGATTTACAAATACCTTAAAACAACAATGTGATTAATTATTCATGGGATATGTCAATTCTGTGAAAAAAGTAGTAACAAAAGCTTCAACATTGATGGCATAGAGTGTTTCTTACACATAAGAGTTATACACGTAATTATTGTACACATTTAACATTGGTCAAATTATATATAGACATATTTGACCAATGCTAAATTGTGCACAATAATTACGTGTACAATTCTTATGTGTAAGAAACGCACTATGCCACATTGATTAGTAATTCAATATCAATGATTATGGCTTACAACTACTCTCTACGCTATAGCAGAGTGGCAGAGCCACACCTTGAGCGATCGAAAAGTCAAGCATTGTTATGCGTAGCTTGGATAGGTGACTGTTACTGACAGAAATAATGATAATTATTGTAAAGTAAAATTGACGGTGAATATAATAATGCTGAGTGATGCAATGTATTAACTACAGCGTTATGAAAGAAAGAGAACCAAATGAAATCAGCTACGCGTAAAGGTTGTGCATGTGTTCTTTGTCTCAAGTGCATTTCCCGAGAGAAAGTCGTAAAAAAGGGCCAACGTTGGCGCTTTCGACAACAGCAAGGCAGAGCAGTTTAGGCTCTCGTGTGGTTCACATCGTGTGACTATTAGGGAAAGCATCGGCTTTTTAGAGTAAATGCGGCTAGGCATTTGAATAAATATAATTTTGAAAGTTTAAACTGTGATTGAATTATTAATTTCTCCTCTCATCAATCCTGCTTTGTGCCGGAACAGTGACCGCCAGGGAACCCCGTACTAATACAAATACGCGAACCATCCCAAAGCGAATTTCATCCTGATAAGGTCATTCCCTTATTTCATTATACACGAAGACGCCATTTCTTGTTTAAACGGTTATATCTTGGAAACATATGACGGAAAATTATTTAAAAAATTTGAGATGAGTAGAAATATGGAGAAGATTGTTAATAAAATTTTTCAGTTTTGACCTTTGTCTTTTTTCCAGAAAAAAATAATTGAGTACAAAAAGATCGATTTTCTTTCTCCCACTATAACAGATGTAAATCGGCAGCATTATATCTGAATCTTTACAAAATGGTAGCTTTTTACTATTTCATGCTCTGTATGATTTTTTGAATCATGAGCTATTTAATTTTCTGATATATTGAGGTTGTGTTTTTTTATTTTTTTTAAGCGTTTGTATCTTCAGATCGGCGCGGTCATGTTGTACAAAACAAAAGTTAATTTTCCGTTTTTAAATGAAAATTTAAGATTTGAAAGAAATGTCAAGATTCATTGGCTTATTTTTTATTCAATTTTCCGGTTTTTCAATTTTTGAGTTTTAAATTTTCGAGTTTCTTGGTATGTTGGAAATATTATGATCAATTTAGTGTAAATGCATTAAAAAGAGCATAAAATTACCTATCTTTAACAACCACAAATTTTGGATAGGCACTTTCCCTTCTACTTATTTTGTTTCATTTATCATATCTCTCCATATGTTTTTGTGAAGATATCGAGGCTGAAGATATTTTAAAAAATCAGAAAAAATGAAAGATTCATCGATTCGTTTTTGTATTATAACGATGTTTCTATTTTACGATATTTTTAAATCGTTAATGGAGTTTATGATCATAAGCTTATAATTTGATAATAAAAATATAATAAAAAAAACAATGATAATAAAAAAAAAACTTTTTAGCTATTAATTAGAAAGAAATATCGCAATGTAAAATTAACGTATTAGAATAAAGAGATTCATATTGGAACAATTTATTTAATTTGAGAAAACAAAGTGCCAATCAATCAGCACCGTTTTCAGTTATCTTTCATTCCGTGCGTCAAACTAAAATATTTCCTATTTATGCAAAACACCTACCGCACAGATAAAACTTCATTAAACTAACAATATATACGCATAATTCTAACAGTAGAAAACGTTATTATCATTTTAGTTTCATTACGATGACTAAAAGTATACATATATTGAATAATTGAACATTGATATATATTGTAGTGAAACTGATTAATGTGTTTACATAAAGAAACATTTGAAGATACATAAGAATGATGAAATCAAATATGCCCTCATAGTACAGAGTAATTCAGTAGAATAAAGTTTCCATATTAGTTACAATGGGAGTATCAACTATTTTTCTAGCCATAATTGCTCTAGGAATTGGTAAACTTATTAAAAGTCACATTTGCAATAAAAAATCTTAATTCTTATATTAACCTTTAGCATTATTTTCAGTTGGACATTCTAGTTGCTATTCTGTTCCAGGTAATTTTATTTATTTGTATTATAAATTATATATTTAAATGTATTGCTTAATATATTTACGTTTAACAAAAATACGAAAATTAAGTCTTTCCATAGTAAACATTGAAAATGAAAATAAGGATGATAATTTTTTTATTATTAATACTGCTGCTGTACCTTACATTTTATTCATCAAAATCTATCAATAAGGTTTAATATTATAAATGTATCGAATTATTATTTCAATTATAACATTCAAAATATTAATATTTTAGATGACTCGCCAATACTAAAGTGTATTCCTAATAGTGTGTTCTCATACGATCACAATTATTGTTACTGCAATAAAGATGGCACAGAACTAACGTGCAAAAGAAAAATTTATTCCACATTAACTCCGGAATTACATGCTGCTCAACTACAAAGTAAGTTAAAATAAAAATAAATATATATAAAATTTTACAAATAAGCACAAAATATTTTGCATAACCAAATAAATATAACTCTTTTCTAGATGTAACGTTGGATTGTGTACCTAATAAGTATTTTGAAAAAGTAAATCGTGCATGTATATGCCACGCAAGCGGAAAGTATGCCTCTTGTATACGTGGTAAAATTGACTCTGTCGAAGGTAATTATTTTGATCATATTTCTATGTATTACGAGATCTATGGCATAGCGCGTTTCTTACACATATATACTTTTAATACATGTCAATCATTAATATAATTAAGAATATTATAATATTGTTATTAGATACGCGAGAAAAATGCCTTCCGGGAGCGATTTTCAACGATCAATGCAATGGATGCATTTGTGGATTGGACGGCAAAGCTACTTGTACCAAATTGGATTGTCTAGAGCTCTATAAAGGTCCTTCGAAAAATGGTTAGTATTAATTCTTTAACAAAATAGTGATTACAAATGTGATGACTATGGGGATCATCATTATCACTGATAAACTTACTTATAATAGTTATTTGATGTTGATAGTTATTTTCTTTTTTCTTTCAAGAAGTCTCTTTATTATAATTTGCTAATAAAGTTGATGACAGATGTTTAAAACATTTTTGAACATTTAACCCATTCTTGGTATTAGAGGTCACTCTGACCTCAAACAAAGTAGTCATTTTGTTATTATTTGTCAGCTTTAGGCATATTTTTAACCTATTTATTAATTTATTTTCTGCAAATAAAATACGTACAAATGTAACTTTTCAACTTAAAAAAAGTTATGTGCAAAGTCTTAGATATTTAAGTTGAAAAACGATTTAAAATAAATCTTATTTGCCAAGTATGTAATTCTAGAGAGGTGTACCAACTAAGGGTGCATAGATATTTCTTATATTTTAGCTAGTAATTAAAACTAACTATTTAATAATAAAAATTACCGATAAAAAATTTGTTATTAGTAATATTTCGACGCCCAATACGAAGACTAACGCGTTTCAGTTTTTAACAAAATCGTCTAATATTCAAAATATGAAAAACTGAAACGCGATTTTCTTCGTATGGGGAGTCGATTTAAGGTACGTTTCTCTTTAAAGCATCTCTTTGTGTTTTAGGTAACCTCCAATGTGTACCAAGATCTGCTCTTGTGTTTCAATGCAATGATTGCGACTGTTTTGCTGATGGAACGGGGATGTTCTGTAATAGAATGGGCTGCGGAAGTCTTTCTCTATACCATGAACATATTCTAAGTAAGTACTATAATTTTATTGGCCATATAAAAATTATATTTGTGTGGTGCAAAGAAATATAAAGTAATACGTAAATGTTCTAATAATAATTGTTCCCTTAACTAATGTTTTAGATGTGACCGTGAGCTGTGAAGCTAACAAAATTTTCGATTATAATTGTAAACAGTGTGCTTGCGATAAAAACGGAAACTATGCAATGTGCAGTGGTAAAGCATGCCCACGTTTGTTTGACATTCAAGAAGGTATTTAAAATTGTAATCAGTTTTATTAATATAATTTGGAGCAATACACATAATACTCTATTTCATATTACAGTTAAGGACACAGTAAACAAGTGCAACCCTGGCATAATTTTTGCCAATGACTGCAACGTATGCATTTGTGGTGATGATGGAAAAGGTGTTTGCACGACATTTAGTTGCGATACTAGTTATCGCTTTAAATACGTCGATCAATTGAATTACAAGAGACCTACGGCTTAATATAATTGTTGTAGTACCCACAATGTGAATATTCTCAAGTAATTGTATTGAACTTGATGTATTTCCGAACATAAATAAAAAACCTATATCAATTAATTGGCACTTATGCCATTTCTACACCTAGTGATAGAGTAAGAGACTATTTATTAAGCGAGCTGTAGTATTGGATATAATAAATTAAAGTTCGGTACAAAGTCAGACGCTATTATATAAGTCGATTTATCATTAAATAGGTTTTCGATGAATAAATTGTATAAAAACATAGATTATGTTGTATTTTATTCAAATATATTTCAATATTCTGCAATTAAAAGTAATATGCATTTCTCTAAATAAATTAATAACAGTCAATAAACATGCAAACAGTCGATTAATTATAACGTTAAGGTAGGGTTATAGCAAAATTGAAAACTTCTTTAATATTCAATCTTTTTTTCCCAAACTTTCTACATATATTTGGCATCAAAAAATAAGATTTTGAGAATTTCCTGAGATTCTTGTACAGAATATTTGAAGCATTGGTACAGATAATGCACTAATTATTAATAAAATTGCACAAATTTGCTCAAGTCTTCTGTGCACTAGATTTTAAAGCAAACCAACAGAAAACCACTACCAATTGATTGGCACTTAGCTTCCTTAAACTAAATAAATTGTTCCAATATGAATTTCTTTTCTTATTTATTAATAGCACAAAAAGGTGTATTTTTTTATCATCTATTGTGAAAAGATAAATTACAAACAATTATAAGCTTATGATCATAGATTGCATTATTGATTTAAAAATATTAAAATAGAAAAATCATTATAAAAAACAAATCATGAAATCTTTAATTTTTTTTTTCTGATTTCGTACGTTTATCAAAATAAGAATTAAAAATTGATTTGTTTACTAAAACATGACCGCAACATCTTCGAAATATAAGCAATAAAATTAAAAAAAATATAACCCCGAATATCTTGAAAGATAAGAGACCAGACTTACAGTCTTGGTAAAGAGCTCAGCCAAGAGATAGTGGGAAACTACATTTTACAGCTGAATTTATTTTAAACATTTTCCATCATATGTTTTCGACATATCGCCGTTTAAACAAAAAATGACGTTTCCGTGCATAACAAAAGAAAGGAAACACCTTATCCGAAGTTTCGGCTGGAGAAAGATAGGAAATTTTATGCTCTTTCAAATGCATTTTTACTGGATCGATGACATTATTTCTAACGTATCAAAATACCGAAAAACTAAAAGCCAAAAATCGAAGAACCGCTAAAAGACAAAAACTAATACGAAAAACTGGAAAAGTTATTTGTTATTGTGCCCCCTTTGTTTAAAAAAAAACTAACAAAATAGCCCTGAAACATTAAGTTTTACCTTAGATTACTCGAGATCTCGATGCATACATGCATACACGCACACATACATACACACACGCACGCACACTCACACGCACGCACGCACGCATGCATGTACGCATGCACGCACACACACACACACTGACACATATTTACACACACGTATGCATACATGAATAGAAAAAGAATAGAAAATATTTTTAAAAAACAATTTCGAAAAATCACTCTATTAAGTATGAAATAATCGATAAAAAGTATGAATAAGTGAGTTACGGTGATTTCAGAGGTATTATAAGACCCAATCCAATATAAGTTCTAAATCATCCACCAGAAAGATACAATATATAAAGATACGATAAATCAGTTTGAAATTCGGCGACGACTTCGAAAAGGTTTTTATCGATTATTCATACTTTTTATCGATTATTTCATACTTTTTAGAGCGAATTTTTCGAAGACGGTTTTCTTTTATCTTATTATTTTATACTTTTTATTTGTACCGTCAAATTTCATTTTATTTATACAAATCCAAAAGTATATCCAAATCGGTTCAGTAGTTTCGGAATAATCGACGGACAAACGTAACTAAACGACAGTACTAACCTAGTACTGATTCGATACTGGCCCAGTAATGTAATGGGACCACCATCCTCTTTCATTAAAAAAAAGTTTATCAAAATCGGTTCAGTAGTTTCCGAATAATCGGCGGCAGAGTCGGCAAAGGCCGAAATGTACGGATAAAATGTGCAGATCTAAATTACAGCTCAGATGCTGGACCAATCCTTCGAAAATTGGAATAGGACCACCATGAGATCATTATATTTCATTAAAAAAAATTTCATTCAAATTGGTCAAAACAAATACAAGTCGAATTGAGTACCTCCTCTTTTGAGGAAGTCGGTTAATAAGAAATTTTATTGTGCCGCCCTCCTTTAAGAGAAACAAAAAAATGAGCCCTGAAACATTAAGTTTGACTGTCCATGTGCAGAGTAATGATGATCAACTTCCATACACAAATATACACACACAGACACACACACACATACACACACACAAACACACACGCGCACACGCACACCAGCACACCCACACACAACACTCACATACACAAACATACACACAAACACACACGCACACGCACGCACTCATGCACACATCACACATGCACATGCACACACACGCATACAGACACGCACACGCACACACACATACACACACAGACAATTTTTCAAAATAGTATATTTTGAATTCTTAAGTCTCAAAACATGTTGGTAACAATATCTTTAAATCAAATACAAATGCAAAAATAATTTAGAACCATTTTACGCACAAGTTTATTTGTTTGATAAAAATAATATGGAAAGTTGTCCCAGTATATGCATCGTCTAATTCGTTTATCTCGCGAGCATGTATGTGGCGTCTTTTTTTTCAAACGACTTTTTGTCAACGAAAATTTGTTTCTTATATTCAGAATTTTATGCATTCGTTAGAAATGCTATTTAGCTTTAAACAGATCCGAAACGAATAATTTGAACAATGTTTCTTTTTATTAATAAATTAATAAAAGACTATTAACAAAATCAAAAAACATTTAAAAATTATTCGAAACGTATTCAGTATTTTAGTTCAGATATAATATTCCTTGCTAACGTCGATGACTACTGGAAAACAATGCTTCCAGCTTGAAATATGATGTATACAATAAGTCCTAAACAACGACTACAAGGTTCTACTCACAATTTAATTAAACTAGGCATGTTATGCGGGCTACGTGCGCTACAATTTCGCATATTTCTTATAAGATTAAGGGGGTCGAATACCCGCAAATTTACTTTCTTTATTTTACCAAATTATATTTAATTTTTTTTCTAGTAGATGACGTATGTAAAATGTAGTAAAAAGTGACGTTTGGGACTAAAAATACCGCTATATGCCTGAAAAAATCCAAAAATTGCTTAAAAATGACTTAAAAATTACCTATTTTAAAAATGTAATTGGCGATGAAATACTGATTTTGGTGAAAAGTCCTGAGGTATATATGTTCGGAGGTATAAAATGAAGAAAAATGCCTACGGATTTTTTTTTAAACTCAAAATAAAGAAATTGGTCCTATTAAACCAAACAGGACAATGAAAAATCGTATTTTTTTTGCTTATACAACGAGGAAACACTATACACACTTTCAATTTGATCCGTTAAAAGCTTCATCGCCAATCCCACTTTGAATCTTCAAATTGTTTTTTATTAACTTTAAATAATTATTCTGTTAGTTCAAACCATTGCCTTTAAATATTTCGTATTGGTTTAATATAAAAATGTAAGATATAGAAGCTATAAGACGAAATTAAAAAAGACTTTTGACTGGATTTACTCCTCATCAAAGGGTAATACCGGTCAACCTGGGTACAATTCCTTCAATCAAAAACACTTAAGCAAAGTTGCCCTACCTGAGAACGCAGCGCAACGTTTTCTTAGCCTCACTTTCGGGAGCATCATATAAATAACATTGTGACCGGTATTACCCCAATTCTGCTTAGTAATTTAAATTCAAATCACAAAAAAGCAATAGGATTATACTCTTTTTTCTTCACTACTTCGTATTCTTAGATTGTTCAAATTAATAAAGATGAAAAAAATAACTGCATAAAGTAACAAATAATATGCATAAAAGCTTATTTTATATATCAGATTTCTTATAAGAAATGTAGACTTGAACTTTGATTGTGTATAATTCTTTAATAACACTGAATAGAAGGTTGTTATGGACATTAGATTAATTGCATTTTATGTTGCGTTTGTAAAACTATTCGAATTATTACCTACAAATGTTTAGATTATTGAATATAAGGGTGACCGGAATTAGCCAGTGACCGGCATTACCCCGTTCTCCCCTACTCCAGAATTCGCTACTGAATAAAAATCGACTTTTTTTTACAAAAAGATTTTTCTTTCTTCGAAAGAAAAAGATAATGCCTAAAAGATTTTACAGAATATTCTTCTCCATATGCCGAATCATCCCAATTATTTTCAAAAATTCCTTGTAATATTTTACAGATATATCCATTTGAAAAAAATGACGATTTCGTGAATAACAAAATAAGGGAAATTAGCTAATTCAAAATTTCAGGTTGGAAAAGATAGGCAATTTTATGCTCTTTTGCATTATCACTCAATCGATGATATTATTTTTACGGTATCAAAAACCCAAAAAACTAAAACTCAAAAATCGAAGAACCGCTATGAAAAAGGTATCGGAAAAAAAAATTTCAGCTGCCGTCCGTAAAAAACAAAAAGAATGAGTCCCGAAACATTAAGTTTTACCGTGTATATTCAAAGTAAAATTGATCCACATCCATACGTACACACACACATACTCACGCACACACGCACGCACACACGCACACATCCATACAAACTTTTTCATATATTAGCCTCTGAGATAATGTTAAGATAACTTTGAAGTAAAAAGGTAGCTGAAAATTTAAACCTTAAACATTATAATTAAATTTATACCAAATCTTGAAATAAAAATACATTATTAAGAATTATTTATTAATAATAAATAACCATTCATTTACCAACCCCCTATAAACAACAAAGTCTTATGTAAGAGAGGGGGTAGGGATTACCAAAAACTTACGGTTTCTTACGTGGAGATAGGGGGGAGTTAAAAGTACGGAAAATAGCCCTTACGTAATTTATATACGGTCCCTAAACAAAAATTTTCAAGAATCGATGTCTCGGGGTAAAATAACGAAAGTTTAACAAAATATTGATTAAGATGGGAGATAGTGTAGTATACAAAGCCTTTTTTACAACGCATTTCATATTTATACCAAAATCGGCCAACATAACCTCTATATTTAACTGTTTCGTATTCTGGGGTATTATAGTGTAGAATTTAGGAAAAATTGATTTTTTTATGTTTACATTTCCTCATAGTATTTGGTGTTACGAAAACATCTATAAAGGGAATTTGCTCGATTCGAATTAGTTTCAAAGATATATGAATAATAAGAACGCCTCGCGCACACAAAGACGCAGCATCGAAAACATTTGACGCGTTTTTCTCTAAACAAGGTTTTTCTCGTCCAGCGCAAGTGTATCACAAAAAGTATTAGGTCAATCGACTTGATATTAGTCTGTAAATGTTGGAAGTATTACCATGTAATAATTCCAACTAGGAATATGTAAGTTTGTACCGTGCATAAAAAATGTTCAGAAGCCAAACGCCATCAAGATTTTTTGCGAAAATCAAAAATTTTTGTTTAAAGTGCCGACATTTTGTAAAAAAAAATATTTTTGGTTTTTTGATTTTCGATGAGTAGAATAACCTTTACCTAGGTGTGTGGCAACACTTTAAAAAATCACACATTTAGGCTTCGAAATTGGGACTCTACACTATAATAGCCCCTTTATTATCTAAATTACCATTTTTATCAATTTTTGTGTAAATACTAGTAAACTATCTTCATAATATTTTATTCTATCATTTCTTTAAGTTACTAGTACGTTTATTACTATAAGAAGTTTATTGTGCAACATACAAAGTAATATTTTAAGTCTGAAATACATTTTTTCAACTATTAGAGTGACTATGGTTCACTTTACCCGGGTTTCTCCTAATGGTATTGTCATTTTACGTTCCGCGGCTAAATTAATTTTAATTTACTTTAATTTTATATTAAATTCATTCAAAGGTTAAAAATGTTAAATGCATATTAGTCAAATAGTAACAGCGACGTCTCAGATTGTTGCGTAATAATGATCAACAATTTTTGCCATTTGTATAGCACATTTTCAAAATTATTCAGTAAAATTTTCCTATAAAATATACGTACGTGCAACGTTTATGTCAAAATACACATTTTGCATTATATAGAATCATTCTCGGCTTATCATGTTATTTAACTTTATAAAATATGATGTCAGGTGTTACATTGTGATGTCATAAATCATCTATATACGTATTGCGAAACTGCCTTAAATCGGAAATTAATTTTATTTTAAGCGTAATAAATTATGTTTTGCACTGACATCATTATAATAATGTAGCATAAAAAATTGCCGATTGCATAGATACATTTCGTTATAAAGCTAATAATATGAGTAAAATAAATGTTTTTTAAATACTGTTATTGGACTTGAGTAGTATTCTTCTGAACAGGAAACATTAGTTCATCTCTTATTAGAATCAACTCTGAGAATCAACAACAAATGTTATCAGACAATTTGTACACTCCCAGTGACTTATCATCAATAATAAGTACCTTATCACGCAAGTAATTTGTACAGATTTGTCTAACTAGTAAATATTCATGTTACTCGTGATAATCGTATATGCAACTAGTTGGGTACTGATAAAAAACAGATGTCGTCTCACTGCTTCTCTAAAGAATAATTACATTTTAACCCCACCTGCAACACAACATCTCAGACGTAAGTATTTAAATAATAAGAATGCATTCGTGGCGGTTTAAAGTTACTGCAAACCGCAAGGACGGCAGAAACTAGAAGAAACATGAGGTCCCTTTTCATCGTTTTAGCGGCGGCTGCCGTTGCCTCAGGTTCGTTTTTTAGGCCTGAAACTGTATTTTTAGCACCTTAGTTGAACATCACTCAATTTTATAGACCGGCAAACAAGACAAAACTAGATCATTTTTTAACAATTAAAAAAAGTTCTTCATTTTATAAAATGTTAAAGACGTTGAATTGCGTTTGTAATTTATATTAGACGATTTTATTGCTTTCTGCAGCCGATCAAATATGCACTCCTGGCTCATACTTCAAGACTGATTGCAATACGTGTGTTTGTGCCAAGGATGGAAGCGCTTCTATCTGCACAGAAAAATACTGCCCACCTGGAGTCTTCAACCAGGATGGTTCTCTCAAAGTTCCTCTTGATATCATTCAAGAAATCATTCCAGATGTTACCGAAATCGAAATTATAGAATCTCGTAAGTTTCATATTAAAATAAGAATACTTTAACCTATAATTTGAAAAGCTTGCTATAGATTCTGTAGTCAATATTCTTTTTTTTTGTTAATTTTTGTGTGGTTTAAGGGTGGTTAGGTTCCCTTAACCCATTTCTTCCCAAGCGGCCAATTTATTGTCGATTGGTTTTTTGCCTAAAAAATTGTCGGAAAAAAAAATAGTAATAACCAATAGCACTTTTCTGAAGTAAAATTGTCCGCTCTTTCCGATTCTGAAGTCAGAATTTTTAAATTTCCGTTGGAAAATTTTTTCGACAATTTTTTAGGCAAAAAACCAATCGACTATAAAATGGCCGTTTGGGAAGAAATGGGTTAAAGAATACACTATTTACTAAATGAACCAAATTTCAAAAAATGAAGCCTTAGCACTCTTAGTTTGTTCTAATGGGCCCTTGTATTCGAGATATAAGCTATTTTACTCCGAATATACGTTATTTTAGTGCAAAAAAGGTACCTCTTCTAGTGATTATAAATATGGATGTATTGAACACAAGAAATAATGGCTTGAGAAATAATAAAAGTAGGCAGAAGGAGTCTTATTTGAGACCTGTAACGTTAATAAATATTAATCTGCCAAAGTTAATAACAATTGAAGATGATGACTAAAAATGTATAAAATATCCACGAAATTAAAACAGTTTAATTTCTACAAATATTCATGCATTTTTAGTAATCATCTTCAATCGTTAATAACTTTAGCTCTCAATAATATTTTTTAACGTTACAGGTCTCAAATAAAAGCGCTTTCTGTCTACTTTTATTACCTCTGAAGCCATTTTCTCTATTGTCAATACATGCATATTTATAATCACTAGAAGAGGTACCTTTTTTCACTAAAATAACGAATATTCGGGGTAAAATAGTTTATATCTCGAATACAAGAGCCCATTAGAACAAATTAAGGATGCTAGGCCTCATTTTTAGATATCGGAAAGCACCTTCCAAAGCCTCATCAAAATCCGTGTTCCGTTGGATTAATGTTCTCCTAGTTAGATACAAAAACGATAAATGTTCCTAATTATTTTATAAAACCATCTTTAGCATTCACATTATAAGAAATAATACATATAAGCTCAGAATATGCTATTGACCCACTTTTAAGCACCTGACTCATTAATTAAAAGTGCATTAATTCGAGTAACTGTTATATTACGGTTTTAAGTGAAACATATGAATAAATATTCTAGAATTGGTAAATATTGGACAGGTTACATACGTCCAAGTCTGTACTCCTAATTCGATCTTCCAAGTCGACTGCAATAAATGTTATTGTTCAAACTTTGGCACTGAATATTTCTGCACGACACAAGCCTGCACATCAAAGCCACATGGCGAAATCCAAGCTAATGGTCAGAGAGTCGCAAGATCTGGTAGGTTTTACCTTTCAATTTGATTTAATTTGAGGTTCTTATTTTTTTTTTAATTTTTAACAATCGCATCACGCTTTTTTGTTCAGCTGAAAAACAAATTTGTAAGCCCAACGAAGTATACAAAAGCTTCTGTAACATCTGTGCCTGTAATAAAGACGGTTCAAATGCAGCGTGCACTTTGATGATGTGCAAGGATAACGTTTACAATGAAGATGGAAGCTTTATTGATTCTGTAAAGGATCACCCGAGAGTTGAAAGATCTGGTAAGCTCTCTTCATAAAAATAATGTACTCTAACGACTCAAAAAATAGAATCTAAATTCAATTTTATATTGAAAATTTCTAAAAATATTAACTAGAAAAAACGTACCCGCAATCTATTTTTTGTACAGACCAAAATGATTTTAACAAAGACGGTTCTATCAAGGAACCTTTAATCTGTGAGCCAGGAACCCGGTACAATGACTATTGCAACACTTGTATATGCTCCAAGGACGGCTTATTTGGTGCTTGCACGAAAAAGTATTGCAACAAAAATGTATTCAATAAAGACGGAACTCTTAAGGCTCCTTACAACCTCATCAGACCAGCTCGATCAGGTACATCGTTCTTACTAAAACCACTTCTTACTTACTAAATAAGATTGTCAAAACTTATATAGCATATGGTGTTGATAATGAGTTCTAAAAATGATATGAGATCGCATCAGCTCTCTTAATATTTTATCATAAAAAAGTAACAAACATTTGCAAGTGCATTGTGCTTTCACATTTTTTAGATGTAAAGTACATATTTTTTTAAAAGTGATATTCATGCTTATGCAACAATTTTTGTAATTGCAATTTTTTCAAATGAGAATAGCATCTACACATCCACAACTAACATTCAACCCATCCACATTTCCAGTTTCAGCCGAACCACAGCCAATGTGCGAAGCCGGCAAGATGTTCAAGCAGTACTGCAACCTGTGCATCTGCGCGAAGGACGGCTCGACCTATGCCTGCACCAGGATGCTCTGCGACGAGGCAGTCTTCCACAAGAACGGCACCGTCAAGGCGCCCTTCGTCTGCGAGCCCGGAAGCCACTACAAGAACTACTGCAACGACTGCACCTGCTCCGAGGATGGCCTCAACGCCAGGTGCACGGACAAGGCCTGCAACAAAGATGTCTACAAGGCCGATGGAAGCCTGAAGAATCCCGTGTCGGCGCGGCTGTTGCTCAGCATCGACGAGGTCAAGGAGAACTGGGGACGTGAGTATAGCTGACACATAGTGAATTTATCGTTGTTGGTCAATTGTTGCAAATTGTTGCGGTGCTTATGGGGTTATATTCGAATGAATCTTCACGCAGGAGTTTTTATGCCAGAAATGATTTTGGCCTTACGGTAAAATCTGCAGAATTTTCAGTTAGATTTTCTGTAGATATTAGACCATGCAGGTTATTTTTACACATTCTTGTGTAAGATTTTTGTCTACAGATTAAAGGATTTCTTTATAAAAAAGAATAACCTTGAATCTCCTATTTGTATCGATGATATATCCCATTTAGGTGTTATCATTCGAACAACTTCGTTTAGACGAGTATATTTGGTATTCTGCGTAGAACAGTTAGAGTACAATGTTTTTAAGTCATATAATGTCTACTCGAATAGTTAGAAACATTTTCTGTTAAAGGAAAGATTCTCACAGTATTAAATATCTAAGGTTTTTCAACTTATAACTTACAACACAACACAATACGAATATGCAGAAAAAAAAATTACGAATTATTATTTTATTATTAGTATTATTATTCGAATTATTTTACGTAGTTACATTTAAAAGGGATTATTTTATCTTTTTATACAATTTAGTTTTGTAATTTGTTGTGCGTATAATATATCTACCAAGTACTATAATTATTACTTCGTTTCAGTTATTACAATTAAATACATACTTTTTTCTTAATATTTACAATTTTAATATGATTTTGCAGCGAAATTTGTAAAACAAAAATGTTTTCAAATATAAATTATATATACACAGAGCTTCATTGAAATGTTTGAAAACCCCCAAAAAGTTACTTTAAAATGATGAATTTTAAGATACATTAATACCAGTTTTAATAGAGTAAATGTGTACCTTGATATTCGGCAAATCTTTTTCCTTTATTTGCATGTCAAAGTAAATTTTAAATTCAAATTTTCTGCATTTATCTTGCCAACCCGCGAGCAATACATTAATCATTGATTTTATATTATATACACTGAACTGTGACAAAACAGGATAATATTGACATTTGTTGTATCAATCTATCGATGTATACACAAAATTTTACGAGTCCATCATATAAATGCTATTTAAATGACATTCTGATAATGTTAAAATATTTATTTGTAACTTTATACAATTGTGCATTATCAATTAAATAAGGTTAACGATGTTTAGAGGAGGATTGGGTATTGCCGGTCACCTAAGCAAACGTGCTTGTTATTTCCACGTTCAAATCGTTTTTTTAACTTTAAATAATTATTATGTTAGTTGATTGACTTTAAATATTTATTATTGGTTTAATATAAAAATTTAAGATATCGAAGCTATAAGTCGAAATAAAAAAAGCATTTTAACCGGATTTACCCCACATCAAAGGGTAATACCGGTGGTCAGCCTTGGTACAATTCCGGTCACTATTAGAAAGTTACTGTTATAGGTGAAAAATTTCTTTAATAGTATATTATGCACCTAAAGTGAGCCATTAAATGCCTGCGTGTGTTTTGGCGCCCGAGCGGAGCGAGGGCGTCACACACACTGGCATTCGCTGGCTCACTTTATTCACGCGTGCAATATACGTTTTTTTAACGTACCTACCGAAAAGTTCGTACTCTTTCACCGCCGAAGAGGGAAAGTAGTGTTGCGGTGGGGATTCGAGTGGGAGTAGGGATTTAATGTAGCGCTTTTGTCCCGCCGTGCCGGAAAAAAAGCGCTACATTAAATCCCTACCCCCACTCGAGTCCCCGCCGCGACACGTATGTGCCCTCGCCTTCGGCTTGGGCACAAACAGCGCATGGCGAAAAATTCGTCATTTTTTGATTAAACGATATGTCGGAAACATATGATGGAAAATCTTTATAATAAATTGAGTTCAAAAAGATAACTTTCCACTATCTCTTGGCTAAACTCTTTGCCCAGACCGTGAGATCTTTTATCTTTCATGATATTTGAGGTTATATTTTATTTTTCAATTTTGATTGCTTATATCTCGAGAATATTACGGTGATTTTTAATTAAATAAGTGATTTTTTTTTGTTTTGTAATGAACATACGAAATTAGAAAAAAATAAAATTCCTGGATAATAATAATAACATTCCTCGATTCGTTTCTGTTTTATAACTATTTTTCTATTTTACGATATAAGTATCTATATAATAATATATATTATAATTTTTTGTAATTTATCTATTATCAAACAGTTAGTGATAAAAAACGCTGCCAACTGCTTCGACACTATGCTTTATCAAAGAGAATTTAATTTATTTTAAATTAATTTATTTTAATTTAATAATATAACATTATCTTTGGATTTTTTCGTGCAATATAATGCGTACAGTAGGCTAGAAGTTTAGAATAGTAAATCTCATATATAATAATACTTAATATCTACAAAAATAGCACAATGATAAAGCTTAAAGATGTCGTGATATACAGGGTGACAATATATTGTTTAAATTGAATAATCTCTAATATCTCAGAAGATTATGAACCAAATCGGCTAAAAAATATGCAACCAATAATCTGCTACCATTTCCAATAATAGGGCATTACATAAAGTATTACTCCCGTTATCGTTGTCCAAAAAAATGCATATTTTTGACATTTTATTCTTTTCCTCAAAAAGCAGTCCGTCTCATTACCTAAAAGTTTATAGGAATATATCTGTACATGAAACAAGTATTCAGTAAAAGTTTCACTGACTTTTATCGTATAGTATTCGAGTAATAAATGTTGCCGGCCTGCGGCGGCTCAGTCGGTAGAGTGTCGGATTCCCACGCCGGTGACCCGGGTTCGAATCCTAGTCTCTGCCGATTGATACAAGCACCTCTGTAAAAATTACATGTGCTTTGTTTACAAAACACACCGCAGACCCCCGTCGTCGATTAGCACCACATGGAAGCACAAACATGGCGACGTTAAATAATTATAAAAAAAAAAAAAAAAAAATGTTGCAATAAAAGGTTGTCACACAGTATAACAATTAAAGAACGATTCATATAAAATCGTTTACGATCCTAAAATGAAGAATTATATGAATACTTTATTGTATAACAAATTCGCTTCCCAGATACCATTCCTGAGTTGAAAAAAAATTTTAAAAACCGAAATTTGAAAATTCAGAAATTTTGAAAAATGGACATAAAATAATTATTTGACCATTTTTGCTGAAACTTTCAAACGCACACCGGGTATTGATAGCAAACATCTGTGCAAAGATTGGAAAAGTTAAACTGCAAATTGAACGAATGGCGATATGCCACATACTAACGCACGCACACACATACACACACCCACACACACGCACGCACGCACGCACACACACACACACATATACATTAAAAAACACACACAAAAATGCTCACTATGACAAAGCTTTCTCTTTGAGAAAGCAAAACATACCTCTTTGAGCTATTAATTAGAAATAAATATATCAATTTAAAATGAATGTATCAGAATAAAGAAATTTATATTGGAACAATTTATTTAGTTTGATGAAGCTAAGTGCCAATGAATTGACAGTGTTTTTTTAATTACAGTTAATTATATTTATCATTCGGTTGGTGCAATTCGAAGCGGGAAATATTTATCTTTAATTGTATTTGATAAAATCAACAAAAAATCTGTATATTAATTAAAGATAAATTTTGTAAAAAAAATGTAACCTATGTGTTTCAGCTCGCTATGTCTTTGGAGACCCCTGCGAACCTAGCAAGGCCTTCTACAGCGAATGCAATCAGTGTGTTTGTCTTAATGACGGAAAAAGCGCATTCTGCACTTTAAAGATGTGTTACAAGTTCAACGAGCTGTTTGGAAAACATAAAAATATAGAATAATATTCTTAAAAATCTTAGGTTTATTGAATTATTGTGCGCATATGATCAAGAATCTCTTATGATTAGCGATGTTTATCATTTCGCGAAGTGGATTGCTGATAAATTACTAATTTAATATGTATTTCAGTCTGTATGAGCACTAAATGTGAACTGCGTTTCTTTGTAGAAGAATATTTTGAATTTTGCCATTATTATTAATAATAATTAAACCTGTATATATAATAGTAATAAAGACTTTTATTATATGTATTTATTGTAAATAATTCTATAAAATAATGTGCACACGCTCGAATTAATTAAGCTACCACAGAAAACCGTATCCTATCTATTGGGAGTTTAAATTTAGAATGCCCCTTTGCTGCTGTACACCACCTGTGTGTGGGGAGTGTTTGGTCCTAAACCTCACCTTATTTTTTGCGAACCCAGAGATATGTCCTGTGACGTGGGGAAAACTTGTCCAACCAAGAAAACTCACACCACAAAAAGCCGATAGAAAAATCAAACTCAGGCACCTTTTACTTCCTCAAAAAACACCTACATTTTCGTCTCCCATGTACGGAATCATCATTGATGGGATGGGGACCGACCATCCAAGCACTAACCACGCCCAAAACTGCGACCCCTGACCCCTCCACTGATACCGCTTAGTTTAAGAACATGTATTTATATTTCTCAAATTCAAATCTGTTTAATTTAGAAACATACCAAAAGTACCTGCAAAATTTCAGCGCGTCATGTGCAAGATTCAAGATCGTACTTCTTTCTCGAAATATGCTTTAATATGCACTTAATGGTTAAATATACCAGGATTCCACGAGTTCTTCCCGCGGAGAGGGAAGTGACTCCCTAATACATTATCAAGTTATTGCTTTAGCAATTACTAAAGTAATTATTTTAGAAATTCCTCAACATTTATTTGACATATGATATTGCTTTAGTAATTACTATTTTTTGTTTATTTAAAAATATGCACACAAGATTCAAAATCATACTTTATCGAAAAAATACAATGAAAAATGCTTATTCAATATTCAATCGTATTTCCTCCTATAAAGTAGCTATGTGATTTTTAGATATATAAATTTGAAAGAAGTTACGTCTATTTTATGAAAACGTACTTATATTTAATATGTTTGATGTACAAAGAAATAAACAATTTTTTTTTAGATTTTTACAAATTTTTTTTAATTTATATTTCTATTTTTTCTTACACAAAAATAATTTTAAAGTAATTGTTAGTTATATCAAATGAAAAAGAATTGCGTCTACTTAACGAAAAAATACATATTTTTAACGTATTATACATCTAAAATTACAAAAAAATATTTTTTTCAACTTTTACAATTTTTTTAAAATTAATATTTTTATTAAAAATGTAATTTTGTATTATCTTGTCACCTCTAAAGTGTATTCAGTTCTAAGTTGAGACATACCTAATATGTACTATGTTTCCCTTTTCATTTTTGATAACCCTAATTTTTCTGATTCAGGACCTTCGAATACATCAAAATCATCAAAATCTCACATATCAAAATTATCATCGTTACAAAGCTTTCTCTTTGAGGAAGCAAAAGGTTTTACGTACTACCTACTACTTTATAAAAATCAAAATGTGCTAGTATTTTTTCAATATATGTACACTTAATGGAACAAATATATGATCAAATTTATTTGAATTCTTTGAAATATAGTAAAACCCCCCGGCACTGTGTATGAGAAGCATCTCGAAACTGTGATTTTTCTAGGACCGGCTATTATGTATGTACGGGGCCCTGTGTTCCAACTATTCGGAAAAAGTTTTATGAAATGGTTTAAACCGAAAAAAATGCGATAGAAATAGTTTTATGCAAAAGTTTAAGCCAACAAATTATAATAACAAAGTTGTAAAAAATGTTGAAACTGAAAATATGTAATATAAAAGTTTATAAAAAAAATTATATAACTTTATACACATTTTTATACAAAGTTTTTCTTAATATAACTGGATGAACGTCAGTTGTACTGAGAATATTTGATTATCGGGAAGGTACAGGCGAAAGTTATTATTATGATCTAGATATGGCCCTGATGCTCGACGCTGATTGGCTGGCGTAAATTCATACAGTGCGTCTCATAACTATAGAAACACCACAAATTTTCACGTTTAAATGTGTATATTATACCTTTTTTTAAAGAACCTGTAACTTTGGAAGCAAAAATCCGAGGATAATTTTGCAAAAAGTCAATGAATGGAAAATATATTCTCTTTAAAACATTACTAGAATATTTCTTTCGCATCAACATTAAAGAAGTTATCGTTGTTTCATAAATATAGAAACACTTTAAATTTTTAGACCCATTTAAGGCAGGTTTGCGGTGGATTTGCCCTATTTATTCAATAATTTTTATTTCATACAAAAAATAATCTTTATTGTTCAAACTTTTTACATATTAAAATACACATTTTTTTTTTTTTACGGATTTTTCTTGACAAAATGGCCGCCTCAAAATGGTTCTTTTGTTTGACTGTCGACACGATATCTCACCAACGGATCATCTGAAATAAAAAAACTAAAAATATTCTTAAAACTTATAGTTTTGGCTATTGCATAGTCTAGGATATTTCATTTTTACTGGAAAAAACAAAATGGCGGACTTTTGAATTTTTTGGCTCTTTTTTTGCAACATAAATTGTTTATAACTTTTTGAAAAATGTATTGATCGTTATAATCCTAGATCAAACAAAAAGAACATATGTCAGGAGTAAGCTGTTCAAATTTCAACTGAATCGGTGCAGTAGTTTTTTTTAAATCGTGTCGATAGAGTTGAAAAGCGTTGTTTCGAGAAAAACGCGTTCAAAGTTTTTTTTTATGAAAATTTGAGAAAAAAAAGGGTCTTACACTTAATCAGCGATGCCAGCTCCATATATAACTCCTTCAGCTTCCTCGTAAGTATCATTTTCTGGTATTCTAGCGTTTCTGAGGGCCACCCTGCTTTCTTTTGAAGCCTGAGAAGCAACCCGTTCGGCTTTCCGCAGGCGCGTTGCATTGACTTTCTCAGCGTATTTTTGAGCCTCACTGCCTATTGTTACGCCCATAACACTCATTATTTTTAATACTGTACTGAAGCCTTCGTTAAAAGTGCATGCTGCTGTATAAGCTGCTATTTCAACGATTTTATTCCCACAAAAAGTGTGTTTTGGAGCCGTGGCCCAAACACAAGAATTAAAACTTTCATTATTGTTCTGAGTGTTTGCGCCAGTGCATCTTTCTAATAAATCTTCACTAGTGAGGTCTTCATAAATTGGTTTAAGTACTGCTTGAGTATCGTTGTCAAAAGCGGGGGGATGCTTAAAAGTACTCAGTTTATTCTGTGCTGCTGCTAAACGATACTTACACCAAGAATCGTCTGGGCAGTATTGGTGCTGTGGATTGTCGTCGGTCGAGCTTCTATGGTAGAATGTGGCCCTATTAGCTTTTTTCATTTCTTCGGGTGAGTCAGGATGATTTAGAACAGCAATGCCATAAAAAGCGGATAATTCGGACATAACTTTACCAGTTAAAGCCAAAGTTTTCGGAGTATCGGCTTTTTTTGGATGTCGATTTTTTCGCGCCTGATTTTTTCAAGGCAGCTTCTTCTATAGCTTTTTTAGCTTTTTTTAACTGAGTTAACTGCTTCTTAGCCTCTTTGGCTCTCCAAAACATCCTTTTTTTCACGTGTAAACCGCATTCTTTCTTCTTTACAATTACTTCGTCTCCATAAGGTTTTTCATCGATTACATTTTTGAAGGTTTTGGTGTCACTGTCACCTATATAATATTCATAAATAGCTTTATAAAGTTCAATGGATCTTTCGAACACGTCCAGAATTCTATTCGATTCCATCATTCCAGAACTACCTTCATGATTAGCTGTGCAATCTTGTTCATGATCTTCAAACGAAGCTTCAAATTCAGGAGTATTATGGTCACCATCGTAGGTTTCACACGCTCTGCAAAACTTTGACTTCACTTCGAGATCTAAAACTTTATTTGTATATTTGCCTATCAAACTGACTAAGCCAAGTAACGACGAAAAACCTCTTTTTGGCCATGAACCATCTCCGGAGACTGTGAGCCGATTTTCAATCTTGCCAGCTGCCGCGTTTGCTTTTTTCTCCTCATTTACAACTTTTTTAAAAGCTAATAATGCTACTGATTTGGCTGCAATGTAATGTGATTAACAATATCATAATATCCATTTTCACTAAATCCAGTACACAAATCCATCAATCCACAAAAATGATTCAGACCCTGAATACCTATGCCAAGAAGCCTCATTACGAAAGCAAATCTTCTGTTTATTTCGTAACCAGAGCTAATTTTTGGACTCGATGGAATGCGAACGTCATTTTCACATTTACACGCCACATTTAAATCAAAGCTTAAACCTTTCTGATTCAATTTCGAAAAACGCACTTCACTTTTGCATGTTTTACAAATCACAATGTTCTGTAAGGCCAAGAATACACTATAAGAGACTATACAGTATAGCATAGTTGGATCGACTGTAACTTGAAAATCAGGCCGCTTCAGGAGCAGCCGAGCGCGCGCGCTCAAATGCGGTAGGTGCTGCCTCTTTTCTGCCTGTTCCCGGCCGTAGGAACTAATTGTATGAGTTTTAAAATATTTCTAGATAGTATTGATATCGAATAATGAAATAAAAAAAAAATGATTTTTCCAAAAAAATCCACCGCAAATCTGCCTTAAATCAATGTAAATTATTTATCTAGTATTCAAGTTTTGTTTGAACCGTCCGTGAATTTTTCATAAGTTAATGTAGACACAATATTTTGGTAACGTCTTAAAGAGAATAAAATTGCCTTTTATTTGCTATTTTTAAAATTATCCTTGGTTTTTTGCTTCGAAAGTTACAGGTTTTTTAAGAAAAGGTATAATACACAGGTTTAAATGTAAAAATTTTTGGTGTTTCTATAGTTATGAGACGCACTGTAGTACCGGGAATAGCTAGTCCCGAGTTTTTTCACAGTGCCGGGAGGTTCTACTGTACTGTAATATCATTGGATCGAATGTGCGTGCGTGTGCGTGTGCGTTTGTGTGCGTGTATGTCTGTGTATGTGTGTGTGTGTGGTGTGTATGTATGTGTATGTGTGTACCCTATAGTCTTCGAGATTTAAACACTCTGGTAATGTTTGGCTTCCCGTATAGCTCACGTAATTCTTGGTTATGAAAAAATCTTCATTCTCTAGTAATCTCATCTATTTTGCCCCCAAATATCTTTCTTAGGACTCTATATTCTTCCCGTTTGGTTAGCGCCTACGTTTCGCATCCGTATAGAAGTACTGGCATTATGATTTTTCTATATATTTCTAATTTAGTCTTTCGCAATAGTAGTCGTGATTTTAATAAGTTATCTACTGAATATAGGCATGCATTTTCCGAATGCAGTATTTTCTTGATTTCTTTATGAGTTTCATTTTTGTGGTCTATTATCGTGCCAAGGTAATTTAAACTCATCTACTTTTTTGAAAGTGTTGCGCGCGACTTTTAAGTTGGTATCAGCAATCTCAGGCCCTGCTCTGCTAGTAACCCTGTACTAGGTTTTATCTTCACTTATCTCTAGGCCTATTTCCTTAGCTGTTTTTATTAGTATTTCTACTTTTTTATTACGGTTTCTCTGTTTTGTCCTATAACGTCTATGTCATATGTGTATGCTAACATTTATTACAATTCCCTCTTTGGTTTCTTGTACCACTCTGGCCACGTATTCTAAAACTAAGTTAAATACGACGGTTGATAGTGCAGCTCTGTGTTTCAGCCCGTTGTGAATGGCAAATGGCTGCGATACCTGACCTGACTATATATATATTGACTAACCTTTTTGTTACCCGTAGATGTACTAAGACGTGTAACATTTTACATCTTATTATTGAGTCATATGCTTTCTAAAAATCAATGAATAATTGGTGTACCTTTTTCCCATATTCCCATTTCTTTTCGAGAAGTTGCCGTAAACATCTGGTTGCTTGTTGACCTGTTTCTCCGAAATTCACACTATTAATCACCGATGATTTCCCCCTCGAGAGATGTGAGTCTATCTAGCATTAGAGAGAATTTTGTAGCATGTATAGATAAGAGAAATGCCTCTATAGTTATTACAGTTTGTTTTATCTCCTTTTTTGTGTATTGGGACTATGATTAGGTCTCTCCATTCTTTGGGCATTGTTTCTATCCTCCATATGGTGCAAATAAAATTATGAATTATTTTCTTATATGGGTCTCCCCCTGTTTAAATAGATCGGCCTATAGATGGTCTACTCCTGGGGCTCTATTATTGTTTAACTTATTGATTGCTTTGCAGACTTCACGTAGGTTAAGCTGCTCAATGTATAGTTTAGCGGTGTGGATTTCGTTATAGTCTAAAGCAATGTGTTGTTCGTGTACGTTTAGGAGCTCGTCCAAATAGTTTTTCCACCTATTTAGTAACCAATCTGTGTCCGTTATAAGGTTCCCATATTCGTCTTTTAGGAAGTTAGTTTTCGAGATCCTTTCCTTATTAAGTTTATACCTGTATAAATTTCCCGAATATTGTTTCTATTACTGTTTTCTTGTAATGCTGCGCCTTTATTATTTTCCCACTTTCGTCTTTTATTCCAAAAAATTCTTTGGCTTGTTCCCTTATATTATGCGCGGCGGTGATCTCATTTGAGTTGTGAAGGCTAAGCACTTGCTTCTCGCCGTTTCTTATTCCACTCCTTTGTTCATTTTCCGCTGACCTAGCACCGTCCTAGCAGCTTGTCTTATAGAATGTTTTATATTTTCCCAGGTACTTCCGATGTTATTCCCTTCCTCCGGGTTTCCTACCCTATTGCTATCAGGTACGTCTAGTTTACGTGTGAGCTCCACCCTAAACGACCTTTATGTTTCGAGATATTTGAGGTTATGTATTTATCGTAAATTATTTTCTTCTGATTGCTTATATCTCGAGAATGATACGGCCATTTTTAACCAAACAAGCTCATTTATTTCGTTTTTTAATGAAAATATGAAATCAGAGAGAAATTTTAATATTCATTGACTCGGTTTTGTTTTTTTGCGAATTTTCTATTCTTCAATTTTCTGAAATCGATAAGGTAAATCATTTCTGTATATTACAAATAATACAATATGATCACTTCAGTGTAAATGATCTTTTCTGACCCAAAATTTTTCATAAGTTTAATATCTCCTTTCTTTTGTTATACACGAAAACGTCATTTTTTGTTTAAACAAACCATTTTTTTGTGTTTTTTGATGAAGATACGAAATCAGAAAGAAGATTAAAGATTCATCGATTCCTTTTTGTTTTATAACGATTTTACTATTTTACGATATTTTGATATCGATAATGCAATAGAGAACTTGCATGAAAAAATCTATTAGGTCCGTCAGATAGAATGTCTTTTTTGAGCTATTAATTAGAAAAATATATTATTATTATTATAGTGGCCAACCATTAATGGTTAGCAATGATCATGCTTAAAAGACCGCAGTTCCTATATCTGCTATGATCATGTTCGCATCATCACCGTAGCCACCATTCATGGTTGATGGGACTATATAGTATAATTTTTCTATATACATATCTCTAATTTTGTCTTCCGTGATAGTAGTTGCAATTTTAGCCATTTGACTACCAAATAGAGGCATGCATTTACGGAATGTAGTCTTTTTTTAATTTCTTTATGCGTCTCATTTTTGGCGTCAATTTTAGTGTCAAGGTATTTAAAATCTTCTACTATTTTAAAGATTTTGTCTAACACTTTCAGGTCACTATACTCATTCACGGGTACCGTTCTGTCAGTGATCATGTATTCCGTTTTCTTTTCGTTAATTTTTAGTCCTACTTCTTTTGCTGTTTGTATTAGTATTTCAACGTTTTTTATTACGGTTTCTCTGTTCTGTCCTATTTTATCTATATCGTCTGCATAGGCTAGCAATTACATTAAGAAACCATTCAGTATTGGAGAAAAATATAGCATTTCAAAATAATTTATTAAAATAAAAAAATTTACACTAGAACAACTTATTTAGTTTGAGAAAGCTAAGTGCCAAAAATTTGGCACCGATTTTTTGTTTTCTATTTGACACACGGTATCAATATACCTGAATAGACTTTATACATAGTGCGCGCTGGGCACGTTACGAACCCGAGTTCCGTAGGATACGCAGTAGGTATATCGAATCTTCTATTACTAACTTTGATATTTAGATTTGCAGAAGAATTGAATGTTTGAAAAGATAACCTCGGTACGCGAAGCGCACCGTAATCTCTAGTCAATGATTTAATATTGATAAATAGTACGAAGTGGTTGTTAATGTAAAAATCTTATGAAAAAATATATGACACATGAATTGGATTGTAAAAAACTCTTTTTTTTGTCGGCATGAATTTAGTAGAAGTTGTAAACCGATGTATAATGCATTTTGAATTTTTTAAATTGAACTTTATTTCAGAATTTTATAGCATTCTAAAGTTTCTTTACAACGTCATAATCACAACGACATCAAAGGTGCCACCGTATGTTCGCGACCAAAGGTGTGATCAAAGGTGATGCCACCAAATACTTTCGAGCGTCATCTCTCTTTCAATTTTCAAGATATAGATAAAATTCCTAAAGTATACTAAGAAAATATACCACAATCTAGTCAAATATGTTGTTAGATAAAAATGCTTTTTAACCCAATTGATTAAACCTTTTGGAGTCCTGTGTTGCTTAAAACACGAACACACACGCACACACATACACACACACTCACATACACGCACACGCGCGCGCACGCATGCACGCACACATACACACTCATCCATACGGACACACACACAGACATCCATACGGGCATTTTCTAAAAATAGTGTATTTTGATTCCAATGCTTCCTTTAGAAAGAAGCAATAAATAATAACGAATAACCTGCAAAGTTACAGCCTATAGTTTATACTTGTACTCGCTCACACTTATAAAAGCACGTGTATGAACTTATAAACTATAGGTTGCAACTATGCAGGTTATTCGATGTTATTTAATTTTTATATGGGTAAGTCCCCCTGAAATCTTTCAGTTCAGGGAACAAAATGAGATCTACGAAATAAAAAAAGGATAAAAAAAAAGTCAACACTATTTTGTCAAACGTTTTCTTTTTTAAAGTCTATATTTGACGATATCTAATTTTACAATATCGGAATTTCGATAAAAAATTTTTTAGTTTGACAAAAACCCCTTATTTTATAACATATTGACTTTCATATCATTATATGAGATTAAATTGTTGTAAAAAATGTTTGATTTTATACATATATCTCACATACAACCTCCTTAAGATACGAGGGACAGAATGCATTTATAATTTAACATTACTTAAAAAATATATTAACACGTTTTGAAATCAAGATTAATTGAATAGTAATGCTTAAATTAACAATGATAACCTGTGTTGATAATCGGTGTATACATATTTATATATTTAAATTGAATATGAAACGACTGGACAGACGTGAAAACAAAATCGAGGGACAGATTTCAAGTGATTTTTAATACTCATAGCATGTAATTGAAGACATTACACTTGATCTATTTAAGTAGCCGAAAGTAAGTAATAACGATCTGCAGCCTATTTTTCTCTTGAAACATTACGAGGGTAGTTCAATAAGTCTTTAGAATAAAGTATAAAAACAATTTTTTTTGGGTAAATTTTTTTTATTTTTCAACATAATCTCCTTGGAGCTCTATACACTTGGTCAATCGCTTTTTAAGTTTTTTTAATCCTTCAGAAAAGTGCGTTTTCGGAAGTTCCTCAAAATAAGCACTTACAGAGGCAATGACGTCTTCGTTGTCCGTAAATCTCTGTCCACCGAGCCATTTTTTCAAGTTTGGAAATAAGAAAAAGTCACTGGGGGCTAAATCTGGTGAATACGGTGGGTGTTCGACCAATTCGAATTTTAGTTCTTCAATTTTAGCCATTGAAACGAAGCATGTGTGAACTCGGGCGTTGTCGTGATGAAAGAGAATTTTTTTCTCGCCAAATGTGGTCGTTTTTTTTTAATTTATTCTTTCAGCTGCTCTAATAATGATGCATAATACTCACCAGTAATTGTTTTACCCTTTTCCAAGTAGTCAATAAGTATAATTCCACGTGCATCCCAAAAAACTGTAGCCATAACCTTACCAGCTGACTTTACGGTCTTTGCCTTCTTTGGAGCTGGTTCGCCTGTGGAAATCCACTGTTTGGATTGTTCCTTTGTCTCAGGAGTGTAGTGGTGTATCCATGTTTCATCCACAGTCACAAATCGACGAAAAAATTCCTCAGGATTCCGACTTATGCGCGCCAAAAGAGCCTCAGAGGCGACCACTCTATTGCGTTTATTCTCAGCTGAGAGCAAACGCGGCACCCATCTTGCCGATAGCTTTTTCATGCCTAATTTTTCATGTAGAATTGAAACAACTGCACCTATAGATATCCTTGTGGCCTCTGCTAACTCACGCACTTTTAATCTTCTATCCTTCAACACCATATCGTGGATTTTATTGATGATTTCGGGAGTAGTTGCTTCTACGGGCCTTCCTGAACGTGGTTCGTCACTTATTGATGTACGATCACGCTTAAATTCATTTACCCAGTTATAAACCGTTGCTAAGGCAGGGGCAGATGTGCCATGAACTGAGTCCAATTCATTTTTTATCTCATATGGAGTTAAACCCTTTAAATGAAAATGTTTAATTACCGCTCTGAACTCGTTTTTTTTCCATTTTTCTTAACAAGCAATTTTTTTTTTCAATTGGTTATAAAAACACGTAAACTCAGAAGATGTGGACTGTGACTTTACCATATATCTAGTCGGGAGTGGTGCTGACTGAAAACAGATGATTTGGAGCGATTCGCGCGCCATCTGTTGGTCATTCTAAAGACTTATTGAACTACCCTCGTATCTCGTAATCAAATTTTTAAATAATATTTGAGAGAAAAAGTTTGGAAACACGGAACAGACGTGATAATTTATGGTGTTTTTTTATAATTCGAAATCAAATCAATCGAAAGAGTTTGGGAACACGGGATAGACGTGATAATTTATGGTTTTTCTTTTTATAATTCGAAATCAAACCAATCAATAATATTGAAACTTTGCAGTAATGTACCTCATGTTAAACTTATTATATATGAGTTTTAGTTAGACCGATATGTCGTTTGAATTTTGTGTAAAATAGCAGGGATACGACATGGCCGACATATTATATTTACCCATTTACACAAAAACGAAAAGATGGACCGCAAAGGGTTAATGTAGTAGGATAACGGCAATTGGCAGACTGCGCACTCCAAGTTGTACTATTGTCTCTAAATGTAATAAATACAATTCTACCACTTAAAATGAGACCTACACTCCCAAAAATCCTGAGCGGAAGCAAGGTATTTAAATTAAAGTGATCGCCGCTCGACCACAAAACAATTTTCTAGTTAACTTTCTTATTTCGTGTGCTGCTGCTGTAGCTGTGATGAGAGACCCTCGCCATGTCAAATTACTGCACATATATTATGCTCGCAGCGCTCACACATCTTCACTTGTCCCCACTTCTCTCTCTCTCTCTCTCTCTTTCTCTCCCATTGTACCAACAGAGGCGTCCCGTGCATCGCAAGTTCAATGTGTCAAGTTTATTCGATCAAGCGAGTGCAAGCTACACGGCGAGCGTCATATACATCTAGAATTCAAGGGTTTTAAGTACTATATACTCATAGAACATGTATTTTACTAGTAGTTTCGTTCTATTATTAATCATCATCGTCAGTGTTGCTGGTGAGTGATAGCGTTAAATAAAGCTTTGTTTAAAATCAAATTACTGCTGATTTTTAGATACCTTTAGAGTTACTAACGCAGGCTTAAGCAGCGTTCGTTTGCAAAGTAATAAAAAAATGGTAGGCATACACTGCAAGCATCCGGAAACATTTTTTAGCAATTTAAAACATGGTAGAATATAAGTTATGAATAATTGTTGGTTAAGTAAAAAGAAACCGTTCAAAATACAAACTCAAGTGACTAATTTTTACATTTTTAAGATGCGAGTGAAGTTGACATGCAGTGCACACCCAAAACGAGATTCAAATTTTACTGCAATACTTGCTGGTGCACAGAGGAAGGAACTATTCGAATATGCACGAAGAAATATTGCCCAGATGACATATTTAACAAGGACGGTACGCTGAAATCGCCTCCAAATGTTCATCAAAAGTTAAAAATTCTTCCTAAAGGAGTTGGTGACTTGTATTGATAGTAAATTTCACTATATACAATATTTATTTACTTTAAATAGTAAGTTTTCAGGAGCTAGTTTAGAATTAAATTAACCCTTTTTTATTTTTTAGAACATAAAAAAGATAAAATCATCAAGGGCCAAAAGTTCTTCAATACAAAATCGATAGGACAGATATTATTAAAACTGATATTGTTTTCTTATTAAAAAAATAAATCTAATGAAAAATATAAATAATTACATGTTATTTAAGAGCATTTTCGTGGTGATTAATTTTTTGTATAAATCGTCATTTCAAATGTAATGAAACTTCATTTATTGTATAATAAAATATTGAAATCAAATTTACTGCCTCAAATAATATAGTATTTTATATATTACACTTAGTTATACTCTAGCATTTACGAAGAAAGGTCACGCTCTTCGGAAAACGAATTTTAATGAGTGATGAGTTTTAGTGTTTAAAAATAGAACTCTGTAGTTCAGTCAAATGGGCCCGAGTTCTCAAAGTATAAGACACTTATTTTAGGGAAAAATGGTAGTACATCTAATTTTCACTATTACTCTCCAAACTATTGATGCTAGAAAACTAAACCAAAACATAAGTAAAAGTATGCATAAAAAGTGATTAAATTACTTTATTCTACTTTGCATGGACATGGTAGATCATGATAGCTTTACGTAATAGAAACCAGTATTGCCAACTAAAAAAAGTACATATTCAATAATTTGAACATTATTTCTCTTGGCCAACGCCCATTTACTCCTAATGACAAAAATAGACCAGAATTCTAATTTTCTGATAATTTCTGTGTTTCGAATTATGTACATACATGTTTCTGAAAAATCTATAATAAGATTTCAGCTTCTATAATAATTGAATTTTTAAGAACAAGTAGTGCGTGTAAATAAAGCTGCCTGAAATTCTGAAAAGAGTAATCCAATCGAGTTTGCCGATTTGTAATAATTTACTGATATAATATGTAACAATTTACCAATATATAATATATAATACTATACTGGTTTATAGCAATTTACATTAGTAAGCAAACAGATAAGAACTGGGGGTTAATTTACGACGACTCTCGCTTTTTTCTCTAAAAAACTTGATTTTTTATAATTAGAATTTCTCTCGTTGACTCATCACTTCGGATTATTGAAGATAGTGAATCTTCACAGTGAGTAACTGTGTGCATCGGGCGACTTTCTTATCATAAACCCTTTCATTCATGAATTATTTTAGAAAAATAAGCTTTAGTGTACAAATAAACCATTATAAAAAACCGCTGTCAATACATTGGCACTTAGCTTCCTCAAACTAAATTAATTGTTCCAATATATAATTCTTTGTTCTAATAAATTAATTTTAAATTGCTATATCTCTTTCTAACTCAAGTTAGAACTAAATATTAGTTCAAAAAGAGTGTGATTTTTTATCATTGATGGTTTGACGAAAAATAATTTATACTAAAATTACAGAACGATAGGTAATAATGCTTATCACAGCAATTTTTTCTCTGTACGTAATTTATTAAAAAGTTTTAAATATTAAAATTAAATGTAATCAGATGTTAATCTGTAGATTCACTGAATTCCTAATCATCTAAAATTTTGTGAACGCAGCTAACTACAAAATCTTATAGAATATGCTATTCATCTTGATATTTTTCAAAAATGTTCCTTCTTATATTTCATAGATAACCGTTTGAATAAAATGACGATTTCGTCAATAACAAAACTAGGGAAATAGCTTATTCAAAATTTTGAGTCGGAAAAGATAGGTAATTTTATGCTCTTTCAAATGCATTATCACTCAGTAGATGAATTATTTCTAAGGTATCAAATAAACAGAAAAACTAAAACTCAAAAATGGATATAATAGAATATAAATATATATTAATGTTACGTTATGCTGTTACACTGCATAAATTTCATAGAAACCTCATAATTGCAATGTTTTTTTAAGGCTACCATAGGAAAGGAAAGGTTAAGGTGGAGTAACTTCTGGCGGGTTATTTTTGTCAAAAAATCGGAAATGTTATTAGGTATGTATATTTTCTTTGTCGATATGCTTTTAAAACATTTAAGTTTTACTGATAAACTCTCGGTGAACCGGGTTGATTATTTTGCTTCCGCAAAGAGGAAGCTTTGTAAGAGTAAAAAAAAAAGTTTTTCTAAAAACATGTTAGAAAAATGCGTGCATGCATGCGTGCGTGCGTGCGTGCGTGTGTGTGTGTGTGTGTGTGTGTGTGTGTGTGTGTGTGTGTATTCATTCATATCTCGAGTAATACACGGTAAAATTTAATGTTCCACTAATCATTTTATTTGTTTTTTTAAAGAAAGGAGACATAATAATAATTTTCTAGTTTTTCGGATTAGTTTTTGTTTTTAGGGATTTTTCGCTTTTGTATCTCGTATTTTGTCGTACGTTAGAAATAATATCATCGACCCAGTGAAATTGAATTTGAAAGAGCATAAAATGTCCTATCTTTTACCATCCGAAATTTTAGATAAGGTGTTTCCTTTCTTTTGTTATACACGGAAACGTCATTTTTTGGTTGAACGGGTATTTCTCTGAATAGTATAATGGAAAATTCTTGAAAATAATTGAGATGATTAGGATAATAGAGAAGATTATTCTGTAAAACTTTTAAGTTATTTTATTTTTCTATACATGAGAAAAAAATCCTTTTGTAAAAGATTCGATTTTCTATGGCAAACGATAACAAAACGGAATTATACCGTTCTGAAATTTTTTAAAAAGGTAGCTTTTTACTATCTCTTAGCTAAGATCTTCGCGCAGATCATAAGAACTTTTATTTTTCAAGATATTCGAGATTATATTTTTTTCAAACATTTTTTGATTATTACACTAAAGCCTATTTCTCGAGTATTATACGGTAATTATTGACCGATGAACTCTTATTTCTCTCGTCTTTTAATGATGATTTTAAATCAAATAGAATTTTCAAGATTCATCGAATTGTTTTTGTATTATAATGCTTTTAAAATTTGTATGGTATTTTCTTTTTCAAAAAAACTTTGATTGCAGATTCCTTGCGTATTACGCGGTAATGTTTGACCAACGAAAGCTCATTTTTTACGTTTTTTGATGAAGATTTTAAATCAAGAATAATTTTTAAGGTTTATCGATTCGTTTTTGTTTTCTAACGTTTCTTCATTTTTTGTGATATTCATGTTTAAAAAAAATGAATCGTTTTTTTCTTGAGTATTATGTGATATTTTTTGATCATTTAAAGCTCTTTTTTATCTTTTGAATTAAGAATCATCGATTCGTTTTTGTTTTACACCGCTTTTACATTTTTATGATATTTTTGTATAAATTAATGAATAAATCCGTTGTTCATAAAATCGAACAAAGTTACAACAATACGACAGAACTTTATTTGTAAAAGTAATATACATTATAAATATTCATAAATTAAATTTAATCAACAATTATACTGTTGCAAAATCTATTATTGACGATAGCAAAAAAGTGTAACTTGATATGCAAAAACTATTATTGACGATAGCAAAAAAGTGTAACTTGATATGCAAAAACTATTCTAGTTTTTACACAATTTAAATATTTTTTCATAATCTATGCTATACTTTTGAATAGATTCAAAAAATGTTTCATTTATTTTAGTCAGAAATATTAATTTTCATTCATTTATAGTTATTAATTTTATGAATTATTTAAAATAGATTTTGTCTAATAGGTGTGCGTAAAGAACATTTTTTAAAAACCCCTGTTTTTATCACAAAAATATGCGTTTAGTCCAATAATTTGTAAAAGAAATTATTTAATAGTTTCAAAATAAGAGAACACTGTAGAGCATTTTATAGTTAATTGATATATATATTTCATGTTTTGTTTTCCAATTCAATTTGCAAGGAATAATATTTAATTGAGTTAAAATTTTAATTCACAAATTACAAAATTTAAATATCCCCGGTTAAAAAAAGTTATGATATCGGATAAAACCTGATAAAACCGGGTTCAAATTCCGGACAAAACAGGATTGACTTTTTGATCTCATCCTGTTTTATCCGCACGTATCCGGAAATAACCAAGTTTGTATTGATTTGAATATGACCATGTAAAATAAGTTTCAAACTCCGGATAAAATCGGATAAGATCATATAGGTTTATTTTACAATCCGGTCTTATAAGTTTTTTTAACCAGGGATATACATATATCTCGACATATTAAAAAGCAATAAACTTGTTATTTTTTTTCACCACAGTATTAAATAGAATAAATAATTTCATACTGGGACAATTTATAAAGTTTGAGGAAGCTAAGTGCTTCACCGAGTTTTCTCGGTAATATTTGCATATGTTTATGAATATGTATAGCGAATAAATTTTATTTAACATTAACTTATATATTGTTTAAAAAAATACAGTAGTCATATTTTGTTATATATAATATTTATAATTAAGTCCAGAGAATCAACAAAATCACAAAAAATTAATATTCTAATGTAATTTATAAACCAATAGCATGTCTGAGTTATGGAGTTAAGGTGATGCTAAAACCATGTGTCACCGACAAAGACGAGGAACCACTTTTCTCATGTAATTTTCAATTTTTAGCGAATATCTTTATGAAATGCTATTATTCTAAACAAAAACAACAACTTTCCAGAGAGATATTTTCTCAAAATTGAAAATTGATTGAAATAAGTGATTCCTCGTATTTGACGGTGGGTATTTGACAGGGGGTTCAACATCACCTTAATTAGACAAAATAACAAACTACATTTTATTAGTATGTCATGTTTACTTTACTTAACCTTTATGGAAGTAAATCACCGCATTATATTAATTACGCTTTAATGTTTGATAAAATTAAATTTGCAAAATATTTCAGTTTTCCCTTAAGGTATTTCAGATATCTATTCTCTTGGAAATAAGTGCTTCATTTATCCATCTAAAAATAAATAAAAATATTCTTTATGTCAATAGTATCCCGTAGAAACTTTTCAGTGTGTAAAGCCGGACTGAAAGTTATTATTTTATTTATTATGTAAAAAAATCTGTGTTTGCCTATGTAAAAGCGTTTGATTCTTTCGCCACTGTGTTTCGGGTTTCTCGCCAAGAGGCAGCGCTGATGTCAAGGTTCTGTGATGACCCAACTGGGGTTAGGTTAGGTAGCGCGTGAACCGAGAGCGGTTTATTTAAATAAATTAGAAATAAACAAAAGAAATAACATATAATAAACGCGGATTGAAATAAAGATGTTTTGATTAACAACGACACTTTCTCTCTGCGTCTAATCCGGACTTGAGACCGGCTACGGCCGCATTAAAAGTATTTGAAACGAGAAATAACGAGAATGAAATAGATGAATATCGCGAGAAAACCCGTGTATCCTTTAGCACGCCTAGACTCTGACTGACTTTACTCCTGGTCTACAAATTCGTTGTAGCCCGGTTGAGCTACTCTCCTCCTCCGGTCCCTTTTTTTGTATGAGGCTACTTCCAGCCACATGCTGTTGTCGTGCAAGCGACACGCTTTTCATCCCGGAAAGGCATCGGACCCCCCAATATCACGTAGAACAGAGGTTCTTTGTTTTTTTAGTGAGCATGTTTTCTTTGTTTGTCAGACACAGTTTGTAAAATTGAATATCTTGTATCTGAGTCCGTTCGAGAATCGAATGCTTATGTATTCTTAAATATTTTCTAAATAATTGCGTATTATTTTATTTGTATATTTGCGCGTATAAATGTCGAATAACACGTGCTGTATTATTACATCACAGTTCACCGAGTCTACAATACACTCACTCAACTGCCATTCAACCGCCAAACCCCAATTCAAATGTTCCCGCGTCTTCGTCCGTTCTCAGTCGGTCTCTCTCGCTACTCACGACGAGCTTCCTCACCTCCCCGCTAGACAGCGCCACGCGCCCCAAATCTCAGCTCCTTTCAGTGCAGCGCTGGACACATCCCGCAGCCAGTGCCCCGAGTGCATCTGCACTCGAGAGATCTCTGCCGTTTTTCGCGCGCGGCAGTGCACACACACACGCCCGCAAAATTCCCCGCGCACGTATATATCCCACCTAATATATACACAAGAAAATTCTTCGCATGTGCAGGAGAGAGTCTCTCGTACCAGCTCGATATTCGCATGCTGCACGCGGCAGCAGCGGTCTCCTCTCGCCCCGCTGCTGACTTTCCCCCCCTCTTCCGAGTTTGCGTGTGTGTGTGTGTGTGTGTGTGTGTACGCGGTGTAAATCGTGGCGCGCATCATAACCTGAAATATTTAGTAGGCAGTTTGGAGGTGAAAGGAATGTTATAGGACCCATATTGATTGGTTTATAAGTGCGTTCGGTGGTGGTGTAGAGTTATTGTGTAAGCGTGCCGAGTGAGATACATTGGAGCGATAAGGAGGCCGCGTTTTTCACGTAAGTAGATGGACATTTGCAAAAGGAGAATTGGGGTTTTTCAAAGTGTTTACATATTGACCTAACCTAACCTAAATGTATTTTTCCCAAAAAATCGTAACCAAAACAAACAGTAGACGGTAGCGCGTAATTATAAATACGAAAGAACATTTACAGTCCAACAACCTTTCGCTTATCTCTCGTATCTCTTTTTACTCAGTTAATTTCATTAAAATAGATCGGTAACAGCAATGAAATGTCATTACAATACAATAATGTAAACAAAAGTAACTCAAAACAATAATATTTACACGAACTTCATAGGCCCTTAAAAAAACATTTTGCGACTATAAAAGTTGTTACCACTGTGCAACTAATCTCACTATCAACGAAATATCAGGCCATTTTAACTTTTCTCTCCTTATCAGTACCCGCGCGCTCATCGTCGTCATAATTAAAACTGCTCCTCTCTTTCTCTCTCTCTCGGCACGTCTCGCGCGCTCTATTTACATATCTCGGGGGTGTGCACGCACCGAGAGCGCAGAGAGCGATCAATAAACCCTCCGAAAAACATAACCTCCAAAGCCACCCCCCCTCGGGGCAAACCCCATTCCAATCCGCCCTCCTCGAAAAGTGTGTCTAAATTTGCCACTTCTTCGCGAGCTTAACCTACAAAGAAAGAGGCGTTTAGTCTGCCTGTTACGTGCGTATATAAGTAAACGGTAATGCCTATATATGTGCTCGTATATGTGGGTGTAATATCCGCGAACTTTTGGAGCGTCGAAGCGCGCGCGTGTTATTGACATTTCGCTGTGGACAGAGATGCCCAATCTGCAGCCACGGTTTTGTAAAGATTTGCTTTGGCTTTTGAGTTTGAATGAAATACTCGTATGATGATTATAATGGTACTTTGAGTATATAGAGTGAATAGAGTATACACTTTTTTTTTACTTTTTAGTAGAAGTTACATTTTAATTATATAAGTAGCATAAGCGTTATTTGGCGAGTAGAGATAAAGCTAGACTATTTGAATGAACGTTGATACAGGCCAAGGTGCCGTATAGAAAGTACATTTGGCTTTACAAAAGGAATAAATTTATTACGAACCGAGTTGGATACGTTTTGAGAAGTCGAATGATTAGACAATATTTTTCTGTATACCGTGGAATATTTAATTATATAAGTAGAATCAATATTATTTGATGATAAAAGATTAAGCGAGACTTTGTTAGAGTGTAGGCTTAGACATAGAAAAAAGACAAGGAAAAGAGGAGAGATAAAGAGGGGGAATTCACACTTTTTGTCAATTTCACCAATTAGATTTAAATAAATAAAATAATATTATAGATTAATTCTATAATACATCTGCACACTTTGATCTTAGTATTCACATTTATTTGATCGTTAACGTGTAATATTCTAAACGTCGTCATAATCATCATAAAAAAATGTATTATCACGTATGTTTTTTGTAAGTATCTTATTTTTTAAGCTTACGAAGTGATTAATTGTTCACCGCGTTCTACGAAGTACTAAAAAGAGAAAATTTTCTAACGTTTCTTTTTCAATAATTTCATTGTTAAGCTGATTGTTTCTTGGTGTCAGTCAAACGTACGATTAGCTTGATTGATTTGAATTCCTAATACATAATTTGTAGAATATATGTATCAATTTTTTTATCCAAAAATTTAGCGTAGAACTATAAAAATTATTCAGAAATGTTAGCAATTTTCCGCAAATAATGCAAAAAATGTTTTTTTCTTTGATAATATATTGTTTGCATGCCCTTATTTCGATGGTCCTTGCGAAGACTAGCATGCTTTTTGCGTTTACCAAAAAGAGTAACTGCCCATTTGTACATTCACCGCAAAGACCAGCCAGCTTTCGTATAAATTTCCCACGAAAATTAACACTATTCGCGGTTTCTCGTCGCAAAACTTTTTACGATCACCTGATTTTGTCGGATCGAGCAGCTCTACTCAGGCTTTTTGTTTTGATACTCGCACACCTCTATTTAATTTATACATTTTATATTTGTAGAAAATCATCAAAAGCGCTAGTTTTTATCGTAAATACCGTATTTTTAATCGTACTACTCTAATTCGTAATGCCATCGATCAAATCGTTAACCTATACCCTACAATTTGTAGAGTAAATATTATATAATAAAACATTATTTCTAATTTATTATTTATACATTTTCATTTCATACAACAATACACGTATTTAATTTAGCCAAGCACCCTCTTAAAAGGATGCGCCAGACCTACTTTATCCGCCCATAATTAATATGTATATTAGAAAGTTTCGTTTTTCTCTAAAAATACTTATTTATGGAAGATGAAGCTCACTTGAATTGTTATCGGAATCAAAAACTATCAAAATCACGAGCTCACGCTAATTTTCGGTTCACCAACATTCTAATATATTTATCGGCGGGTAACAGTGAGTCTCTGACGCATCCCCTTAGAAACAGAAGCAAGAAGGAGAGAAAGTAAGAGAGAGGGGGAGAGAAGAGAAAGAGGGAGCTACCGCTGGCTTAGCCAGACAACACGGCTCGGAGCACGGAATAACTCCTCTCTCTCTCTCTCTTTCTCTCTCATTCAGTCGCTCAGCTGTGAGCTCGCTGCACATGAGCAGCCACTGCAGCGGATACCTTACACCTACTCCCGCCTCGACGCGCGATTACGTCGCCCACGCGCGCGAGCGTGCAGTAATATACACTGTGTTTGTACTCGCGAGTGTGTTTTATTCGAGTGCGCTGCACGCGTGCACGAGAGGATCCGCGATTTTGATGTGGGGATGATGGTGCTTTTCGTCGCGGTTTATGTGTGTGATATGGTGACTCGGTTTGATTTTTGAAGGCGGGATGGGTGGATTGTACATGGCGTGCAGAAACGAGGGCAGTGCGATGCATTAGGGTTGTAGGCTTGAGCGTGCGAGGCGGTTGCTCGGATTTTCATGAAAGGGTGGAGTTGGGTTTTATTAGGCGAATACTGATAAAGTGGAATGTTTTGAAGTAGAAGGAGGAGGAGAGAAAAGCATAAATAATTCATAAGTTTAAGGTGAGAGAACGTGAAAACTGGGTGAGTGTACTTTTAGGGCGTAAAACAGTTTATCGACGCTTTTTAGAAGAAAATAAATAAATAATTGAATACATTGATTTAACACTTTTGCGGTGGCATGACCTATATACGGCTCATGAAATTATGAAAATTTTGCTACGTTTTATATTATTACAACAACAAAATGTTCCACTTAATTTTCTCAGACAATTTTCACATTATTTACTATGTTGTACATTACTCACCGCGGAAATGAAAATGTTAATAATTAAAAAATGTTTACTTTAAAATTTGTTTTTGAAGTATCGTTGTGAATTTGCGAACAATAACAAAGATACGTAAAATTAAATAAAAAGTTGTAAGTGAAACATATGGACATCTTTTGTTAAATAAAATATTATCGCGCCCATACAAAAGGAAGCATTGAATAATTAATAAATTCAAAATAAATAAAATTAGAATAAGGTGAATACACTTCTATTGGGTTGATAAAAGTTTATCAAAGCATTCTAGAATAAAATAGAATACAAAAAATAATTTCAAAACGTATACTTTTATTTTATTCTTGGTACAGTATCATAAATTTGTGAACAATAACAAAGATATTGATAATTGAAAAAGAAGTAGGAAGTGCAACGCATTGAGCGTCTATTTCATTGTACACTTATCGTTCGACTCTAACCTATAAAGTGAAATGAACTTAGAGTAAACTTATTGTTGCAATAGTACTTAATTTCCGGCTAAGATAATCACAGATAATACAGAATCAGTGATTGGACTGCCCCAATAAAATACAGGTTTGAACTAGTCCATATCGTAGCATAATATTTTATTATAAAAGCTATTTATAACTATTAACGTAGAACTTATAAATCACAATTATTAAATACAATTTAACTAACTTTTTATATATAAATTACTTTTATCTTACTAATTATAATTTATCATTTATTGATACCTCGTCATCGTATTCAAAATTATAAATAGTAAAAAAAGACGTCAAATAGAATTATACCTACATATATATTTACAGTTAGCAATTTACTTGCCAAAGTAAAATAAAACTTTGTTTTAAACTAATGCAATGGCTAACTTTTTCTCGTTTCCCATTTATAAAAGTCGGGTAAAACATTCATTAAAAATGTTTACCACTGACGTAATTTCCTCTTGCAGGGTAGTTCTTTTGTACCGCCTTTCAGATACGCACACGAATCTTCAGTGACACATTTTTCGATTTACTAATTAGTCCGACGAGGACCGCCAGAATATCGTGCGCGCGGTATTCCATATTTTTGTTCTATATTAAATCGACTCTCGAGGCCTTCGCCGAGCGATAACGAGGAATATTCCTCTGATAAAAAAAAAAGAAAATGTCGTAGAACACATACGCTGTCATAATATGCAACATGTACTATTTGATTTTAACTATTCGTTATACGTGTACGATTTAGTTTGAGTGTTCCTCCTTCCTGCTCGTCGTCGTGCGGCTTTAGTTTTTCTATCGCGCGAGGGAGAGTTGAGAGGGTTGCGCGCGTGGAGGAATTAGTTCCGAAAGTATCGATCACCCGCGCACGCAAGTTCGTCTCTTCGCTTTTGTTTAACCCGCCGCGCGTAGCTCGTGCCTTTGTCCCCGTGCACACGCGTTTAATATAATACGCCACACAAAATTCCAGTACACCACGCACGCTCTACCTGGGGCAGAGAAAAATTATCTTTCCGAAGCGTCTCGTCTGGCGCTATTTGGAGGGTTTCGTGGATTTATTTACGTGACAAAGGCTGCTTCCTGAAATTACTCGTCAAATACATATTTATTAATCTCTTTTGTGCGATATAAGGTACAGACTCGATGGTTGGATGTCTAAAGTTTGTCGACAAGGAATCATTAATATTCGTATGAAACGCTTTAAACAAAAAGTTTTGTGATTATCTAATGAAACATTTAATTTAGTATCAATTAAAAGACAATTTATTAGTTATTTAATGTAGATGTAAATAAAAAAAATATATTTCACTACTCAAATGTACCGAAGTAACTCAGAAAAATACATGGGTCCAATGATTAATTCTCTATGAACTAGTAAGTCAGCAGACACTATTAATATAAAAACAACCACTATTAAAACAATTTATTCTGAATAAAAAGGTGTATTCAGTTTGCAAAAGTAGAAACTTAATATCAATATCAAATAAAATGTTGATGTTATCCAAGATTCATGCTTTGTTGATCCTGCATTTAACCAAGATGTCACCTCTCATGAGACGTGAATTCTTTATTTGAATATGAATTTGCTTTGATAATATATTTTAAGCTAAATACAAGAAGTTACTGTAATAAATTGCATACCTTACAAACATGTCATAAATTAACTTTTTACGTTCTCACTAATACTAAACATAATATTAAAATTCGCATGTATTTACCTTAGAACAAGAATCCGCTGGTCCTTTTTGTTTAAAATGGTCAAAAAGTGTTTAAAATTCAATTGCTTAAACAAATGAGAAAAAAAAATAATTTTTCGGCCCGGAAGTATTTTGTATGAAAATATATATTTTAAGCAAAAAATGTTCCTAGACTTTTTTTCCCAAAATGCTTATTTAAAAAGTTATGATTTTTTGAAGTTACATTTTTGCTCTTTTTTATCAACTTTAGGCAGTTTTTTCTCGAAAACTAAAGGTGCTACGTAAAATTTTGTAACAACCTTTTTACCTCAAAGTTAGTCAAAGAATCGGATAAAATATTTTATAAGTTGAAAAATTTAAGTTTTTCGACTTTTAATTTTGTATGAACAATTTAAACAATCATAACTTTTTTAATAAGCATTTTGGAAAAAAATAGTCTAGGATCATTTTTTGCTTAAACAATTTTTGACCACTTTAAACAAAAAAGGACCAGCGGATTCGTGTTCTACGGGTCAAAATGCATACGAAATGACTATTTTCACCTTTAGACATACTGTTGCATACGGGACCCAGCTCCAGGTCTATTTCCAAGTGTTCGATTATTAGGACATATTAAAACCTGGAATCTTTTACCCTATTTCATAATTTTAGAAAGGACATGCAAACACTTTTAAAACATTACGTTTTGACATTTACATTTACAAATTTATGTGAATAAAGAAGTACATACGTTTTTGTAATCCGCAACCAATACATTTTTCAGCAAGTTTTTATGTTTTATCCGTATCATGTTTTTTTTTTGCTCAGTTTAAAACGGCCAGTGCCTGATATATGCTTATAACGATTAAAAGGATATATAAAAGTAAACTTTGCGTTATTAAATAAATAGCTTTAAATAAATAGCACATCTTTTAACTATAAATGCCCTTACAGAAATAAACTTGCACGTGTTAAAATAGTAATTTCAGGCAATGCAAACTAAACGTTGTGAACTCATTAAGGTGGCAAAAAATGATTTAAAGCTCTTCTAATAAAATCACTTGATGACTGATTTGATAACTTATTTTATTATATGTCTACAATAAAAAATACTAATTTTTCTACAAAAAATAAAAGTTATAGCTGATATGACACCTAACTTCTCTGTAACGAGCTTTTTTCGTGTCACGAAAAGCATAAATTTCAAACGCATGGTTTGCTTGCCAAAAGCTTGTAACATTCGTTAAAAATAAAATATTCAAAGTTTGGGAAAATTCAAGCGGAAAAATGTATGTTAACTTGTGGTAATCCTGGCATGAAAAACGTACAAATTTGATAGAAAGAAAAATAATTGGCAGACATAACAATAAAAATATTTATCATCTTAGCTTCACTGGAATTTAACTTCCTCATAATAATGTAGTCATTATATAAAATTTAATTTTTATTGATAATTAAATATCAAACATTTAAGGCTTATGTGCATTATAATGAAACATTTTAATGCGTTTGTAAGAACTCATTTAAATCGTAATATAGGTAATTCAATGATATTACATCCTGAATTATTTTTAATTCTTATCCGATAAAACTTACTAAGTAATTAACAGGTTTAGGGCAGCTAATGTATTCGCCGATTATTACAATTATCTACAATATTAATTATATAATTTCCAACATTCGATAAAAATTCGATGTTTCTACCAGTTTCTAAGATCTTAAAGACTGCAATAACCGGTTGCATAAAAAGTTCCATTAATTTTTACGTTTACACGAAGACAAAATGCAAAGAAATTTGCGTAAACTCGTGATATATATATGAGAAAATCCACGGAAAACATTCTGTTAGAACGTTTAAAAATGAAAAAAGAAATTTAGGGCTACATTTCTGGGACAACTTTTTTCTTGTTCTTTAAGGCATGCAGAACACGGCAAAAACAGTGTTCCCTCGAATTCGGTCTCGGCTACCCAAATTCTCTTATGTGAATTCGTGAGAACACTATTTTTGCCGTTTTCTACATGCTCTAAACAACAAGAAAAATGTTGTCCCAGAGATGTAGCCGTACATTTCTTTTTTTTTTAATTTTTGAACGCTCTAACTGTATGTTTTTTGTGGATTTCCTCATATGCGTTACGCCACTCTCAACCTTTTAAACAATTTTTATATATACATTTAAACAACTTTAGAAGGTTATACAATCGCTAAATTAATTTAACAGGAATAATTTTTTTATTTAAAAAATGACAAAAACTTGTTTTCATGTTATATAGAAAGATAATCAAAAACTTCACTGATTGAATACATGTAACAAAATAATTTAAGATCTTTCTACATACTTCAACTTACAACATTTTACGCGAATGATCATTAACCACGAAATAGACATAAATATTAATACTAAACTATTATTCTTCAAGTTTTATACAGTTTTGTATAATTTATATTGCAGAAAAACATCCAATATTACAAATATTGTGAAATTCATTCGGTATTAGGATAAAAACATTAGAATTCACAATATATGAAAAGTTTTTACTTTCAAAAAATCAGCACCTCCATAAAATTTTTAATTTCATTTCAATGGGTCAAATTGCAAAAGTATCATTCTGAATAAAACAACTCTGTAGCCACAAACTCAGAGACCGTCAAATCATTATGAAAAAAGGAAATCTCTTCGCAAATAATATTACTTAAAAACTGTTTCATCATGTTTTATATTCGTAAGTACATTAAAGTCATAAAACATTGAATGTTTATTATAAAAATAATAATTTATCGGTGTACTCGAACCAATTAATTTTGAAATAATGGGTGCACACACATTCACCTCCTCTGTGGTTGGAGGGCAAGGTGAATGGGCCACCCGTAAAATAAAACATGTGTAGGTGTTTCGTCCTAGACTCCATTGTGAACTCCTCAGTAAGGCACTGGAGTCTTACCTTAGACGTCTGCCACTAAAGTGGTATAGCGACTTTATGTTAAATTAAGTCGTAATATCTGTAGAAGATATGCCGACTCCATCTAACGGTAACTGAATAAACTACTGAATAGCAAATATTAACACCAACATCGCGGGAACTTTCAAATATTAGAGAAGCTATCGTTCGGTGATGATAATTATAAAAATAATAATTTATCGGTGTACTCGAACCAATTCATTTTGAAATAATGTGTGTGCACCCATTATTTCAAAATTAATTGGTTCGAGTACACCGATAAATTTTTATTTTTATAATTATCATCACCGAACGATAGCTTCTCTAATATTTGAAATTGAATGTTTATGTTTCTTAACAATCACCCGTATATAAAAATTTCTTATAGGAACGAATGCATAATTTATTCTGTAGATTATAGAGTCTGCATTTGTGTAGATCATAAAGACTCTATAAGCCGATGTATATTTCTCTTTGTATTTTAAGAACATAACTTTTATAAAAGTGACACCTTGTCAAATTTAATATCGTAAAAAATACAAAAGCTTTATAAAGTAAATATACCTCGATCTATGAAATTATACTGTTAACTGAAAATCCGTACTCTTCTCTCTACTCTCCATAATACACCCCACCTTCGTTTACCTTCAATTTCACTGTGTCAATATCACTGTAATGAACAGAAAAAAAACAACAACGACCCATAAACCGCCAAATCATTATAAAAAAAGACCATTCCGCTCATCATCGTCGTCATCGTGTCTCAAAGACGTCTCTCCATCGCGCAACCCGCACCACACAAACACATACACGCGTGCAAAGTGCAAGGCGAAGCATCGCTCTCTCGCTCTGATGCTCGCAGCACGCTTATTACGCAACCCCCTACCACCTCCCACTTGCATATAACGATTTTCCGCCTTTTTTTTTCCTCACAGAGCGCGAGCTGCCGCGAGCGACACACTCTTCTTCCGCCTTCCGGCTCGCTCGCTCGCTCGCCGTCGCCGCTGCACTTTGAACCCGAAAGAAAGCGAGAGAGGAAGACGAGGCAAAGATGTAAAATGCAGGGCGCTCGAACGTGGGGCACCACCATCAAGCCTGCGCAGCCAAACACCCCCCGTTGCTCGCTGTTCTGGCTTGACGTCGCCGAGAGAAGAGAGAGGAGAGAAGAAGAAGAGGAAGAGTCACGTATATGGACAGAAGTGTAGGATCGCGTGAATGAGTCTGCTGTCGTTCGGGTTTTTTTTCGGTTTGTGCCGTGTTGTGTGTAACTAGGGGGAGAGGTGGATTTTTGGTTGCGGTTTGGAGGAGCTGGATCGAGGGTGTTGATATTGGGATTGAGATTGTTGAGAGGAAGTTAGGAAGATGAAGCACATGCCGGTGGAGTACTGCGGGTACACGGCGATGGACCGCAGGTGCGCGGCGCCGATGATACCCTGGATCATCAGCGAGATCAGAAAGAAGAACGTGCCGCAGAAGGTGAGTCGATATGCGTTGTTTTGGGGTGTGATATGGGTTAAGTGTGCACTGAGAAAAGTATTGTAGTAGGAATGACCAATGTTGGTGTTATTTTTATTATCTTTTCCGTAATTTGGAACTTTACATAATGAAAGTGGTTAGGTGATCTACTTGACAGATTAGTTTATTTGACTACGTCGTGTAGTCAATCGCATTTTGACACTCGAGTGGCGGGTAGGAACTGTAATGAGGATTTAACAGATTGAGAGTGTATGTAATTACAAAATATGAAGTATAAATGTAATTTAAAAGTTCGACAGGTGATATCGAAATGGTTTTACTGTAAGTTTAGTTTGTGTTACTAATTTATTAGTTTCACCCATTATTAAATGAAATAGTCATTCTAACAATAGAAAGTATTTGTATTAAATCTCCAATACATATTAAGTTAAAATTTAGTTAATCTTACTAAATATTTCTCTCAGTGTACCAATGCATAAACACCCTAGAGAATGAACACTTTTTTAACAAAATGTTGCATCAAACGAGTTTAATAATTCTGAAAACCTTTCATTTAAGCGACTGAAAATGTCCCGTGACCTAGGGCTTGAACGTTCATTTATTGGTATAGTCATATTGAAAGTCAAAGAAGCGAAAATTGGCTTTTTTTACTCCGTGCTTGAATAAAACATAGTGTACTTTCATGGCAAACTTTTTCGATTTTCACAATATCTAAAAAACACTGAGGGAATACACAATAGAATATCAACAGCAGATGACTTTTAATTTTCCGTAGTTGGTTTTTTAAAGAAAACAAAAGTTCATTAACAATAGATTTTATTTTATTTATATGATATCTATTTGACTAAGTATATTTTAAATATTAGAAGAGTGAAGGTGTGAGCCAAAAATTGGAAACATAATTAAAACCCATATATTATTTATAATTGCTGGTATACAATGTAATTACGAAAAATATTCGATTCTTAAATTTATGTTTGTTGCTGGTAGCCGATTAATGCAGAAAACACACTTTTTTATTTTACAAATGCTGTAGACAAAATAAGTAGTATATTTTGTTATCCGCAAAGAATCTTTATTCTTCTTTGTTTTTTCTAACACTTATAATGAAAACGTATAGGACCGCCAGGCCTATGAGAATGCAATTAATACTTTTCAAATACATAAAGGTAGAATCATTATATTGAAGTCTGTGAATTGAACGATTTTTTACTCAATATTATTGTTTTGACCAGCACACCGCTCGGCCCTTCTTAATGTGGCTCATGCATCAATATGTACCTTAAGTATACAAACTTATATATAATAATTGGTTCTCATACTATAATACGAGAAACGGTATAATATAAAAGAAGGATACTTCAAGTAGCGAAAAAAAATTGTTCAGAAAAATGTCCATATTGCAAAAGTGATTGTTGTCAACTGGAGAAACATTCAACAAAACACTGCGGACTTTTTTATTTCTTATTCGTTTTTAATTTTAATTTTAAAGGTCTCATTTTGTTTGTTGACGACTTCAGGATAAATTACCGATATAAAAATTGAAATATTATTAAAACCTACAAAGTTACGTCTAATTGTTTACAAGTTTGTACATGTGTCCCCCTGAAATCATTTAAGGTACAGAATGAGAAAATTAAAAACGAATAAGAAATAAATAAGTCTGCAGTGTTTTGTTGAATATTTCTCTAGTTGACGATAATCACTTTTGCAATATAGGAATTTTTCGGAAAAAAATATTTTTCAGCACTTGAAGTGTCCTGCTTTGATATATCGTCTCACGCACTATAATATGTTAACATAAATTACAGCAAAAATATTTATATTATTAGTGATATATATAATGCTGGAGTCACCTTAATTCCATGTACATAATAAAATAGTATTCAAATGTATTATTTTAAAACTTGTTTCCTAAACTCGTTTATTCAAGGTTAATTAGATCGCTAAAAAATACTACGGTAACTCGTTTTAAAAGTCTTAACTAGATTTAATCACTATTTTTACACAAAAGAAGGAAATCATTAGAAAATTTCAGATAATTTATGTTGATTATTAAAAAAAGATTATTTAACTGTTTAAACTACATTTTATAAATATTTTGTATGCAACAATTAGTAAAACAATGTAAAATAATTAGAAAATATCCAAAGATCATTTATAGCGATGTTTTAAACAAAAGATTATTTTAAAAAATTCTTCGCGCAATAAATAGCGTCTCTTCATTATTGTATTATCGTTTCGTGACTACAATAGCAGTTAGAGATACCTAACAAGAAAAAACGAAACACAATGTATTTCCTGTGATATAAGGTAAAATTGAATCAGGTGTGCTTTCTGTTATTCTATTCAACTCTACAATATATTTTTCTAGATAGAGAATATTACGCGTTGAAGCAAAACCGAATAAATGCAATGCTCCCCCTTGTTATTTTAATTATTTCTACTACAATTTAATCTAACTAATTATACTTTACAATATCCTTCCTTCGATCTCCAAATAATTCAAAAAATATTTCCATGTATCTAAAATAAGATATAATCTCCAAAAGTAACATGATGTAATACCGATTAACAATACATTTTGTCATGAAATGCAACTGAAAATACACACGATAATTCTTTTTATCAATCCCAATCCCAAGATAACCGCCTTTATCCACTATTTCACGAAATTCACACCCAAACAAACTCTCATCCTCTCCCAAAAATACACCACCACTCACCCTCTCTTTTTCTTTTCTCAAAAAATTCGCGAATCTTGATTACATGCATCAACAACGAACCGCGGATCGCGAAGGCGAATAATAAACGCGCATAAAAGGCCGCGATAAGAAAGGCGCGCGCGCGCGCAGATAAAGCGCGAAGTGTGCAGCTCTGCTGCCGTCGCCAAAAGGCATTTTCGATAAAGGCCATAAGGATAAAGCCGCGCGCTGGCTCTCGCGGTCTAGACTCTCTATATGTGCATGCATATTTACGTAGGCGCGCGTTTGCGCTCTCCCGTGCTGCTTTATGTATTATGTATGTGTAGGAAAGCTCGGGAAAATTGGAATCCACAGCCTCCTCTCCCGCGTGCGCGCCTGGTATCATCTTCGCTTTTGCCGTCTTCTTCTTCTTCTTATTCTTTCTTTTGTGCATGCACTAGACGGGTTTTCTATGAAATCGCTCATTACGACGTCGTAAATAAGTTGCAGCCTTTGTGTATTGTGTTGGGTGTATGTCGAATGGTTCTGTTCAGGAATTGAAGACGCTGGATAGAGTGGCTTATTCTAATGATAATTGCCTTCTTAGAGATTGTTTTGTTTGTAGTACCTATGAGTTTCTAATTATTTATATTCATTACTTTTATCGTTTGGCTTTAAAATAGTTTATTATGTTTTATTTCAACAATTCAATAAATAACTTAACATGCATTTTAAAGTGGCTTACATAACAGTATTGTTATTGAGGATTTACGAGAACGTTAAATACAAATTTAAACTCAGATTTGATCAACTTGAAATAAATAGTCCAATATGGCGTTTTTTTTCTTTTTAACTCCTTAAGTAAGCACGGTTTGGATAAATTAACATTTTTTGCATATTTTTTGCTATATATTTTTTTTCATTAACAAATTACGATACGCTGAGAAAAAAAAGTAGTAACGGCTACTACCAACACTGAAAAAAATGTATTGCTCAAGTATCCAGATTGTAGTGGATTGAACTAAACTACGTATTGCTGCTGCAACAATATTTTGTTATTGCTCTCACAGCAATAATATTTTGCTCTGAAAACTACAATATCACCGATACCTATAATATAGCTACGACAGCAATATGTACGGTTACTCGAGCAATACCAGTATAGTTATCATATAAATATAAAAGTATTGATATTATACCCAATCCCTTTTGTCAGTGTACCTTTATATATAAGTTATAATACAATATCTATTCGTTAGCAACATAGTAAATATTACAAGCATTTCTAGTACGGAGTCTCGTACAACCAAAATTAGATACAATTATCATTCAAAACAAGACGTCTTGTCTAGCATTCAGTCCTAGATTTCATAGTAATGAGTAAAATTTCCCTACATCGTATTGGACTTACTAGAGTCTCTAGTAATGGTTACTAATTCTTTCTCTCAAAAGTAATTCAAAATTCGTAATCAGCTACCTTATAAAGGTGCGTCCGTACCATTTAAGAGGACGCCAGATTCTTTGTCCTTGCACAATCTAGTTCTTCATTATTCATTTAAATGATAATTTGTTTAATCAAAAAATAAGAGCTATCCCACTTCGTCTAAGAAAATGGAATATTTTGAGTGCTAAAAAATACCTAACACTTTTTCGTTTTAGAGAACACTTCGAATTACTGCAAAAGGTGAGGTTATGCGCAGACAAGGTCAGTGAATCTGGCGTCCTGGGGTTAAATACGAGATTGATATAAAAATAATCGACAAGTTTTAAGGGCTTTGAATATGAATCTGAATTTAAAATTCAAAAACTCCAAATGGCTGTTACAATATTGAGCGACACCAGAGATTCAATTACGGAAGTTAACTTTTCAAGTGTACTATCTGTTCTCTAACCAATTTATCAAACTGAAAGCAAAGTTTTGAAACTGCGACATCATGTGATTGGAGTTTAAAAATCGATTATCATTTGCACAATTTCTGAAATACTGCACAAAATTGAAAAAGTTCGCAACAACAACAGCGAGCTACGTTATTACGTCGAAAGTACAAAGCAAACAAGAGCCAATGTTCCCTGAGCTCCAAAACATTGAACAATTCGCCAAATAAACATTTCTCTCCATTCATCCCCGCGTATTCCAAACAGAAAGCCAAAATAATGGCACAACGCAAACAGCATCTTGCGCACACCGACCCCTCCCCCTTCTCTCTCTCTCTCTCTCTCTCGCTTTTTAAAGAGAAAACTTCCACCTAAGAGTTATACACGGTAAACTACACGGCAAAGAATAGTCATAGAACTCACGGCACACAAACGCAGCTTGACGCACGGCTCGTCTTTTTTATCTGTAAAAGCGCGTATTGCGCAAAGCCAGATCCATAAACACGCCCTGGGCCTTTATGTGCTACGGAGGTATAGCGCATCGTGTCGCGCTTGTACTATCAAGAAACACTCGCGGGTAGCGATGTATACAGCTATGTGTGTGTGTGTGTGTTATGTGCTAGAGTCAAATAGGTCGCGTTGCTGCAGATCGTTTTAATATCTTAAAAAGCTTCCATCTTGGTGGTGAGGATGAAGCGAAGCTTAGATGAAACACGAGCGGTGGACATATGTCTGTTAAATGGCTTTGCGAGTTTTGCCTTTTAGCTCGTCGGTCGTAGATTACGAGCTATTGCTTCTTTGAATAGAGGAGGATTTTTTTACATTGCGTATAGTGGAGGATCGGATTTACAGAGCGTGAGTTTTGTGTACGGAAAAACATGTGGAAAATGGAATCGTGATGATCTATTTTTTATAGACAGATATATAGGTGGTGAATGTGTGCTAAAACGCGATGATTCATCGGTAACAAATATTTTATTAGTTTTCTATTTTTGGTTTGAGTAAGGATAGGTTTTAATATTTCGTATCAATCGTAACAAATTCTTAAACTGAAAACAAAAATATTAAATTCAAGTAAACGTGTATTAGAAAATGTTAAAAACAAAAATGTGAGGTTTTCAGTAGATTCTTATTAGAATTTTTAACTACTATCTGTAACAGACGAAAACTCAGCGTTAATACTATAATGAGACCATTTATAGAGAACTGTCATTGTTTTGTTTTGATCAAAGCTCGAGTAATGAGACGCGTAATAATAGCGAGTGCATACTGTAACGCTTATCTCAAAAAATATTTTTTTATTGTCAAATTGATAGAACAGAAAATTTTAAAATCGATCCTTCAAAATGTTTGTATTCGAGTTACGTTTTTTAATGACGGAGTTTCTTTTACAATAATCTTATTTGATGTCAACTGTCAGATCTTCCACCGATAAAAATAAGTATAAATAGGTAGAATTAAAAAATTGACATTTTTAAAAATGGTTTATGTATTTTCTTTAATTAAATGGATGAGAAGATATAATTTATAAAGAAACTTTGTTTTATATCATGCATAATTCAAATACACCTACCTTCTTTCTTACCATAATCTACATCTGTTTGAAATTTGAATACATTACTTAGATCACTTTTAAATGTAACTTAAAATTACAAATTCGCTTTTCTTTCTTTTAGTTTTTAACAAATAAATAATAAATGCGAATACATGCAATACTTATTTCAAAATTATTTTACATTTATTTACCAATAAAAAAATCGCATTTAATTAAACTGCTATATATCGGAGGTTCTTGTTTTTAAATCACAATTCCGAAGATTCTCACGAGAATAACGAAAAAGCCGTTAAGGGGTATCTGTACTACCCAGATCACGTCACTCGACCGTAAGATGGCTCTATTCTTGAAAATAAGATAACATATACTATATATACCACATGCTCACAGCGAATACCTATACACACTTTCAAGCTCCCATACACTCCGAAAAGTGCACCACCCAACGACGTTTAACGTCGCGCCCCCTGCCAGCAAAACGCAGTAATTTACTAAATCTTGCCCTCGAGCATCCTCAATTACGCCAACGTCATGTGCTCTCTCTCTCTTTCTGTTTCATCTTGCTCCCATAGGTGAATCTGCTGGTGGCGTCGGGCTTCGTCTCGGCGTACGTGACGAACAAGGAGCAGCCGCTGTTCAAGCATCCGCTGCGCGGCACGCTCAAGCCCCAGGTCGCGCCGCCCGGCTGCCAGGATTCCAGATCCGGCACCTTCCTCTACATGATAAAGGGCGACGAGGGCCTCTACTACTATCACCTCTTCAGGGCCAAGGACGCCGACGCGGTAAGCAAATTTTGTTTTGCATTAACTAATTATTTATCTCGACAAAAATAATAGTTAGAAGCTTCATTTGCTACTATAATTCAAGTCAATGATTACTATCTTCTATTCTAGACAATCTAGGTTCCAATTAATTAACAAGTTAACAAATTAATATTTTGTAATGCGAGACAGCTAATTTAAAAAATAATTTAATAAAGTGCAACTTTTGTAAAAAAACATATTTCTATAAAATGTTTATTTTCTTAAATATACATTAAACAGAATATTCATACAAGTTTAGAAAAAGATATCTTCATGCTAACTAAAATAACATTTGAAATACATTATTACATACTGTACATGTTAATAAGGTTCATTTATTTGAAGTTAAAACACCAATACATCAATAAACAGTTATATTGACGGAACAAGTGGCTAATTAGGAGTAAGCACGATTACACTATGTTTAAACTCAAATTACAATGTTTATAAGCACGGCATATGCGAAATTGAACCACAAAAATCTACCTTACTATTTCGAAATGTTTAAATTGAAACTGGTCATGGATTTTTTAGAATGGATATAAAGCAAAATGTGAAAAATAACTAAATTTGCACTACTTTAATTGGATATAGATAATTTACTTCACATAGAAAATAATTGTCGTATTGATATTATCATTCTACAAATACAACTAATCCATTTTATGCAAAACTTATTGTTAGATTAGCTGCAACCAATCGTTTTAATAAAAAATGTATATAGGTTGATGATTGCCTGTATCCTTTTCAGTACATAAACTCTGAAAACTGCCATCATAAAATGTCTAAATGACTGCCATTATATTAAGATTTATCAAATTATTCATAATTTTGTCCATGTTTTTTGTACATTAAAGACCACTAAACAATTTTTTCTTTGAGATAGTCTAATTATGAAGGTCCCAAAGAAGTATAAAAGTTGAATAAATTTTGAAAACGACTCTTGTTGTTACATTTATTACATATATATGTATAAATTAAAAGCAATCTTGATTACTACGAGTAATAACATTTTTTTAAGGTGTTCATTTTCAGAAAATTAATATTACTTTTGGTATTAAAATTTGGTTTTAATGTATTTAAATACATTAATTTATTAGAAATATCAAATTTACTTTTATAAGGCGGGTGCAGGTAATGTGGCCATGCAGGTAATGTGACCACCTACACGAGATCTCACTGTATGCGATATTCTGGCGTGCCGTAACTCCTACAGTATATGTGTTGTGACAATAGATGTTGAGAAGCGCGGTAACCCCGATGCTAGCGCCCTCGAATTATAAGATAGTGTCATGTTTACGCGCAAAAGAATCAAAGCTCTGATTTCTTAGCAGTGCATGCATGTAAAGAAACTACTTTTGTCAGCGTGATATAAGCGAAAAAGAAAATCATACAGTAAATAAAATTGTAGCTTTTTTACGTACTTTAAAATGCATGCCAGTGTTTGCCGTAGAGTTTATTTTCGATGCGAAAATTGCAACTTTTGTTGACGATTATTTGTTGGTAAAATGGCCATACGAATGCATCGCAAGGTAAAAGGCAATCGACGCCAATAAAAGCGACGGTTGCTTGTTCAAATTTCCTAGACCTACTAATTCCAAAATATCGACCGGCACCATATAGTTGAATAAAACATAAGGTGATGTTAAATCCTGCGTTACTGGTAAATACGGGGACTTACTTTTTTCATTCATTTCTCAATTTTAAGAAAATATCTCTATGGAAAGTTGTTCTTTTTGATTGGAACAACAACTTTCCATAGAGATATTTACTCAAAATTGAAAATGAAATGAGAAAAGTGAATCCTCGTATTTGTTGGTGACAGGTGGGTTTAGCATCACCATAAAGGAAGTCTCTGCTGGACTAGTCTTGACTTTTTGAAGCACTTACTATATGACTTTACCATAATAACGGATAGATGGCCACTTTACCAACACTGTTGGTATAGTAGCCAATTTTTAACTACTTTAATTAAACTTTAGAGAGTAAATTTTTTTGCAAAAAATCTCACGAGGTAACAGAGTTAAAGGTTAAAATAACGTGTCTCAATAGTTTCCGAAGCCTCAAAACCCGATATATATATATATGGGGAAATCTCCCAAACCTTTAACCTATATGACTCGAGGTTTCAATCAGTTCTTTCTTATATTTTAACTGTATTAAACTGTTTCACTTAAGCTTATGTTATTGTTTAAAGCTTAAGCTTATTGTTTATGACATTTTTATGTTTACTTTCTGTCATAAATTAATTAAATTTATCAATCATATATCTAAACTGTCACATTTCTCGTATGTCGTATTCCCGATTTTAATTATGGTTTCTCTAATAGTGTTTAAAATTGACCTGATAATAATATAAAAAAAATAATTTCTTACTAAGAAATAACCAAAGAATAAGATAATATTGATAATATCTTCATTTTATTAATAAAATTGGAGTTAAATACATTTTAAAATTGTCGTAGGTTTTTGGTGTCGCATCCACAACACAAAGAATAACTCAATAAATAGTAATTGAATTAACTTAAAAAGTATTTAATATCAGTGAAATACATCAACAGTATTATGTTGTATCATAATCACGTTTTGCTATTTTAGTAAACATAATGTAAATATAAATATTAATTAAAATCGATGAAATAAATGACCAAAATATAGTATTTGATAAACTTTTGAGAAATAGCTTTGCATTATACCTAAAAAACTAATATGTATTAATGAAATAGCAAAGTTACATCGATTTGTAGCACCCACAACGCGCCGACCGCATCACGCGTTTGTTTAAACATCATAACGTCTTATTGCAACTAGCAAAACTGAATAATACAAATACGAGAAGAAGTTTCTTTGCATTTTACAATCATGAGACCTGCTTTGATGAAGTAAAAGTAAGAAAGAAGAAAGAGTACGTAAAACACAAACGAATTGAAGAGTTAAAAAAACGGAAAAAGGAGTGAACAGAGAAAGAAATATAATGAAGAAAAAAGTGTTTTCGTCGTCTAAGAGGTAAAATTAGTCAATTAAACGTTTAAATTGTTAATTTCAATAAGCCAAATTTATAATTTAAATTTAATTAATGCATAAATAGTTGAATTTGTATTAAAATAATATTACACTTCCGGTCTTTTTATTCTATAAATGAACTATAATAAAATTCAATTAAAGCATACAATCATTGTTGTCCTTTAGGGAATGTAATTCTCCTTTTTTCCGTTTCTTTGACCTCATTTGAATCCTCATTCTCCTCAAGGATCTCTCGGAATCAGAAGTGAGTAGTCACGCATCCTGGTCTTTCGTTGTACCTTCTACCGAACCGTTACCAATCACTTTAAGTGAATCATTAAGATCAACTTAATTTGTAAAATAACATTAATACAATACGAATGTTTGATTTAAGTATCAAAAATAAAAATAAAAATAGCTGCACAAATATTTTAGAACTGTTATCAAGAAAAAATATATACATGGAAATTTTAACCTGCCGTATTTGATAAATCATTTTAGATTCGGTAGGCACTTGTTTCGGGCTTGTTCATGGGCAAATATAAATTGTTTATTGTCTCAAGAAGTTGTGTGAAAAAAACTAGAGCTGTGCTTCTAAGTTAAGTTGACCTCATTTTCAACATTTGAAAGTTAAAAGTTCTGGAGATTTCCCCATATACTGGGAATCGAAAGTTCCTTAAGGTGGCCACTTTACCTGCACCTCCTTTCAATAAAAACATTTCCCACAAATGTAATAATCTAAAAAAAGAATAATCTACCTACAGAATTTATTAATTTAAACATATTAATTATAATCAACAATCTCTGAAATACTTGTATACGAAAATACATGAAACTCGCATGAAAGGAAAATACATGCATCAAAGGGTTAACATGCAACCCGAGATATTTCTGGGGCGGGTGCAGGTAGACACTTTGGCAGCGACGAGTTGATTAGTCAGGATTGCCTTGCATAATTGCTCATATTAAGTTCGAAAAAAAAGTTTAATTGCTGTTATGCAATAATTGTATTAATTTTTGTCATTAACTTGTTTAAATTATTTTTATGACTCGCGATGAGTGTCTATTATTTAACAATCTAAATTACCGTTGTTAATGTTTATTATTTATTCTTAGAAGAATTGAAAAGTTATAATATATATATTGTAAGAACAATATTATTCTTCAGTTAAATATTCAATAAATAATAAACTAATTTTCATAAATAAATAAAATTATAGATCATATAGGATATAGATCCGGTAGGATATATACTATTTCAAAAACAGATATAGGTAAGTCTGTTTTTCATTTATTGACTCACTATAGAGTTTTGCATACATAATACACAAATTTGACAGTTAATTTATACACTTGTCATTATCAAATCACAAAATCAAAACGAAACTAAAATTCCAATTTATAACATTAGACACCTATGATCACGAAATACAAAGTAACGCGTAAATAATATACAACGAGACGAAAAATTTTTTTGCGCACAGCATAAATACTTTTTTTCATATTGCACACGAAGGGTCTCACGCAGCTCGCGGATGATTGTAATGGCGCGGCGCGCGGTGACTGAACGTTTTGGCCCGGCTTTTCGCGCATGCATCCTTCTCACCGTGTGCATCATATACATATCTCGTGTGCTCGGTGTGTACGTACTATATACCGCGAGAGGCGAAACCAAAAATAGAAGCACGTGCAACGCACACAGGCTGCGCGTGAAACTACTAACTCTTCGGCCGCGTTCGCGATTTTCCGCGCGCTTTCGCGTAGCGCTGCCGCTCTGCGAATGCGCGCATCGCTTCGCGCGAAAATATACAAGTTTCAACATTTAAACAAAAGCTCGGACTAACTAAATATACATTATGCCTCGTTTATTTTGGGGGCTATTTATGATGTAACGAAAGACTGAGGAATGTTGTCGCATTGGGATTTTTAAGGGAAGCTTTGTGGTTGATTACGGTTGTTGAGGATATATCGTCGTGGAGTACGTATACTTGAATATATTCAAGGCGAAATAATTTACAAATTTTGCTTGAAGTTAGTATTGTAAACGTGAATGTTTTTAATTCGTAAGAATAATTATTTGAAGTACGTTGGTAAATTTTGTATAGAAACGAAAGTTTTAATCCTCCTATACTATTTTAAAGTAATTTATTTAAATTATTTTCTTTGTCATTTAAATTAAAGTGGGTAAATTATTTTAAATTTTGGTTATTTTAACAATAAGAAAAGTATTCCATATAAAAAAGTGCTAAAATCCTCGTTTAAAACCTTGAATTTTGCTTAATGATCCCTGCATGAAACTAATCGGTCATTCGCTTAAAACTGTGCTAAAATCTCAGTAGAATCTAGGAATTTAAGCGTATTTTAATTATTATAAACTAACTTGGTTCATTATTAAGATCAATTTAATAAATCCCCTGCACAATCTTGTAATATTAACAAATATTGTTTTTAAACAATAAGGCTAAGCATTAGGGTGGTCTAAAATTTCCCAAATCTCAAATATTCTTCTTGTAACCCCTTCAAAATGTTGTAATTAGCTTAAAAATTAGATATTTGTCCGCCGGTTGCCTGAAGTTAACATTAAACGGGCTCTACCACCGCAAACAGCTTTTAACATTTGATTTTGAGCACTTTTATTACAGTTGGCGACTAAAAATAATTGTATGTTAATTTATCCAGATTCCAGTTTTTTTACGTTTATTATAAGTTTATGAACAACTAGTCTACTCATTTTTTACTAAAAAACCTGCTATTTTCGACAAATTTTCATGGCAGTATATTTTAATGAATTAACAGGTTCGACGTCGCATTTTGAAGAGTAAACCGAGTACTATATATATTAGAAAAATTAAGGTACAATAGGATATCTTGGGTTTTATATGCCAATCTATTTATTATTTATTTACTATTTTTTATTTAGTTGGCCCCTCAATTCTATTTTAACGCACATATTTCAGGGGCCAATTTGAATTTAAATATTTTAAATAATAATAACCTTATTTATTTGAACTTTTTTACTTGGGGATCTTTTATAAAGATATGATAATTATGAATTATTATATAATAATAAATGATTACAAATTCTAATCTGCATTTTCTATACTTAACCTTTTTATGATTTTAAAATAGAAATTCGCTGCCTATAAGCGTGCGGCATAACGAATTCAATACTTTATAGAACCAATTATGATACATACACCTACAAGGGAAGAGAGCTACTTTTCCGATGAATGTGCCGATTGTTAATGACCATCAAAAGGTGCATAGTCTATGGTGGAACTTGCTTATGCCACGAACTAAGCAAATTTTGACGGCCATATAATTATAATAATAGCCAATGAAAATCAAATCCACTATATCAAATGTTGTTTTTCAAATTAGTACGCCGCGCAAGACGGCGATTTCTTAGTATTGAAAATGTAGATTAGAGCTCGTGGTAATTTATATAATAAATAATAATTATCATATCTTTATAAAAGATTCCCAAGTAAAAAAGTTCAAATAAATAAGGTTATTATTATTTAAAATATTTAAATTCAAGTTGGCCCCTGAAATATGTGCGTTTAAATAGAATTGAGGAGCCAACTAAATACAAAATAGTAAATAAATAATAAATAGGCTGGCATATAAAACCCAAGATATACTATTGTCTCTTAATTTTTCTAATATATATAGTACTCAGTTTACTCTTCAGAATGCGACGTCGAACGTGTCAATTCGTTAAAATATACTGCCATGAAATTTTTTTTAGTGAAAAATGAGCAAACAACTACGTTATTTAAGAGGAAAAATTTTGTTTGGTATGCCTAAAGCGATGAAGTTGTTCATAAACTTATAATAAACGTATAAAAAGATTGGTAGCTGAATAAATTAACATACAATTATTTTTAGTCACCTAATGTAATAAAAGTGCTTAAAATAAAATGTTAAAAGCTGTTTGCAGTGGTAGAGCCCTCTTAATGTTAACTTCAAGCAACCGGCGGACAAATCTAATCTTTAATCTAATTTTTAAGTCAATTACAACATTTTGAAGGGGTTACAACATGAAAATTTGAGATTTGGAAAATTTTGGACCACACTACTAAGCATGCAAAGTATTAAGCATAAAGAGTGCAGATATTGTTCATAAAAAGGCCCTTTTTCTTAATTTACGGGTTAGTACTTAACGACTGTGAGATTCTGGATAAAACTTTCAATAAACCAGATGCAGCACACACGCAGTTCTGTAGGTAATGCGAAGAAAAAAATATTGAAAGCATGCCGTACAAAGACCGCAAAAACGGTTTTCCCCCAACTCGCATAGCACGCGATCCGCGAGATCCATTGTCAGAACACGTATTTGATATAAAGCTAGTTTACGATGCCGAAAATAAACTTTTGATACGGGGGATGCATGCGTAAATAAAATTAAGAAAAAACTTGTTATAAGTTCATACAGTTTTTTGCATAATATTTTTGTTTCACTCTTATTTCGATTTAATTACTCTGCAACGTATTGCCGAGTATTGCAATATAAATTTATCAGTCACGAGTTGTTATGTGTTTTGATGATTCATTATTTTTGAGAATTAATTTAACTTCAAGAAAATTCTGTTATTATTTGAAGATAAGGAGATTAATCACGACTTTTAAAGAAAATTTAAAATTAAAACCATTTATTGTTCAATTTAGAAAATAAGTAATAAAAGTTAGCACATGTTTTCATATTAATTCCCGCATTATTTAGTGCCTTGCAACGTGTCCTTGACCTTTTAATATAATTGACTTAACACAAACAATTAAGGGCTGACATTCGTGTATTTATAAGTTTAATGATAAATTATTGTGTAAATATATTCTAAAGTCACAAAGTACTCATAAAAACTTTAATTATTTATAAATATACTCTAAACCTCTGAATATGTTGTTGTTTTCAAGCATTACATAAAAGAAGCTACGCCAGCCCGTAAATTTCAATTTTCAATATAACCCTGCACGACACTTGTAAACATTGCTTAATTTTAGCGCATTTACCCCCTCGTAGCTTCATTATTTACAGCCTCGCCGAATATAAACACGTTTTATCGCCTCTACTCGCTGCGCGATAAACAAGTATAGTAGCTTCAATACTCGCTCTAAAGCCGCGACGACGCGCGACTTAATGCGTGTTAAAGTCACTCTCTAATACGCGCCTGCTGGCCTCGAATCGCGGTGGCACCTTTAGAGTTCATCCCGTCGGTTTCGCTTATTTTTCGATGCGGGCAAAGCTGAAGCTCTTTCACATCGATCGATAGCTATTGACGGGGAATGTAAGCACGCGGAAAGTGGAATAAACAGAGCTTTTGTAGGATTTTTTTTGGGACAGGGGCGCGTGTGGCGTTTGAGGCGATAATGATTCGTGAAGTCGAATCGATTGAGGAAGTAGGCGAGGTAATGCGAAGCTACGCGCTTTTGGACGATATTGATCAAATAATGTTTTTGTAGTGTACTGTCATGCGAATTGAATGACGGTTTGGTAAATATTTATTATGTGGGTTTTTTATACTGAAAAATATGTTTTCAACAAAACATTAGATATTTATATTGCATTTTTATTGCATAAAAAATGTACATCTAACCCTTCTTTCACTCAGTACAGACAATTTAGTATAAAAGTCTTGTCTAAATTAACGCAATTTTATCTTTCTTTTTATGTTTATTTTAATTTCTTGGATTCTTAACGTTTACGTTTACGCACTAGTTTACGGTTCATCTCAAGTACTTGTATTGTTCAAATGAATGTATAGTCTGTTATTAGATATAAATATTATATATACTATTAATGAATAATTTTTTATAATTTTTTTTATATTAACGAGTTTATTGAATAATAGTACATTGCGCGACAAGGGGGGGAGGCTATTTCTAGCGTAGGTAATGTAGTCAGCATGAGTAGTCAGCACGTGCCGAAAGCATCTAAGACGAAGACAAGTGCTGAGAACATCACTCGTGATTCGTGCAGCAGACTGAAGAGGGTAGAAATGGACTATTTATCACCACTTTCATTAGGTTAGATCGAAATGCGTAATTTTTCATTCGGTTCATTAGGCATATAAAGGGCCCATTTCATGCCACCGTAGAAAAAATGTACTTTTTGTAGATAATGTATTTTTCTCACGAATCGATTTTTTGATATTTAAACTAATTCTGGCGAATATCAAATCGGTGGATCTAGATGAAATTATCAAAAAAGACTTTTTAAAGTATTTACAACAACCCTGAGAAAATTATCTAGTTTTATCGAGGCTCTCGATTATTTCCATGACAAACTAGATTGATCTACATAGTTCTAGATTAATTTTCCACCAGGGAATGCGTAAATTTAGTTCTTATATATTATTGGCAGTTTATGTATACTCTCCAAAGATTCTTTTTAAACAATTACAAAAACATCTTCTATCTGGGTAAAATAATCGTTTTCAATACATTTTTATTATACTGAAGACAAATTGCATTTCTCTATTATTTTTCTAGATATTTTTAATTTCAGCTTAATATTTTCATCAATTGTAACTATATAGTTTCGTTTTATTCTTTAATAATATTAATTAGAAAAATAAACGTTTTAGTCGGCTACTTCTCATGTCAATTTGCTTTAAAAAATCCGTTTATGATACACCGTAAACTTGAAGTATTTTTTATGTCAAAAAACATTGAGCTAACACGGAGAGTAAAAACACTATGACATGTACTCTTTGCTAATGGGCCCTTGTTTTCTAGAAAAAATAACTTGAATGATAATAAAAGTAGGCGGAAATAGCTTTAATTTTAGCTTTCTTTCGTATAAAAAGACTAATCTGGCTCAAAGTTATTAACAATTGGCGATGATAACGGAAAATACATGAAAATTTGAGGAAATTTAACTGTTTTAAATTCGGTGATTTTTCATACTTTTTACGACGCCATTTTTAATTGTTAATAACTTTGGGACTGATTAATATTTTTAGGCCACTTTTTATACTGTTAATACAAGAAGAGGTACCTTTTTTCAATAAAATCACGTGTATTCGAAGTAAAATAGCTCATGTCGAGGTTATATGGAATTAAAAAGTTAAGACTTTTTAAATTATTAAAATAATGTTAGGTGGCCGCAACTGAAGCATTGACCAAAAAAGGTACATCCTTCCTATTGTAATATTCGGTGCAGTGTCATTTACACGTAACACGAAAGCATTTCCATAGTGACGAAAGCATTTAAATAGTCAAAACATATAAGAAAATATAGTTCTCAAAATCGATAGAAAAAAAAATTTCCTAGCAAGACTAGAAAAAGAGCTCGTAAAATTAATTTTTTACTAATTTGAACTTAGAAAATCAATAGTAAAAAAAGAATATTGAAGGACTTTTGATATGAACAGAGACACAGTGATCGGTCTGCAGTTGTTGAGTGGACATGCTGATAGTTATACAAAAAGTTACGAAAAGAAAACAGATAATATGAAAATAAATGTAAAAGTATTGCATATTTTAATTGTATACATTCGGATGATGTTGTCATTTGAAAATATAAAATGGTTGGATTCTTTATCAAAACAAATTGTACGAGATTTACAACCGTACAAAGTAATATTCTTCGTTACCAATATCACTGAAGAACGTGTAAAGGAATATAATTTAATTATTCAAAAGATAAGCGAAGAAACGCCATGCGTAGTTATCAATGTAAATAAATTAATTCTCAAGAAGTACAACCAATCTTTGAGTCTGCCAATTGTATCAAATCCTAGGCATGTTACTCTAAATATCATATTTGATAGTGTTCACTTCAATAGCACATATTTACTAATAGATTTGTTTGCACAATTATCACTAATACAAATGAGGCCCCAGTGTTTAGTAATTTCTTTTAGTCATGAATTCATTTCAAATAATAACGTCGAACTGGTTCTTAAATACGCCTGGTCGCAAAAGTATTTAGACTTCTCCATTCTATCGGTAAATTTAAATGAAGAAACGTTCAATACATTTCCATTTATTTTCAGTTTTAACCCGTTTTATAAAACTATCGGCAAGAATCTTTTTAGCTCTGAAGCCCACATTTTTCCACGCAAACTGCAGGATGTAAATGGCTACCCTGTAAAATTACCTTTGATACATGATCCACCGGCATTCATAGTGAAGAAATATGAAAATGGAACTGTTCAACAATGGGGATTTGACTACCATTACATTGATTATGCACTTAAAGCTATGAATTTCACCGTCGTATTTACATTTGAAATAAAATCTAATTCATTCTCCATCATCATGAACGCAGCTATGGAAGGTTTACGAAAAAGTGATATAGATGTATGGCTAACGCGAATCCCTATAATATGGAAATTTGGCAATAGTGTCGCCCACTCATCCCAAAATTGTGAGCAACTGTTTGCTATTGTCCCAATCTTGTATATCACTACGTTAAACTTTCCTTTAATAATCTTTTTATATTCGCTGGCAATACCCATCTTTATTTTCGCTGTGATGTACACACTATATACCTTCAAAATAATAGATGACTATAAAACTTTTGACGTGATTAGTATGCTGTTAGGCGTGCCTGTACGTCTAAAATCACGACAAGCACTCTATAGGTTGCTATGCCTGAATATTATTATCGTATATATAGCATACTCCAATAATTTTTACTCAGCAATCTTAAACGTACATATTGAAGAAGTTGAGATGGCATTTGACAGTTATGAAGACTTAGACAAATCTGAACTCCCCATTTTCATACATTATTTGAATTATCAGCGACTATTCACTAACGTTTGTAATCAACATCTTGAGAACATGATGCACAAAGTTCACCAAACAAAGAATTTATTCGAGTGTGTATACAAATTGAGACATAATAGAAGCATAATTTGTATTGGAAATGCTTGGATCACTCAGTATGCCTTAGAAAAGTATAGATACGATGACGGATCCGCCATAATGAAGATTGCTAAGATTAAGCTAAGTTGCGATGCAGTGGGATTTCTTCTGGCTGAAGCATCACCTTATGCTGAAAGATTTGCCGAGATACAGCAGAAACTTCGCGACTCTGGAATTGGGCATTTACTTGATGAAAAATCGAAAATGCAAGTAGAGAAATCCGATTATAGCTCCGAGAAAAATGATAGAACGGTCGAGAATTTTCTTGCTCAGCAGCTGATTGTCATTTTGAGCATTGGGTACCTCGTTTCTACAGTTGCTTTTACAGCAGAATTGTTAACGGTGTATATTAACAAGATATTGAAGAATTTTCATAGATAAAAAAAATAGTAATGAATATAAGTAATAAAGATTTCGTAATCTGTAATATGTTTGAAAATATGTGATTGTACTCTTGTAAGTTTGTAATTTGCAAACTAAGCCTTTTGAACACTTATTCATTTTCGCACATTTGGTTTTGTTCGAGTGTAAGTCTGCAACCATGTGTTCTGCAAAATTCCACAATCTTATACATTAAAGTTGTACTGTTCAACTTTAATTTTAGTAATTGTACATGTCTGTGCAATCTAAAGATTGAAATTAGTGATGCAAAATATGTAAAAAAAATATGTATATTTCGGATTTGATATTTCGATTTGACCTCAGAAGTGCTAAAGTGTCTTCTTATGAGTTGAAGCATCTGTATTTATTTTAAAATGAAATTATCGAAGTTTGACTGTATTTTGCTTGTACTTCGAAAAATAAAAATGTTTGTAAAATAATATATCTTAAAATAGTGTTACATTCATTATTACTTCAGAAGTTTCCCTTTATAATTTAAAAATTAAATCCCGGCATTAATTTTTATTTTCCGGTCAAGGCGCAGAGTAGAGCATTGCTATCAAATACAGTAAATAAGTGCGCACACCGAAAAAGAATTAATTTTGTATATCCAACGATTACTGGATTAAAACTGTAGTAATTGCTCTAAAAATTTGCAGATACGTAGCTTTTTATCTATATATATAGGACATTCCACGTCAAGTCAGCCAATAACAAAATTTTTGTGATACCCGAAGCTTAAAAGTATAAAAAGTTATGTGAATAATTAAAAATTGATTTTTAAAATTTTTTTCATAATTTAAAACTTTCATTTATTTTTAAATTTAAATTCTTGGGGTTTAGAAAAATAAAGTTTTTTTTTTGATAATTCAATGAAGAACATGCGTGAATTTTCTCAATACTTAAAATGGCGAATTCTGATTAGTGTGAAGAAATAGGTCCTATTTATGCAAATCTAATCAAGTACGACTAGGTTAATTTTTCTTTTTCGGATCTCAACATTTTTGTTTGTTCATAAACTTTAATATGTGACATGCAGAAATATGGGACGAGGCCTAAAAAATAGTTATGACTCTTATTACACGTTTTTAAGAGTTTTTATGCCTTAAAAGTGTCTTAAACTTAACTTATTCTAAATGACTCTTTTTATTTGCTTTGTCCCATTATTTTGCATAACACATATTAAAGTTCGTGAAAAAATGAAAATTTGAGACCTGAAAAAAAATTAACCTGGTCGTACTTCATTACATTTGTATAACTATGTCTTATTTCTTCACATTAATCAGAATTCATTATTTTGAAAAGATTGAGAAAATTGAGAAAATTCAGACATGTTCTTCGTGGAATTTGCAAAAAAAACTTCTTTACACATTTTTTTATAACCTCCAAGGATTTCAATTTAAAAATAGATAAAAGTTTGAAATTATGAAAAAAATTAAAAAATTAAATTTTTATAAATTCACATAATTTTTTTCCGTTTAAGCTTAGAGTCTGAACAATTTTTCTAGGTTTTTTTTTAACAATTTGCGACAATTTCGCCGTTCGATCGCTGATAACAAATTTTTGATCGTACGACTTGACGTGGAATGTCCAATATGTAGATTGCATTATTTATTATTTTTATTGCTTATATATCGAAAAGTACTCCGTCTGTTTTAACCAAACAAGGCTCATTTTGTCATTATTTAATAAAGATTCGAAATCAAAAAGAATTTCAAAGATTCGTTGACTCGTTTTTAGTTTATAACGATTTTTCTAATACCTATGTGATATTTTTAAATTCAATATTTAATTTTATGAACTTAAACTGGCCATTTTTTGTAACTATAGGTATCTTGCGTTGATCAGTAACTAGACGGTAGCACTCAGGGTGTTCAAAATTATAAGCATTTGTTGGAGACTTTAGTATGATTTTAACGCTATTAGCATATCAAATTTCTCAGACGCTGGCGACATCCGTTGGTGAAATGTAACACTATTTGTTGGATTTGCCCTGTTTTTAGCACTAGTGTGTTAGGCATAGGATGCCTCTAGTGTATATAATTAAGTCTAGTATACTATAATTAAGTCAGTGCGTGCGTTTTTGAAAGAGATTGAAATTATCTATTATTTAACGCAAGAATTTTCAGATTAGCTATCGCAGTGCTGTTATGTTATACACGAAACCATTATTTAAGTGCCCATGTTTAGGGGGGTCTAAACATTTTTAGGACTTACTTTACACAAATTAGGCTATCCTAATGTCCAGGCCCTCCTAAAGTCGCACTATTGCTACCCCATATTTAGGGGCATCTAGACAAATTTTTGAAAAAATGTATTATTTACAAATTTAATTTATATAAATTTCGATTACCATTGAGAATGAACTTTGAGATAGTATCATACATAATTATAGTCAAACGTTTAAAGTACTTAGTATGTACTTAAAAGCTTGTCGCAAAATTACGTAACAGGCATAGGATTAATACTTTCACTTGCTGAATAACAATTGATTTACACAGCAACAATTAATCTCTGTAGTTTGCAACGCAAGCTAACGAACGCCACCTCTACCCTTCAATCCCGAACTCCCTGAAACCTTAATCAACCGCTTCCCACCTATCACACCCATCCTTCACCTACATAACGGTCTTAAACTTCCCCTCGAGCCTCGACTCAGACATGCACAGCCATCCAGAAATTCCATCCCTTATTTCCCGCCGTGTGCGCAACTATAACGAAGCTCCCCCGCGCACACGTCTGCGTCACCTGGGGCCGAAAATTTATGTGCTCCCCGGCGAATCGCCCGCGAGCGACGCGCACATGCTCGATAATTCCGTTCCGCGACGCTGGGCGTTTCGTAAATTTTGCCCGCGCGAGTTCGGAACGTCTGATGTAGGTATATAATGTGTTGCTGGCGCGCGCGAACATTGGCGAATTAACGTCATTCCGGTAAACAAGTAACAAGGGCGCGGCTGTATGTGTCTGGGTTTTGAGAGTGTGGATTGCGAGTGGAGATTGTCTTGCGTGTTGAATGAGACGTAGATGTGTGTTGTGAGATTGTATGGCGTGGTGGATGATCATGAGATTATTAGGGTGTTTAGGGATTTGGATAGAGAAAGGAGGTTAATGGGTTCGAATGCGTTTTTTTTTCTTCTTGATGGATATTGACGTTTTGATACTTTGTTTGATTAAATTTGGTGGAGTTGATGATAGATTGCTTGGTGCGCGTGTGGTTGGGGAGGTTTATGAAGGTATGTGATTACCTCGACCTGGCGGCAAATATTTGCATGAGACGTATTATTACAGCGCTTTTACAAACCTTGAAAAAATCTAGTGTTTGGTTTATGATACATGATGCGATGGAAACACGGTCGTAAGGTAATAAGGAAAAAGGTGAAAAAGACGATGTGAAAAAAAGTTGTACAATGTTAATCAATATCAATCAATACTGTGAAAAGTGTTATAATTTTTCAGCATTCAACGTAACTTTCTAAGGCAATTTAACGTAAATTAAACAAATTAAAAAGTGTGTTATCACACATACATTATGAATACAGTCGAATGAAATTATAATTAACAATAAAGGCACGTTTCGCGTTGAAATGTTTATTAATATTTTATAACATGATTTTATACAAAATTATTGTGTGCTTTCACATTTTTAAAATGTTAACAAGTGGAGCGCTATCCGTGACATTTGGTGACTTTATCCAGGGACTAAGGCTAAAATAAAATATTTTTAATAACAATGAAAATTGAAATTTTTATGTTGCATTCTTATAACGTGTTCTCGTCATTAACGTATTCTATTGCTTATGCAGAACAAGCGCCTTTTAAGCCAAACAGTTTTAAAAATTGTCTAGTTCTACATGAACTTTGTTATAAAAAAAAAATTATGAGCCATATATGGCTCATGTAGCTTCTGGATAAAGAAATTCGCGATCATATATGGTACAGGTAGGGTTCAATCTGTTAATTAAGTGTGGTGTACCTACTACTACTCATTATTATTAGCAGTATTAGTATTATTATATTAGTTACTGTTTGGTATTAGCAGCGCTACTAATTAATTTCTACAATAAATTGACGCTTCTTGAAGAGCAATAATTCGAAACTTGAATATAAATTCAAAGAAATGTTAATAAAAAATCGGTTCACGAATCAATAACATCAGCAATGGCTAATAAAATCTGATTGTATAAACCTTCATCTTACAATTGCCTCAATGGACTAGTATACTTCTTTAAGAATATCGACTATAATTCTATTGATCAGAATTAAACATCTGCAACGCAAGTAACTGCGCATTAACAAATAGAAACATTTTTTTATAAAAATATTTACGATCGCTGATATTTTTGCTTCTTAAAACATCATATTTTATAAAAATAGCAAAAGCAACAGTCTGCAACGCGGATAATTGGGAGTATTTGTGCAGGAAGTAGTTCGCGTGTACCTTTCCACATCATAATTGGCAATCGCAGGATCACGCATGTATAGTTATGAAAACAAAAATAGGTTTTCAAGATTATTAAGATTGTTTGATGATTTTTATACCAATTCTAGCGTGATTCTTAGATAAAATAAACTAAATTTAACTTTGATTGACGGACATTTTTTCAATTATGTTCCTCAACATTTTAGTTTTCTATTGTCAAAACCCTTACAAATATTAATAAACATTGCACGAATTGACTCGTGCACTAACCATAAAACCTTAAATCACAACTTAAATCTTTTCTTTTTTCTTTTCCTTTGTACATATATATGATCAAATCTCTATGATAATTTTAATTTTTCTTGTTACGGACATTGATTGAACTTTATTTCTGTTCACCTATGATAAAGCTCATACTGATATATGATTTATTCATTTGTATAAGTATAAGTTGATAGATATATATATATATATATATATATATATATATATATAAATATTTCAGACATGTTATGTTATAACCATGAAATATAATAAATAACAAAATAAGGATCGATAACAAAAATTTTCTTATTATACGTTATATACTTTTGTAATTGAGCTTACGCCCGTGTATCATTAATAAATAAATAAATAAATAATTTTTTTAGTATCATATTACATTTTGTCGGGTTATACGCAAACTATACTATCTGAAGTTTCCTTTGAAGACTATAATACTATCAGAAATCTCGTTTGGACATTTTGTGTACAAAAAGTATTATACATTTGGTACCAATACATGTGTCAAATAAGTCTTAAATTTGTTGGGATTCCTCCTCTCTAATAATGGAGTACAATACTCGTATGATACCATATGTTTTGAGACATTTGAGAAAATTTAACTTATTTATGTAGGTGAATAAATATGATAATGTTACTAAAATATTTTTAATGAATTCTCGTACGTGATTGAAAAAAAAAATATGTACGTACGGTATTATATACAAGCCGGGTCTACCTTAAGAACATTGAATGCTTATATCAAAAAAGTTAAGATTACGAGAGATTCAATTATACACGGAAAAGAAACACAATAACCATTATACTAAATTGTCTAGTACTATAACATTTTATACAATAAGAAATTTAGAGAGTAATTAATCAAATGTCTAGGATTCATTAGAAGATAGATATGCAATGAATGCTATCTGGAAAGATTTGTATGCATTTATATTGTTACTGTATGCGTTAATATTCTAAAATATTCAATATTTGTATCATTATATATAAAGTAATCTAACGCTGTTTATTATTTTTTAGTCGTGAAACACAGTTATGTATTTTTTATACTTTTCATTTATTTATGGTTGGCGTGTTTAATAACTGATTTACATTGCTTTCAAAGGATATTAAATTTGTACTTCACGTAGAGTTGATGGATGTTACCAATGGGAATCATAGTTAGAGGCAAAATTGTACGCTAAAAATATTACGGTGATTATATGAAAAACGCAACATTTTTAAAAATCACCTTGCCAACTATAATTATTTTCTCTTTCCGTGTACAGTAAATCTGCAGATGACATGAAAATCGACTTAAGTCCACTTTTTATGGTTTTAAAATATTAAGGTTTAAAGTTTTAATTATCCATTTAAAAATGTTTAAAAAATTCACAAATAGTATATATAGTCACTTATTTTTCCACTTGTCCAATTCTTTGCATTTCTACCTGAAAAAATACTATGATAAGTACACAATACAATTTTCCAAAAATGAACTCAAGTAATTCTTCCGGCGACCCACAGTAAATATTCCCAGGCCACTATCTATATTTTCCTCACGCGCGAAAAATGCCCAAAAAAGCGAGTCCATAAATCTCGCGAAAAACCACATCCTCCCATCCAAAGCCTCAATCCCCACCGCAGCAGCCTCTTCCACCCCATTCTCACTCTTACATCTCGTCCCACCTGCAACCAAAGTCTCGTCACCTCCTCTCAGGTGTTCTCAGTCCCTCGCACACACACACGCAATATATACACATCCTCTTATATACCACCTCTCGCGTGCAACACCTTCTCCCTCTCCTCTCGGCCACGCACCGATCAGCCATCCTTCTCTCCGCGATCGGTTCTCCGTCAATTCTCCGCTCGCACACGTACGGATCGCATGCATGCCGTCGACGGCTATATACTTTCGGCACGTACATACATACACGCGTACGTATACTTCTCTCTCTCTCTCCTTGCTACTCGCGCATCGCGACGCTATTATTAAGTGCGCGTCCTTTAAAGCGCGCGGCGCGCAGCTCGCCGTCAGTCGCGCGGGTCATTCGTGCGCGGTACTCGGGTGTAACGAGAGGAGTTCGAGAGAGGAAAGGATATATAGGAGGGTGTAAGATGCGCGGCGATGAGCGCAACAAGTGATCGGTTCGACAATCGACAAGTGAGATTGTGATATTCTACTTGGTGGTGCTGGTGGTTTTTAGGTGGAATTTTGCGGACTGTGATTTCTTGCTTTTTTCTTAATGTTTGTTGGGTTCAGTTTGGGAGACATTGAAGAAGGTGCACGTATAGGAGAGCGACTTGGGCGTGGGTTATAAATAATGATTACGTTGACTGATTTGACCTTAGGTGAGGGTACGATCGAGGAGGAAGTTGAATATTTTTTTTTGCTGTGTTGGGAAGACTTTGAGTTTTGTGAGGTGATTTTTTTCAAGTAATCGTTATTGAATTGTATAAAGGATTGTTTTTTTTTTAATTGACGGATAAGAGCGATAAAAGTGAATACGTACAAATTGTGCTCGTTATTTTCTTTAATTTTTTCACGTTCGGGATAAGAGATTCAATTTATCAACATAATGTAAATTAAATTTGTAAACAATTTTTCACATTTAATATACTTTATACAATTTATACAATTTATAATTCGTTTAAAATCTTTTACAAATTAAAAAAAAAATAATTACACATTTAGAATAAGTCTATTTACATATTTACTACTTTTATTTTCGAATACGTTTAGATTATTTTACATATTTTTTGCGCAATAAATTATTACATTTATTTTCTCTTATGACGCATAACATTAATCCTGATTGCATAAAAATTTAAATAACCGTTCTGCAGAATTAAACAGTCAACTTGTATTTTTAATTACATAACTTTTAAAAAGTAACATTCACATAAGTAGTAATATATATATTCTCCTCTCTAATTTCACTATATTCATACCATTTAAAACCTCATATATCCGAACAGTAATTATTCATATAAAAATACGTGCAAACCTACTCAATGTCGACCAATTTCCAAATGAATACCACCAACACTCAGCATTCGTAGCGTGCAAATTGCATAGAAAAAATTCGAAGCAAAGAAAGCAGTTCAATAAATTCTGTTTATTATCGATCTATAAATAAAATGTTTTCCTCAGTGCTCATGAGCGCGGTGTTTGCTTCGTCCTCGTCCCTGCTACGCTACAGATAGTCGACTGCAGTGATCATCGTCAAAAGTGTTGTGCGTGCGCGGACCTCTATATACGAGCGAAATAAAACATCCAAAGCCTCCGAGAAACGTGATATGAAATCGTCCTAGTGCTGTTTTGCATCCTTGAATTTGCGCGACACAGAGGGAGAAAACAAAGGAAGGAGGACCAGTGAAGGAGTCGCGGGCGAATATATACCAAAAACATTTCTCGAGATATATATATAGTGTTGTATCTACATAGAGAAGGAAAGAAGCAGAAGCAGCAGCCACGGAGTCGGGAGTCGTAAAACTCGTTGTGCCTTGCGAAAGCGAGGTGAGTTTTTCACAAGTGTTTTGCTGTGCTGTGGCACCTTTGCGGCCTCTTTTTTGCACGTCTTTATGAGAGAGAGAACGTTTTGTGTTGTGAGGTTTTTTTTATGCTGGATTTGAATAAGTGGGAAAAGTGTCTTTGATTTTGATTTGTGTAAGTGAGGCTTATAAAATGCATATTTTTTACTTTGGCATTAACAACCTATAAAGAAAATAGTTTTGTATGAAAAGAACTTAAATTTTTTTATTAAATTAGTAAACTATTTATTCATTTAATATTACGATAATTGAAATGAATGTATTGATTATTGGTAAAACTGATATTTACGACACTGTTAGAGTTAATGACATTTCATGCGTTTCATATACTGTCAAATCAATCAAAAGTATACAGCAAAAAGTTTTTTTTATATTTGTTGTATCGTAAATTTTCTTTTTTCTTCTATTTTATTAAAGAAATGCGTTTAGTAAAATCCATTATTTTTTTAAGTAACTTTAAAGCTTTAAATATAGCAATCCTTTTATCTATATGTAAATTGTTATACGTGGATTAGTAAAATGTTTTTGTTTTCTAAATGTTCTAGGAGTTAAATAAACTGAAGATTTTAATTAATGATAATTATTCGTAATCCATTCAAAATGTCACCTCCATGATATGTTACCTCGGTGGCATCCAAATAGTTTCTCTCTAGCGTGACTGAATAAAGCAATAGCAACAAAAATAATTCGTTGCAGTCACTGGACTTCTAATTTAATAACTTTGAGTCCGAATTCAAGTGTGACGAAATCTGTCATTTAATAAAATGACACCTCCCTGGCATTCTTCATTAACAAAATACTTTAGCCTTCATAAATATATGAAATTGAAACATTCGTTTCAAGCAATCAAAGTGTAGGTATTGTCAGATACTAATTATCTTAGCTAGTTACAAAAGTACTCGATGTTAATTTCGTAAAAATCAACCACCAGACTATAATAAAATAAGCTCCAAACAATGAGCATAAAAGGAATCAACTTAAGTTACATTCATACCTCCTCTAAAAAGTAACATTTTCAAAACTCACATTCAAGAATTAAAACGCAATCTTGTATTTTGATAAAAACGGCACGTACGCGGTGGAAAAGTTTTCTGCGCAAAGCAAAGCCGCCCGGGGAAAAATTCCTGCCGCGCACAAAGCCGAAAATGCAAAGAGCACTGCTCTATTATGGAAAGAAACTTCGCGAAACAGCTTCTCGACGTGGCTCTCTCTGCACAATAAACGAAATATGCGTGTATATGAATCTCCGGCGGTCGGCGAAAGTGGGACAGCCTCTGGTGACCGTGAATCTCGGCCGCCGCGGCGTGTAAACATTCCGCGGATATAGGCTCGCTCTCCACGTGTGCGCGTCGTACATAATACGCGATGTGCGGCTGTTGTGCCGGCCTTACGTCACAGCTGCGCGCTGGCGAAAATTTTCGAGAGGCTTTTAACATTGGCGCGGCAAGCGAAAGTTGATAAACAATGGGCGATGCGTTGATTTCATCGTTCGTTCGGTCACTTGCGGTTTTTTTTAAAGGAAATGGGTTAATTATCATGAAATTTTGGAAGATATGATTAAGAATTTGCGGTATGCTGTGTACAGAAGCATAAATAGATGACTAGACAAAGTCTGGGCTTTCGAATTATGTTTACTTCGAACAAAAGTTTATAATTATTGTATTTAAAAGAACGTTTTTTTTATTTTATGCCATATTTATTTGTTTATAACATATTTACATACCACGAGAGTCACGTGATCAATCGTGAGATGAAATGTCATTTATTTAGCTCCTCTGTCGGAATTATATGTATTTGAAAGGTAAACATAAAATATAATCAAACATAACCAAAATATTTATTAAGAAAAAAAATTATTTTGGTTATGTAGGCGCAACACTCAACGGAACAACGCAAATTTTAGGCTATGCGGATGACTTGGATATAGTGGGAGATAATGGTGAAACGGTGGCGAGAAATGCGGAAATCCTTATAAATGCGGCTAAAAACACGGGGTTAGAAGTGAGCGAATCGAAAACGAAATATATGATCATGGAGAAACTGGGCATTCGCGAAGCAGAGGGGGATCTCAGAGTCGGAAATTTCACTTTTGAAAAGGTTAGCGAATTCAGATATTTAGGTACAACTATAAATGATCGAAACGAAATTAAAGCCGAGATTAATAAGAGACTTCATTCGGGTAATGCCTGCTTCTACGCTGTGAACAGATTACTTAAGTCAAAGCTACTGTCGAAAAATGTCAAAATAAGGATATATAAGACTATAATAATGCCGGTAATCTTGTATGGGTACGAAACCTGGGCGCTCACTAAAGCGGAAGAAAATCGTTTTAGGGTATTTGAAAATAAGGTTCTGCGGAAAATATACGGGCCAAAGAAAGATGGGGAAACTGGGGAGTGGAGGAAACTGCACAATGACGAGCTACATAATTTGTACGCGTCAGCAAATATTAACAGAATAATAAAATCACGGAGACTAAGATGGGCAGGGCACGTGGCAAGAATGGGCGATGATCGTACAGCAGCGCGCATAATGAAAGGAAAACCGAAAGCAACGCGACCTCTTGGTAGACCTAGACGCAGATGGGAGGATAACGTAAAATCAGACGTAACTGAAATTGGGCGGGAAGGCGCGAAATGGATGGGGTTGGCACAAAATAGGGAAACGTGGAAGGCTTGCGTAGATGAGGCGATGAACTTTCGAGTTCGAAATGCCATTTAAAAAAAAAAAAATGTATAGGTATGTACTATTATAAAAATATTTCAATACTGCATAAAGAATGTGTAAAAAGAGCATTGAAAAATCTACCTAAAGTCAATATTAACATTTCATATACCATATACCATTTTCAAAATTATAATTCATAACAAATTGATTTAGTACTCCACCAGCCGAAGAGAATTTGGTGACCATGCCAGACAATCGGATAAATAATATTTTATTAAAACTTTAATATTCTTATTTTAATCGTAGTATTCAAATGAGGCATATTTTTTTTCTGCTATAGAAAATACTTTAGGAATTACGTTATATGTCGATTTTTTAATTATTTAATGTCTCTATGTTTTAGTATTTCTTTTATTCTTTTTACTTTCCAACCTGTATACCCTTTCGGGTTCTTACAGGATACCTCCACCACCTACGTGTAGAGGTGTTTGATCCTAACGCCCCACCTTCCCCACCCCGATCCCGCATTCGCCCAAGTTACCGACATGGTAGATTTCTACCTATGCCGATAACCTGTGACGGAGGAAAAACCCGTAGGAGAAAACCTCCGCCAGGATCAGTGAGCAGTCTGCGTTCCTTTCCGGCAGGAAACAGAGAGAAAGAATCCTCGATCTGCTCCCACCGGGAATCGAACCCAGGCCTTAATCAACTCGAGCTACGCAGACCCCCCTCTATGTTTTATAATTAATTATTTAAAAATGTAGAATTTCAAGTAGCTTTTAAAATGTAGCGCACAATATGGCGTCCAGTACAACATCCACCTAACCTAACATTAACGGCTTTCAACCATAATGGTGGTGGTATTAGCCGCTATATTGATCACGTGGCCCAACTTTGGATTCAATTTACGATAAGCAAGAACACATTTAAAAAAATTCCTTATATTATATTAAATATTCTAGTATTTTTTACTTTTGCATATCATTCACTCTTATTTTTAATTCTAAAAATATTTAAAAATACATACCTGTTCCCTATTAACAAAGAACAAAATTGAATGTCAAATGTATCATTAATATATATAATGAAATAGTATATTTTTAAATATGTGTACGTAATTCTTGTCCGGTAAAAGTAGATAACAACAATGTATTATAAACAGTGTATTATCAAGGGTATATATTTATTAAAACAATAGTTTCTGTTAAAATACAAATGTTTATGCTGATGGAAATGATAATAAATACTGGTAAAGTCATCGACAACGTAAAGTTATGACTTTTGCGCAACCTTGAGTTTAAAAAACATTATATTGTTTTTGTTATTAAACTAGAAAAAAGTTCAATTTGACGTTAAATTTTTCAATAAATCATGATTTTAGCTGTACTTTAACTTCTTACCAGTACTTTAACAGTACTTTTAAAAATATTATGACACTTGTAGGAATGATAAAATATATTTGTATAAAATTATGAATTGCTGCTTAGTTCTCAAGAAAAAGTTTATATCCTAAAAATTCTTCAAGTGTTTTTTCCTCGCATATTTAAACTCAGATGTCTGCAGGTGAAAAAAGGAGGAAAAATTTTGCTGCGTAGTCAAAAAAATTATTTGCCCATTTACATAAAAATGCAAACGCTTAAATATTTAGAATGCAAAACACTACTTTGATGGTAAAATTAGTGATATTTTATATTTTTTATAATTAGATAAGTAAGATTAATTTAAATAATTTCTCGGTATTATATGCAATACTTAGAGCCAAACAGTCAAAGAATGAGTGCTATTCCAGCAAACGGTTAATTGCTCCATGTGCCGTTGGTGTAAAAAAAATATCGAATATCAGAAAAACTCGAAAAACGCGTAATTTACGACTGAAAATGGCAAAATCTAATACTACACCGTTTATGCGTTGAGACGATAAAGACAGCTCTACGCAGGCTCTAATGCTCACCTAGCAACGTGCCGCTAACTGATCGTTGCGACTGTGCTTTCTAATTAGTGAGTTTTTTCACTTCACCGCGACTCTTTTGACACGTACACCTCTCGCGTGATGTGCGCGAAAATCATCATCGTCATCGCCTTCTTGACTGAATTTTCAATCAGCTATGCGTCCGCAATGGAAACTCATCCTTTGTTTTGTGCAATGGTAAAAAGGAGCCATTTCAACTTCTTTTTTACGAAATCGATTGCACAATACGCGATTTAGCGCTTTTTTCTCGCAATTTTTTCTTTTTTTCTACCGATAATAAGGTGTCGATCAATCGGATGATTTTTCATTTCTAACGATCGATGAAGAGTGGGTTTTTTGCATTCTGTCTTAGTAAATTTTGATCACTGTTGTTAACAGAGAAAATGTTCAGGCGCATTCGTATATTTTAAATTAATATTAGTGTATAATGATGTCTTAATTCACTGTAATGTTTATCTTATTGTCAAACACTTAATGATACTATGATTTTAGCAGTTACAACAATTAATTTACATTAATTAACGGGTTCCGTGCTGCTAGATACTGTAATTAGTACATTTGATGATAATTGGCTGTGCATTTAAAATCAATGTTGTTACCAGCAAAAATTGTAGCTAAGCTGTGGAAAAATTTACATCTGTAAAAGATTACTTTACTTCGTTTATACTTTGGATTTAATGTATTCAATACAGGTTTATTAAAGACTTAAATGTCTTACAACTTTTTCAATCCGTAACAGATCAGTGTGCATATTTTCTTCGACTGAAATCGACAGAAATTCCTATAAATGTTACCGATAATACATGACCTCAGTAAAAGAAAATGAGTTTAACATATAAATTATGTAAATGATATTTCATAACCTCACAGGTAATGAAATTACGAAAACTTTATACGATTCTTGAAATGTGAGTCGGTTAAAATGAATGCTTTTCAGTAATTGCTATCAAAACTTCTTTATTATGTCAACATCCTTCTCATAAACCTGTTTTCGTCTTTATTATACAGAACGTGCTTCACGTAATGCGAATAGAATTAGCAATCGCTGAATTAATGTTATCCCATTACTACAATAAAGACACTATCGCCTTAATTTTTTACATTCATTTGTTTAAAATAAATATTTGTCGTATACTTGCTATACAAACTTCTGGATTACGTTAACATACTGCTTGGAAATCTGCTTTTGTCTTATTAATACAGAATGCACGCTTCACGTAATACGAGAAAAATTAGCAATCACTGAATTTATTTGATTCAATTACTCTAATACAAACACTATCACGTAAATTTTCTACACTCATTTAAAGCAAAATAAGTACTTTTTAGCAAATGCTATCAACATTTCTGTATTGCGTTAACATCCTTCTCAGAAGCCTGCTTCTATCTTCATTACATGGAATCTACGTCACGTAATCCAAAAAGAATAATTACCAATAATCAATGAAATTATTCACACACTATCATCTATAAGTTTTCTGCATTCAAACTACACCGACAAAATGCAATCCAATCCCAATACCTCATTCCTTCCACATAAAACACTCTCGCTTTCACCCAATAAACGCGATTTCATTCAAACGAGCATCAATTATAAATCGCGCACAATGAAACCTCCAATCGCCGCAAACCTCGGAGCATTCTTTTTTTCTTCTCATCGGCCGCTCGCTCGCGCTGCTGCCAACGCGTTATATACGTGCATATCTGCGCTAGCGTTCACTCGTTACGTAAGCTCCCGCGACAAAACGCTGAGAAGAAGAGCAGAGATACCTACGCTGCCATTCTTCCGCGAGCGTTACAGCGGCCAATATGCAGAATAGGTGTGTGCATGTGTGTAGACGCACGCGAGTGCCGAGCACGTCAAGGTTTTTCGCACTTCGAGAAAAGCGTGCACGGGTTTACAGTGGGATCGGAGAGACTTATACTGGGGTGAGAAGGGTAAATGGTGAGTGTGTTATGATGTGTAGATCGATGTTTATTAATAATGTTGGAATTATTGCGATGTGCCTATTTGTGTTTTTGAAAAGTTTTAAAGTAAATCGCACTTGCTGTAACTCGAGCTCATTTTGGAATGAAGTCAAGCAAGTTTAGTATGTGCGGAAAATGAAGTGCGGTGCACTTGAGTTGCTATTGGAATACAAAATTAGCACAATCAGGTAATTTTGAAATTTGTTTGAGATACTTATGTTTTTAGAAAAACGAAAGTTTTAATATAATGCATCGGCGAGATAAAGTTGGTCTGACGCATCCCTTTAGGCTGATACTATTTTAAATATTAAAAAAATGATTTAATTATCATACTTTCATATTCGTATTTCCATACAAAATATTGGACATAATAGATATTGGTTACGTGTTAAGTAAATTATAATACATTCTATACGTTAAAATCGCTTAAAACACTGTTCGATACGTATATGATTTCTTCAATATTACTAATTTTTGTCAATTAATTATATTGCAAATAAATCGTAAAATCAAATTTCTCTCAATTATTCGACAGAATATGTTTTAGATATCAAAATAAGTTTATCGAATCCTGGTTAAGAAAAAGGTGATGAATGTGGTATGTCACATGTTTTTGCCAAAGTCAATATTCGACAAAATTACCTAACGAACAATGACTTTAAAAACTCTTTTAACACATAAAATGAATACACTATAGTTGAGTAAATACAATATTTACATGAATAACACATTTGAATACCATATTTACATAAAATATTAATATATTATTAATAAACCCGAACAAAGCACAAAAAAGAATAAAAAAATAGAAAAATTAAAAATGCTCATTTCACCCCGGTCTCACCTATCAAGAAAAGCGCATGCACACGAAGCGAGCCTTTCGATATGTATCGCGTGAGCGGCTTTTTGTCTCTCGAGAACTGAAAACTCGAGCGAAGAACGTGAGAAATTTCCGAGGGAGACGACCGGCTATTAAGCGTTTCCTGCGTTATATGCCGTATGTGAACCGTGCATATTTTGCGGTGTGCGTCGTGAGCAGCGTGACTTTCGTTACACGTGTGTATATGTATGCGGTATCGAATCTGGGATGAGAAGAATTTTGACGTTTTTTACAAGTTGCCAGAGTGCGACTTGATATAATTGATCTGTTTCCTCGAGTAATTTATACCTAAATTTTATTTTGTTCCAGCTGGTAGCTATACAATATCTGCCAGTATTACTGTATACGATGGCTTCTTCAATGAAAGCGGGGGGATTTTTTTCTCGGGAGTTATTATTTTATGAATTACAACTGCTTTATGCAGCTTTCAAAATACATAGACTTCTGTAGCTACGAAAAATTTGCTGAGCTACAATTATCTGTGTGACTTATTTGTCTGAAGTTGTAAGTACAATCTCATGAGAAGTAGGTTAATTTGTGAATCTATAACCAAGGGAGCAATTTGAACGACTTAATTAATTAACTTTAATAAATATGAAATTATAAGTTTATAACTCGAATATGTATCTAAAAGATTAATTATATATCTACTTTCAAGATAAAGAAAATGAAGTTTTCGAATAATAATGATTTGAATAATAACAAATTTATAGACTACAATTGATTTACTATTCGGTATATTGTGTCAATTTCAAAATGTATCTATATTATAAATTCATATGAAAGATTTAATATGTGTCAAAGTTTATAAACTTTGTTGACTATATAAAAAACGTTGATACGGTAGATTAATCAATTTTAGTTTTTTAACAAAGTTTTGTCTTAAACTGTTTTGACAAAATTAATTAAATTTTGCTTTATACTACAGTATAGACGTAACAATATAACAGATTTTTTTTTAATCAAAGTATATTACAATGAAAAATCAGTTGAAAATATCATTTTGTTAATTATGTCTTATAATTTCATGAATGCAATATTACTGGAATGCTTTCACTAATTATATCGCATTTAATTCGTTCAAATAATTGCAGCGTCCCCATGTATTGCAGTCAAATGCTGACGGCAAGCTTTAATTAAAATACTAAAAAGTCAGCGAAATTACGTAGAGTTATTTTTAATAAAATGACACCTTGATTAATACTTTCCATTAAATCTCTCACAGCGCTGAGCAAAATTTATACACGGTGACTTTGTTTTTCAAGACTTTAATTTCGCAGCATTAGTAAAAAAAATGAACCGTTAAACAACTGGAGCTTCTGGTTTACGTCTTGTATTACTTGCACGTGTCTTTTTTTTACACTGATCGATCTGCATATTTTATATCCGTTGTTTAATGAAAACGCTACTGTGTACACAAATTTTTATGCGTCTTGATAAATTCAACAGAAACATCTCATTATATCTCATTTGCATGCTTTTCCATCGTTTTACTTTTTTTCGACTTTCTTCACGTATTTCCACGAAAAATGGTGAACGACGTTTATTATTTTCACTTTAAAAGGTTTGATTCATAATTAATTAGATTATTCAATTATTTACTCAGTGTATTCATTTAATTTTTTAGTCGATTTTTTATCGTTTAAATAAATTTAATTCTAGTATAAATTTATTGATTTCGATTAATCCGATAAAAAATTAACGGAAATAAGTTTACTTCCAGAAAAACTATCAATCATTTGACAAATTTTTTATTTAAAATTAGAGACTTGTACTGATTATTTACATTTTTTAGTGTAGTATGTTACAAATGACTGTCTTTAATGATACTCTGGATAATTGCCAAAGCAGTTCTTTATTATTTAAAAGCAAAAACTCATGATCAACTTCAAAAAAGTTTTTACACTCATAATTAAGCATAATCACCCCGTCTTATCAATTACGATTTATGATTGTCCCCTCTAAAAACTACTACAAAAGATGGAGGAAGATTTTTTAATGTAGATAGTATGCAGTTATACCAAGGGTGGAAAATGGTTAAATTTGTTAATAATATTTTGCTACGTTATTATCCTTTGAAAATTAAAATTTTTTGTAAGAAAGTACGGTATATATTTACTTCAAAGAATTTCTCAGCTGCGTGTGAATTTACGTATACTTTTTCAATTTAATGTTTTCTCCGAGATTAAGTTTCTTAACAAACTGTAAAGAATTCAGTAAAGTTAGAGTAGCATATGTAGCGTGAGTGAAACGTATGGAAATTGTGGAATATCTTAAAGTTTCACTGAAAATTAAATGGATATTATTTATTCTTAGGATATAAAAAAGGTACCAAATGACCTGTTCAGATTTTTGTCCCACTTAATCTTTCCCATTTATTTTCTATTTTCTGTGAAATGCTTTCCTTTCAAGATACACCAGGGTTTCCACACTTCCCACTCACCCTGTATACTATAATCTTACAAATTACAGTAAAGTGTCCATATTCAATTCCATGAAAATTTCTCACATTACATGAATTCATTGTGATTTTCTGACAGTTGACTAATTGAATTTCCCTGCAAAACAATTACAACCCCATCACACTACCAATCCCTTCACTTCTTACGATACTTTTTACAACTCGAAATTCACCGCCACATCATTCAAACAAATCACCTATGCCTTCCGCAAAACACTCGTATCGCATAATGAATCGACTTTTTTTTTACTCCTTCGTTCGTAGTCCATTGCGATATATAGACAGCCTGCAGAGAGTGCGCACAAAAAAACAGCTCGCGGTAATTGTAGCCGGCACTCGGTCATCGGTGCACTTGACACTTTTGCCCCCGGAGTCTTGTTTTGTTGTAGCACTGCGCGCGCGGTGACACATACACACACACAAAAGCAACGCAACGCAGTGCACCGAACAATTATTATTATTGCAATAGGTCGTAAACGCGCGCGGAGCAGCCGTCGAGCTCGTGACAAATAATGGCGAGGCGGCCATTGTGCGCAAGCACTGACAGACGAAACATTTTTTCGAATTTAACGATGACCGTTAAGCGCGAGGCGAGCTGGATTGCATCGAATGTAAATATAACGCTCCTCGCTCGCTCTGTCTTTTCTATTAACGAGCAGATTTTCATCGATAGGGAACGTTGATTTGTTGACTGTTCTTGGGGTTGGCGTGCGTGAAGAGAAGCTGATTTACGATGCTGGGAAATAATTGGTTTAGTTGAGTCGTGAATTTTGTTTGTTGACCGCCTCACGTTTGTCCGACGATTTTGTTGACATGATGGAGTCTTTTTTAGCAATAATATTATGTAGATGTTGTACTTGCGTTTTATGAGCGTTTTATAGCTGCCGGGGCAACTTGTGCGGCGAAATGTTATTTCGTCTGAAAATATTATGAAGAGCTGTAAATTATCTTGTTTTCATGCATGGCTTTGCAAATATTTAAATTAGTGCGAGTTTTTCACTCTTACGCTAGAGCAAGTGGTAGGAGAAGGTGGGGTTTGATGGGCCACCTTGAGTTTAAACTCGTATAACTTTTACCATTTATGAAATTATGTTTTATAAGCGGATATTTAAATAATAAAGAGTGTAGCTTATGAAGGCAAAAGTGCGCATTATAAATATCCTTTTATGACATTATTATAAACAGGAATAAACGACGTATGAAATAGAACATGTTAACCTACTGATAGGACAGTAAGGGGATTGTAAATATCTGCATTAATAGCAGTAAAATAACCATATTTTATAACTATTAACCTGCATTTGGACGCAAGGTAGCATACATTTTTCATTGACTTTATCTTAGCAAAGATAAAAATAGTTAATGATTCTTTGTAAAACTTCGTAAAACCTTATATTTTATTTAGTGTAATCTTTCTAAATCTGCAGTCCTTTTACTTACTCAAAGAAAAAGCTTTTTTCTCGAAATCAAAGCGTTTTTCCATGGCTTAAATACAAACAAATATAAAAATGCCAGGTTTCTTTCTGCAATTGTTATTTATTTAGTGAAGACGTCGTAGGATTGAGTTTGAAATCCTAGATCGGATATCATACAAGCTTGTACAAAAAAGTGCCACAGTAAACATTTATAGCTTAAATTATGTCTTCTTCAAAATTCTATTTTAGCATATTTAAACCAGACTAACATTTTATTTGTATCTTTGTCATAACTGTTTATTTGTAATAAATTAATATTTTTATGGCGACTAAATTATATGTTCCTTACATACAAACTTCCTCTCAATCAACCACATTGTGTCTCAAACCATCCCAACAACATCTTCCGCTCGTAATAGGTAAACACCGTTTATTTACCTATCGACTTCGATCAACAACCTGCTGCATAATTAACGAACCTAATCGCCGCCATCATCGCCGGACCATCATCGCCGGTCAATAGACGCGTTGTTAGTTCATCGCCGTCAAAACGAGGCTTGGAGCTAGAGGTCGCTCGTGCGTGAGGACATCCCTTCGATAAACGAGGGATGAGAAGGGGGTTTCGATGCACACACCACGCGAGTCTTTGACTTTATAAACTTCGTTAGAGCACAGCGCGCAGCACGTGCTTGTTAACATCGGCACGTGTGCGATACGTCGGTCGAGTAATAAGTTTTGATGTGTAATAGGCGGTATCGAGATGTAGAATCGCTTTTTTAGCTTTTCTCGTTGTTGCGTTTTTAATTGATGGACTTTTGGGGGGAAAAAATAGACAGTTGGGTCTTTTGCTCGGTGGTAGTGCGTGCTTGAGGATGAATATGGTGATAGTTCGTTTAGTGATTGAAGTGTTGTGCCCAAGTTTTTTGTAACATTTGAATCTTAAATGATGGTATAATCAACTGTTTTCCCGCTTAGTATTTTAGACATGATTGATGATTTCGAAGGATTATAGTGTCTTCTTGATTTTTATAAAATTTAACGTGAATTGTCAGTCATTTTACTTGTGAAAAAATTGTTTGAATAATGATTCTTAATTGAAGTTCTCAAAGAGACACTGTTTTACATCACTTTTATTATCAGTTAAAAGCTCGGATTCCTATCTGGATATATTATGTATTCGATTTTCACATCTGGTAATCCACATTGCTACCAATTTGAGAATACTTGATACAAGCCAACTATAATCAACGATAATAAATAATCTGCTATTTTATAAATAAAAATTATAAGACACGTATCATATTTATTATTGCAGCATCTTTTAGTATCCATTTTAGTTACCCAAAATATATTATTCGGAAATTGATTGAAATAATATCAAGGTATGATGTAATATACCTATTACTGACAGTAGTGTTTGTGATTATGCTATGCTCCTAATATTTTCGATGTTTCTATTTAACTTATGTTTATTATAAGCATGCTACATTTCGAACTTGAATATGCATTAAAACTGTATTTATCTGTAAAAAAATAATTGTCGGAGTTAGATTTGATGTTAGTTGTGGGCTTTTGAAAAAATGCAATATATTCTTTATTATGTAGGACACTCTAAAAATAAAAACACTAATCTATCAGTAAAGGTAACATTTACCCTAGCGCAAGTTAAAGTGCAGATCTACTTCTCACCAGTCAACTAACTACAACATTTCGTTAAATTAATGTAACACCACTCATTCCTCCATCTATGACCAATTAGCTATAACCCGCGTAAAACGCCCCAATAAAGCTACGCACGACCCTCCCCTGTTACACCACTTACGTGCAATTGGTGACAAATCGCCTCGTTGTTGACTCCGCAAGAGGCCCGACGTTCGTCGCGTCCCGCAGCGATTCATTGCGTTATACAACACATCGGGTCTACGGGGGGCATCGGGCGTCGAGAGCACGTACGCGCGGATAATTGCCGTCTTTTCTTCCTCGTCTCGAGTTGATTGCGTCGCGGCGTGTGGATTCTTTTGTATCGGTGTGTAAGTCGGCGGTGCGCGCACTTGGATTGTTTCTTTTTTTTTGTGCGAGAGAGACTGGTTGGTTTTGAGAGTTCATGGATGTTACGTGAAATGCAGAGTTGTGTGTTTAGAGTGATAATGGGAGTTAATCGATACGTAGAAATGGGCGTTGATAGTGATTTATTAGTGACGGATTATATCAGATGGAAATTAATCAAAATACTAGTTTTTATATTTGATATAACAAAATATATTCAAACATAAAAGAAAAAGTGCTAAAATTAAAAGTATATTCTCAAAGATGATTAAAATTAAAAATATCATGAAAAAAATTATTTACTATTACTGATTAAAAACTATGTATTGGTATGTCCAAGGCCCATTAGGTAGCGCTGAAACTAGCTGTCTAATTAGTACCAAAGTCACATGATACACGGTTCGAAGTATAAATGTTTTAAGAAGACTGTCTAAAATTTACAAATTTAGCATAAGTTTGAGTAGTTTTAACTTCTAATATTATTTTTAACTACTTATATAATGTTTTCACTAAGTAGTTCCACTCCCCAGTACATTTTGCAACTATTTAAGTCAAAGGGTTAATTGTATACGGTATAAATTAGAGAAGTACCAAGCTTCGCCGCTTGGACGTCCCATTACAGTTAGATCTTATATTGTAAATCCCATGGTTGGTTGCGTCGATCGCTCATTCTGGACACACGTGTGATAAATGTGTGATTAGAAAGAGTATTGGAACGAGAAATATATAAAGGATAAGAGATAAAAATTAGAGGAAAAAGATACACTAAAAGTGCAGATAAAAGAGGGTATAAAAAATAAGAAGTATAAACTAGTGGTGAAAAGAGAAAAATAAAGCGATTTCTTTTTAAAAATAATGAGATCAGGAGAAGAAAGTTAAAAAGAGCAAAGAGATAAAGCAACAGGTGAAAATAATTAGAGCTCAGTAACACCTTAAGAGCAAATAAACGATTAAAGTGTAAACAGGCAATCAATATTAATCAGCAGAAATAAACCAAGCGTTGATAAACCAGAAGAAGAGGAAAAAGGCACAGAGAGATATTACGCGAAGAAGTAAAGAAATAAACATGGAAGACAATATAAGGATAGAAGCAGCAAGGAATTATTATTAAATCTCGTAAGAAAGTTAGAAAACTAGGGAGAGAAAAATACCGGAAAAAGCAAAACTACAGAAAGAAAAAGTGGAAAACGTAGAGAAAAAGTGATCATCAAAACACAGAAAAAATAATCGGATTAAGCTACGAAAAATCAACAATAGCAAAACTTCTTTCACTAAAAAGCAATGTGTACACGTTTACATTGGCCCGCAAACATACCTTGTATAAAGAAATTATGGTGCAGATTGACGCTGCAATAGTAACAGAAATGACAGAAATATCAGAAAAACATACAAGAGAAGGATGATGGAAAGAAGGAGTAAACATGTAAGCAGAAGAAAATAAAATGTATCATAATAAAAAGAATAAAGAAAAAGGATTAGAAATAGAAATGGAGAAATTTGTCAAAGAATAACTCCAAGTGGCGATTAAAGTACAGGAGGCTAGAATAGTCGAAAAAGGAAGGAAAATTATATGATGGATAAAAATGAATACTTGGTAAAAGGAAGAGAAAAACGGTAGGTCAATAAAGGAAAGAGATGTTTAAAAGAAAATAGTAGAAACATGGATAAATATAGGGAAGAAACGAGGGAAAGACGTAAAAATTAAATTTATGAAACTCAAAGTTGGAGATAAATGGTACAGATGACACCAGAAATAAGGACAAGCAGAGTAAAAGATTTTTTAACAAGGATAGAAAAGAATAAGCATTTAAAAAAAGGGAAGAAAAATGAATGGAAACATAATGTAAGTACATTGTAGTACAAATATACGCCCGATACCCATGTAACCCTAAAGGCAGCATTATTTCAAACGTCAACTCTAATTCCGTCAATTCACCACTCCACAACGACTGCACATCTCAAAATTGGTCCATCTCTCTCTTACTCGTATCCACATATCTCTCTCCTCGCATACTATACGCGATCGCGCTAGACACAGCGTCGGATCTTCCCTCTCTCTCTCCCAGACGCGCATCCCCCAGCATCTAAAAAAGTCGCCAGGCCGTCGGAGCGAGCGAGATCGAAGCCACGCGACGAGCGACGCGTCGAGGCCGGCGCGTTATAACGAAATCTATCTATTCGCTCGCTCGCTCGCTCGCTCAGGCAACCGGCCAACCCCCACAGAAGCACCAGCAGCAGCGGAGTGTGGTATAGAACTGTGACGGCGCGTGCCGCTCGTGCGGCATGCCAGTACCAAGCGCGTGTTCGCACGCATCAGTCGTCGCGAGTCTCTCGCGCGGTGGGACGCGCCGATAAAGAAACTCGATGGAAAACTCTGCGCCGCGGTGTGTAGACAGTAAGAAGAAGTGCTTTTGTTGGATTTGATTCTGTGAGGTTGACGCAGTTCTCGAGTCGGCGTTTTGTAAGGTTACTGCGCATGCGCGGAGAACGGTCTTTGGTACTTGAAGGGATCTGGTGTGTAACCAGAAGATGAAAGAAAACTTTTAAAGGATAACGCGGCACACTGGACATCGATGTGTTTTTTTTTACTGAAGACGTTATACAGATAGACAACGATTTTTACGTGAATTTGGAAACCGGAATCATTTAGACTGCTGTATATATAGCATACTGAGGACATAAGGGTTTCAGTTGAAAGTGAGAAGATAAAAAGATGTTGGTAGTCGAGAGCCTCGCTAATCGCGGAGTATCTATAATAGAAAGACGGTGTAAAAGTGGATCGTTACACGTCAGATCGCTCTGACGTTGACCTATACATCGAGGAAGATACCGATTTTCGGAGTCCATTTGCGGTGCGGTTAACTCGCCTGTGTTCTCTGTGCGGGAAATTGGTTATTGTTTCGCGCGGAAGAGTGAGAGAGAGAGAGAGTAGAGAGGGTGAAAGCTCTCGTTTACACAGCAGGAAACAGTTGCGGACGGAGGAGATCGCAATCATGATAACCGTGCCGATATCGGCCTCGAGCCCCTACGTGACCATCCACTCGTTCAGCGATGCCAGCGCGCTTAACAGGAGGCCACTGGTGAGGATTCGGATGGATGCTTTTTGGGAGATTGTTGGGTTGTTATGATTGTATTTATAGATGTGAGAATGAGGAGTTGTGCGGAATTTTTAGAGAATTAGGAGAATGAGGATAAAAGTTAATTGTTTGTTTTTCTATTTTTTTTATTGAAGGAAGCAGATATTGTTTCATGGTGGAGCTCTAGTGTTTTTTAAAATAAGGTTAGTTGTTGGATTAGGTAGGTAGTATAGGTACATTAGATATGTTTATAATTTAAAACTAATTTTTTCATGATTTAAGGTTTAATTTCTTTGATATTCACTCGAGTTATAATCCGATATTAGTATTTTTTGTTATGTATAAAATTGTATTCATTGTACAAAGAAGGCCACTTTTAATAGTTTTTTATAACGTTTAGTGTAACTGTCAACAAATTTTGTCTTTAAATGCTCTTGTAAATGTAGTCCGAAAATGCTATCAAGATCCGAAATCAACTGGCGCATGGAATATTATCATTTTTCAATATACTGTAATGAAAAATCACTACTATTTAAAAAAATGTATTTAAATTGAAAACCAATTATTTCGTATAGAAAATTATATCAAAATTAAAAAAAAATTCTCAAAATACAGTATCCTAGTTCATTCTAAATTTGTAAAAATAATACAATAATTTATTATTAAAAAAAAAATCAAATAATTACCTTCTTTCATATTTCTTTTCAAAACAATTTTAGGTGTATCAGATAAATCAAAATAAATACTGGGGAGTTTGATTTTAATAACATGCTCTATAAATAAAAGTGAAACCGTTAATAATTCACAAGTTTCATATTAAAGCTTTATAAACATCATTAAAATAAGTTTTTCCAATCTGGCAGTGTAGTTTTTAGAAACAATGTTATTTAAGTAAAGCTGCGAAGCAAATCAATGCACATAACCTCATCTGCATAACTGTTTATGCATTAACTTCCTACATAATGTATGAATCTACTTGAAAATGCTAGTGAGTATTCTTCGAACTAAGTTGTTTGTTGAATTATGACTATCGATCTTCTTTATTGTTACCTCGATACATCCACATTAATTTTTTTATTGTCGATTCTCGAGGTAAAATATAAAAAAAGGTTACTGCTTTGATGCAGAATAGAACGCAGAAACCCGTTTTTATTTAAAAAAATTGATATAAATTGTCATTCTATAAATAAAAGTATTTTATTTTGTACTTTTAATGCTAGATAATTATATTAGCCAGAAAATTTTAATCAATATAGTAATGCTTGTTTTTAATTATTAATAAAATATTATAGCTGCGAATTCATGTTCTTTAAACAAAAATTTTTTAGTTAGTTTAATTAGTGAAAAATTACATTTAGCGTGGTTTTTACTTTCAGGAAGTAATACCGCGTTGAAAATAAACTTTTTTTTACGGACGTCAGTAGTTTTCTCGTGTATTCGGTGTCTCTAAAATCAGATTTCTAAGAACCAAACTTTACTAAAATATTCTTTATTTTTATGAGTTACAATATAAACAAATCACATTACTCCATTTATGTTTAAAACATATTTTAATCATTAAAAATTTTATATTGTCAATTGAACATAAATTTTATTTAAAAATTTTATATTGTCAATTGAACATAAATTTTATTTAAAAATTTTTTATTTTAATGCAAATTTATATTACAAAACTATAAACTTTTGAAGTCTTAATCTCTCTAAAATTTAGCCTCTGTTTACAACCATATAAAAAATATAAAAAAATTTGGTCTATACTTAACGTTTCAACGTTATTAGAAGTTATTGAAAATTCATTAAAAGTAACATAAAAAAAATCACACAATCACAAATTTTTTCTATGTATTCTTTTACGCATAATAAATAAGGTTAGAATAATTATACATTTTATTTCCTTAAAATTGTTATTTATAAAATATTTTTCAAATTCAACAACAATACTCATCGCACAATTTTAGCAGCATTTCAAAAAGGCATATGCGCATGGATCATTATGAGTCCTTTTATAAAAATCTAAGAAGCGCGTAAAACAAGTTTTAGACACTAGATTTCGAACGTTTAATGTATTTTTTTTTGTATTCAAAGCATTCTTAAAAACTTGTATTCTCCTATAACTTTAAATATTCTTTGCCATCATTCATTGCAGATCCGAAGATAAAAAATATAAATGGCCAAAAGACCAATTCTTAGTAGTTCCACCACTTAACAATGTCATTGATTTAGAATTATCAGTAGTATCACAAAAAAAAATTTGTAGTTAACATTTTAACCCATACAAAGCTTCCTCTAAGAGTAATCAAAGCGTTAACTTTTCCCTTCCACTACGAACACATAGACTAATCTAATCCCATCTGTTTCCGCCGAATGCAAAGCTCGTCGAATTTCTCAGAGTTTTCCACCCGTCACTTCACTCAGTGTTCAAAACAAAACAACGAAACGTCAAAATACAACCTTCGCCCATTAAATCCCATTGTCGAACACTCCGCAACCAAAAAAAAAGCTAAAATGTCCAACTTGGCATATCCACCGAAAAATGCACAAAGAGCCATCCATCCGCTTGGAGCAGCGCTCCTAAAACAACAACAAAAAGAAAACGAGGCGGAGCGCGCGGAAAATCACACACATATGCACGCGCGCCCGTGTGCCATCTCTAAATCCGTATCGAGCCGGGGGATAGAACGCGATCATCCGAATGCCGTGCCAGACCTCGTTAGCTTGACCGTGTTCGCGTTTGCCGCCGAGCAGAAAGCCGCGTGCATGCGCAGCTTGACTCGGGTTCGAAACAATGCCAAGCCGCGTTTCCTAGGTATAGTTTTTCGCCCCCCGCGCTCGCGCTTGTGCCTCTAAACAGTGCATTATTGCGGCGCGCGGTGTGTCGGCTTTCGCGCGACGTGCCGGAAGTGTAGGTGTCATCGGAGATGTCTGCGGTTTCTTCTTTTCTATTTTTTCTTTCGTGTTTGAGAAGGGGCTATAGCAGCGTACTCGTCGAGGATAGAAATTACTTGTTTTATTGGAAAAAGAAAATAATTTTGTAACGTGAGGGCATATCGAGCGGCGTTTCGAATCATTATTAGCGTTGAAAATTAATATACTTAATTAGTACAATACTCTTATAGGATATGCATTTTTACAATAACACAATGGCTCTAGAAGCATCACCTTAATGATACATTTTGTTTAAAATTTGTACCATTAATTAAAAAATGTTTACAATGCAGTTTTTTGAATATTTGTAAGATTTTGATTTGCAAGGGAAAACTTTTAGAGCAAGTAATTCGTAAGTAATTTCTACTCTAATAAGTTTTAATTTATAAGAAATTATTTACAAATTGTTTGTTTTAGAGAAAAAAACTCTTATTTGCAAACAAGAATCTTAAAAGTATACGAAAAACTACTTGTGTTAGTCTTTTGTAATATAAATACGTTTAAATTTTTTTAATAGCACAGGATTCGGAGTGTACGTAGTACGTTGTAAAAAAAATGTAATTAATGATGTAAAATTAAAAAATATAAGGTGCTGATGGAGTCATTACATACATTTATATATTTCTACTAAATGCTCGAGTCTTCACATAATTAATTTCTGAATATTCTCATAATATTCATAAACATTTAATAAATAAACACATTTAAAATAAATAAGCACAGAATATTTAAACATGCGATAAGCAGCAAAATATAAACGCAACAAGCACCAAAATTATTAATTAATAATGTCCACATACATGTTTAAAGATGATGAAGTGATTACAGAAATATTTAAAGCAGGGCATATTTTTCTTTTTCAATTTCGCGTGTAATGGTATATTATAGCGAAGACGATGACGTCGGTGATGGTGAGTAGGAGGTAGTTAAGAGGGAAAATTTTTGTTTGGGTTGGGCTGTTTGTCGTTGATGCGTGGGTGCGGGGATTCTTAGAAATGTTCGAGGGAAAACAGGTGATTTGTTCTTGCGTGGAAGCAGGGAAAGTTTTCTTGTTATAATTAGGGTCTTGCTGTTATAGGGAAATTCAACGAAAATAGTAACATTTTATAGATGTATTATTTTATAAATTATATATATGTTGATAAAAACATTTATTGGTAGTTGGAAAGCTTTCGTGGTATAATTAGGTTTTTCTGGCTAAGAGGAAATTTAATGCAAATAGTAAGTTTTTATAGATATAATATATTATAGATATTTTGATGAAACAATTTTCTTGTTAAGCCTTCCGTTCCGGTAGGAGCCTTTTAAAACTTTAACGAGTTTATTCTAAACTGTCTACAACTACTTTAATTGTTGTGGCTAAAATAAATGAATATCTGAAAATTTGCCATTTTTAAGTTTGTTATTTTTCGCTTACTTTATACACGAATCATTATTAATCATACATTTGAAAATATACATTCGATTGCTATAATTAATTCCATAATAAAAGGGTTGACGATTTAACCTTTCTTACTGGATTTTCATCACAGCTGAATAATATAAGTATCAAAATAAACATTTTCATTTTTATTTTATTAGAGTAAATATTCTGTTTATTGGCATTTTTGCTGAATCAACACATAAATTGATGCTCAAGGCAAAAATTCTTTGTTATTTTTGCAGCATTCTATAATTGAGGAAAAATATATTATTTCTTGTCGATTCAATATCTTTATTTGCTTGTTTTGACTGCATATCCCCCTTTTTTTATTACAAAAATGTATAAACTGTCGCATCAATTTACACAACTTTTTTCTTTTTCTATAAAGCAGTAAAAAATTTATATACGATTGCAAACATCGCTATACTAAGGAAATTGTACAGCAAACATTAGTATTATTATTTGTACATTGCGGGCATACTCAATTTTCAACAAGCATGAACACATTTATAAGAAAAATTGTCCAATTAATGTTAAATTTAACTATATAAATTCGGTAATTTTTACAGAAATTTGACCATCGCATCAGAAATGATAAATTCTTGTCTACAACTGACGATTTTGCTCGTGCTTAACTACATTTAAATATAGCGCATCCAAACATTAAATCACGCCAACTATCAAATCAACCCACGTTTATAATTCCTCTACTTATCGCGTTCTCAGAAATCGCGGAATCTAAAGCTCGCCTAACAATTGCAAAAGTGGGCGTATTATACCTAGCGAATTATCATCCAACGGCATGGCGTAATAACAATGTGCGCGCGACAGCTGTTCGCATTTGTCGTGGTTGATTTCTGGAAACTCTCGAGATCCTTCGCGGCAATTTCTCCTATGCGAGCGCGCGCGCGCACGCGACCTTAAAACATAACTCCGAGGTCACCTTTGAAACTATTCGGTTTCTTTTTTCCTCATTCACTTCCTTCTCTTCTCTTCTCTCGGATTATATCTTTTAGAGAGCGCATACACAGCGTAAAGAAATTCTGAATGCCGCACACGAGTTTCGAGAGTATTATGTTGATGCGGAGATTTCGCGTGAGAATCAGGGACGAGGTCTTCTGCGCGCGAATGCGAAATCGCGCGAGGTTCCTTCTTTTGTGGACAAGTTGGACTTTTGTTTGTATGATTTTGTAATATGTGCTCAAAGTTGAATGGGGTAACTGACCTATATACGAGCGCGACCTTGAGATATGATTTTTTAAATTTATTTTATAATCGTAGTTTAAATGCATTTATATTGCGTTTCGTAATGTTGACTCGAGTTTCTTTTATACTCAGTATGAATTTTCATTTATTAACCTTCGTATTCTGAATTACAATGAAATGCATGAATATTAAATGTCATTGTATACTTTGAAATTTTATAATCGCTGTTTTTAATATTTGTATTGAGAGCTTGTTATATATCTTCACTCGATTAAGTTACGAAATGTGTTCAAGTGCACTTACTTTCAAGTTCCTGGCGAAATTACTAAAATTTCTACTTTTAGTTTTAATAAACTGAGGCTAGCATAATGAATTCATCATCATAATATGAAGTTATATAGTAATTTTGAAACCATTTTAGCCGGTATGTTTCAAATTATTCAGGACAATATGTTATTTTATATTATGAAAATAGAGCTGACGCATATACTACACTGACATTTTCTAAGAAAATTCTTTCATATTTTTAAACCTAAAAACAACAAATAGTAGCTCTTTATATCATTTTTCAATTTATTCAACTACTGATCCACAAAACAGAAAGTACATTTTACCACAACATCAACCGACAAGATACTTCCCCAATCTCACCAATTTAATTTTCATTCCCATGCGCCTTATTCACACCGCGAGAATCGGGCTGTAAGCTTCGCCTTATTACCGCCACCGCCATAAGTAAATCCTTCCTCGAAAGAAAGAAGGGGAGGAGAATTGGGTCAATTTACGTTATGCTTGTGCATACAAGCCGCTCGTAAAGTTAAAACTCAGGTGCATAAGGGCGTTGCGGTTCGGTGGCCTGGATGCGCTGCTGCTCGGCACCTGTTAGCCGTTGTTACTTCCGCATTACGAGGCGTGCGCGCGCATGGTACTCAAGACGCACTAGGCGAGAGCGAGTTTTGTCGGAAATATGAAATCCGTTGTTTCGGTGCATTGTCGCTGATTTAATTGCGTTGTTATGATGTGGTGATTATATTATGTTCGTGGTGAATGTGGAGTGAGGATTTAGTCGGGGAAACAATTTGTAATATAATGACATCGTTATAAATTAACTTATAATTATTTTGTGTGCCTTTTTGAGATGTATTCATTTTTTGATCTGATCTTTAAACACTATTAGTCTTACAACCAAGATAGTTTAGAAATTGTAATAAATATTATACTGAAATGAATCAGCATTCAAATACATAACGGAACACGTCTATATTTGAAAGTTAGTAAACGTCCATCAAAATATTGAAATTTCTTATAAATCACGACCTTATATTTATCTGATTTAAATTAAGCATTGATAGAAAGCATATTTAAGTATTAATCGCAGTAATATAATTCATCAAAATTTACTCTTTTATGTTACTAATGTTACAATTCCTCTGTCAGTTCGTAAAATTTTTAAAATGGTTAATTTTAACGTTAATCTGTAATTTGTATTCTCAGATTAAGGTCTAACCAATATTTTACATCATGCAATTGTAATCAAGTTAATATTAAGAACATTCAAAGTACGGAAAATTACAAAATTATCCAAGCCCCGAAAGTAATAAACTTCACAGAAAGTAGACTCGTCCCGCCTCTATGTCGAACAGTCCAAACACTCCAACGATTTTCTTTCCTCGCTCCTGCACACCGAATTCCGAGGTCAACGAAAAACTCTTCACTGGTCTCGATGTTTCCAATATTGTGTCTCCTTGAAGTAAACATTTTACACTAAAGCAATTGCACACGAAGATAATAAAATCGAGTACTATTTTTTAAAAATTGAAATAAAATGAGATTACTCACGCATTATACATAATATCCAATACTATGCTGACTTAGAACTAAGGTCGAATACTCATAATTGATGATATACATGGTTTAAAAACGTCGAGAGAGTCAATAAACCTAAATTCAAATGACATTACATTCCAATATCCTCAAAGCATAACAAGAGGCAAATACAAACCGTAATTAATCTATTAGATCAACAATTAGAATAACTAATTTCTCTTTTATGAAACATACTATTTGGGTCCGAGTCATTGAAATACTTATCATCATCAGCTAAGATCTGATAGCTACTGTTTTAATAAAAGTAAATTTCACTTAAACTCAAAAGAGTTCACTTAATACTCTCCTGTTTCACTAAACTTCTCAAACTATAAGATAGTTAACAATTATTTCTTGAGTCTTGAACCATTATTTATTTACAATAAGTTTAATATAAGAATTTATGTGAAAAAAAAATGATTATAGGAACTGAGACCTGATCAGAAACTGGTGTCGTTATGGTAGTAATACTTGCACATAATTAATGAATAATAGTCTCAACAATATATATAATGTTAACAATCATCCTTAACTAATCATTTTTCGATAAAATTTAAACAATAAAATTATCTATGCTCCCCGTACATAGAAAAACTAAAAACCCACCAACAATAAAAATGCGTCCGCAATAACTTAACAATTCGCTCAAAAAGTCACTCCAACGTCAAGCGAAAGCTTACTCATCCTCGCAGTCAAATTAGTCACTCTCCGCCAATATACTTATCTATTCTCATCTTCGTGCATCTCCGCCGCGTCAACAGCAACGAGCCCAAACGAATACGACATTGGCAGAAGGACGTTGTCGCGAAACGCAGGAAAAAAAGCGCAGCAGCATCCTCTAATACCAATGACCTCAGAATCTCCTAGATCTAAAAAAGAAGCTTTTATACTTCTGCAGCTCGCAACTCGCAGGTTACATAAAAATTGAAAAGAACGTCCGTCGTCCAATCAAGCTGCCATTCGAAAAAGGCTCTTTTTCTTCTTCCTGCCCCCTCCCCGAATAAGTATAACCAGTGGCTCGCGCTCTCCTCCTTTCGTATCTCGGTTCAGCGGGTCAATCCGATTGAGAAGTTGTAGAAGACGTGTGTATGTATGTAAGGACCGCGCAGCACAGCCAGCAGCCGATCAGTCCAGTGTCAGGCAGACAGCGCGTGTTTCGCCGCTGCCGCAGCGATTCTATTTTCGATATTGGAGCCAACAAACGAGAATGAACGGGACGTCGAGTCGCTTCTTCATACCCTTCTTCTTCTGCTGTGCGTTGTTCTATATCGTCCTTCGGCTGCTCGTTCGAGCTCAGCTGTGCAGGCTTTTTACGCAATTCCTTTAAAGCTCGAAGTTGCTGCGGCAGCCGCGTTAATAAATCACGCGGTGCACACTCGATGCGGCGGTTGTAAACAATTTTTAGCATTTAATGGCTGTTTTGCAGCGGTCGGAGAGCTTTGCTGCTTGGCGTGGCAGATGGCGATGGTACGAATTTGTTTTTCAGGATTTGTACAGAGGCGTTGAACGTCCCGGAATTTTGTATTTTTTATGGTTTAAGTTACGTGTTGGAAAGCTTCTTTATTCTTCGCACATGATTTAATACCATTTTCATGAAGTGTGATTTAACATACTTATTTGAATTAACGTTCTTGATCTTCGTTATATTTTTTGCAATGTAATTTAACAACGTAGGAATGGATTGAAAACAAACATATCAGGTCTGAAGACTGAAGTAAACATGAAATTATAATCATTCTTACGTAAATGTTAAAGTAAGAATGATTTTCGGATCTGTTTATTAGACTCAAAGATATAGGGTAATTCTATCAGTGAATTAAAGGCTAGAGAATGACCCAAAGTCATTTGTTATTTGATTAAAAATTTTTTTTTTAAATATTTCATTCATTCAAAAGGTGTATTTCGTATTCTGTACTTATAGAAATATTCAGTTGATACAAGTGTATATACAATATAAATTATGTAGTACGTTTGTTTTCATACGTTTTTAATTATTGTATATATAGTCATTCGCTCGTGCAGTCACCCTACACGATGTAATATTTTTTTCAAAAAATAGAAATTTTATTTTACGTGAGTAAAAAACAAGAGTAAAAAAATACAATATATTTATTTTTCATACCATTTGTTTATTAGTTGTAAAATTATAAGGATTTTTCGATACATTATGCAATTTGCTCGAATTATACTTTTCAACTCAAATTTATTCATGACACTATTACAATCTTCGTACATAATTCGTAAATTGTTTATACTTCTGAAGTAGTAATTAATATTATTTTCTTACATAAGCTATGCAATATACATGATTTGCTACGTTCAACCTTGCTTTACAATAATCCATTTATTACTTTTATAAATGAACTCCTTTTATGCACCTTTTTGCAATTAAGTTTTTTGCAACTTTCCATTAAAAACAAAAACATTTCCTGACTAGGATTTATGTACAATAGTCTTCAGCTCAGTCGGACATTCGAATTTATGACTTGTAAAAGTTATAAATATGCACTTAGACCAAAGTTACACAATAATAAAGTTGCCAGATTATGCAGACTCACAACTGTATACATATCGCCAAAACTAATAAATTTCATTAATCAACTCTCGCAAAATAATATTAATCAAACGCACAGATTGAGATCGATAATCCCATTCAACTATATACACCGATAGAACCGACATCCGCTAAATCTCAAATCGCCCCGGCAAGAGAGAAAAGAAAAGCTCAATGCATCGCCGGCAAATAAATGGCCAGAGCGCGCGTAAAATCCATTTCGAGCGTCGGGAGGCAGAAAGAGATCAATGACAGAGAAGCGAGACAGAATCCACTCGAAGCGAAATCAAAGTTGATCGCGCTTCGAGTGCAACCGCTGCTGCCGCGGGGCAATTCAATTGCACTGTATATATATACGCGAGTGCAACTTTACGACTGGCGCGTGTTCGATCATTCGCTTTCGAGTGTGCGCGTGTATGTACGCGAAGATGATGATGATAGAGAAGTTGCGTCCGAGGCGATTTGTTGAAATTTTTATAGGAGCGCGTGCACGGATACGGAGGGAATGTATAGGCTTCGAGCCGTTATAATGTGTGTATGTTCTATTGTGCATGGAAATTGAATTGATGGTTGATATTTATTGATGGGAGATGGGATATTATAGCGGTGTACGTGAAATCTTGCGAATTACGAGAATAGGAAGCAGACGTGATGCTATGTGTATAAAAGCCAACTTTTTTCTATGATACGGCATTATTTATAAATGTATTAGATTATATTGTTTTTTAAAATATAATGCATCCATAGTTAAAGAAATAATTAAAATACAGTAAAAGCAGTGTGAAAAATCAGAATTGGGCACTGTAAAAGTAGGCCGTGGTGCTTTTCTGTAATTGGTGAGAGCAGTTAGGCTAGGTCGGGTGCTTCCACCCGATTGATCAGTTACGTTAGGTCGTCCACAGTGCATGTTTTGCTCGGTCCCGTTATTTCACAGTGCTCAGACATTTACTGTACCGAATTATGGCGTAACAATAAAATGGCACTACACCGTAACGATTGTATTGAGGAAACAAACTACCACCGAGGACAAATGGCGCTAGTGTTGCCTGGTAAATATGGCCGCTAAAAGGAATGAATTTATATTAGTTTATACAATGATAACGTTAAAATAAAGATTTTTTAATGAATGTTATTATTATTACTGAAAGCGCAAACAAGCTTTACTGAAGATATCATCTTCTAGAGTTTTGTTTGTTATGTTAAGATGAAAACTTCAATTTTATTTATGTCAATTGTTGCGGACAGTTTTGGTACGGTAACATTCTCGCATTATAATTCATTTATGTGAATTTATACTTTTATTTATATTAGAAAAGTAATAAACATGGTAATGTATAAACTTAAGAAAATGCTTAATTGTTCCTCTTAGCAAATTTTTTTACGCCCCGTAATTACCACTAGTCGCATTAAAATTTGAATTCTCAATATCTATGTATATAATGTTATATTGTTTATATAACATTATTATATTGGTTATATTATTAGTTCTGCCATGCTAAACCGTATATGCGGTTTGAATTTCTTTTTAAAAATTACAGTTTTTAAAAGGAATCTTGCTTATAAAATATTAGCTCAATTTTTTTTCCGTTTTTTTGTGTATAATGTTATTTAAAGTTTATTAAAAAATCTTTTATTTAATATTTCCTATATTGATAATCTTCATATTTTTTTTTAAACTAAAAAGTTTACAGTTCGTTGAATTTCACGCTTATTTAAAACCAGTTTTAGTTATTTTACTTTTATACTCACTTCAAAGAATGCTGCGTTCAAGTCTAAAAAAATACCAATATTTGACTATATTGAGGCGTATTGAGGCGAGTTATACGAATCCGGTCAATGATTCTGAGGCTTTTTCGCAGTGACAAAAACACCAAAAATACAAGGTTGTGTTTCCAGTGCTAATACAGAATGCTTTGTTTCAATGTTTTGTTCGATATTTGTTTATAGCGTGTAAATTCACGACTTGTGATTTCTCGCTATGATAATAAAAATGCCGAAAAGACTGTTTTCAAACTAAGAGTACAAATCTGTTACTTATTTATTTCTAAATAAATAAAACTTTATATACTTTAATTTACTTTTAGTTCCATCTATTATAACATGAATATTAACACTACAACTTATTAGATGCTCTAAAATCAAGACAATAGATAAAATTACGCAAAATTCAATACCTTATTTATAGCTTAGGAACAATATAACAACCGATAAAGTATTTATGCATCTTTTTAATTTTATTAAATAAAATATTATATATGTTAATAAATGTATTCCTGTCATTGCTCATTATAAATTTATGTATACTATATATACTTGAAATTTCATTTAGCAATGGGTTAAATAGCTATTACAACGAAATCAGTCATAACACGGAACTCAATGCGCAGCTAGTCAACAAATCGTAAAAAATGAAAACAAAAGTACACTCTGTTCTCCCATGAGTCGTAAAAGAAGGATACGATCGCAAATTAAATTTTCCCCCGTTTCGTCACTAATTTCTGCGTGTCGTCATAGAACGAGCATCGCGTTCTCAACTCAATTGGCCAAGGAAATATATTTTTTACTGTCATGTTGCGAGCGCGTCATCGAGTGTGCGTCGAACTAATTGGATGTTATAAGACGTTTTACGTTCAAGGCTCTCGAATTATCAATTTGATAGGTTTTAATTTTTGCAATTAAGGATGTTTCGCTATTGAAGTCACGCGCGTTCGTCAACTCACACTTCGTGTGCGACTGAGAAAAACCATTTAGTTATCTGTAACTGTTTAAAAATATAATATAATACAAATTTGAGATAAAATTATACTGCTTTATAAAAATTTTTCCACGGGTTTGTATAAGTAAAATATACCTTTTTCTGAAAACTTTTTTTTTAAAGTTACCTTTTTAACAAAGAATTTTTTTCAAAGTTATTCAGATAAATGTGTTAACTTTCTTGAAAGCATTTTGCTACATGCTTCTTATGACATGCTTTTTAATGAACAAGATCCAAAAAAGTTTGAAGTATACTAAAAATTTAATTAAAAATGTGGAAGATATCGTAAATTTCTGAAAAAACATATCTTTTAATTGACGAAGACTTTAAAATGACATATTTTTTTGCATAACGAATGCAGCCTCAAGTTTCAGATAAAGAAATTTAACTAAATAAAATTAATAAAAAGTGCACTTTCTCATTAAAAATCAGTATAATGTTACCTTTAAGATATGTACTGTTCTGTGCTTTAATTAATGTTTCTAAAGTTGTTACGATCAAAATCATTTACAGATACGTCTGTCGTAAAAGATCTATGTACACTCGATGGAACAAACTTCTAATTGAATTTTTTTATAATCATCCAACGAGGTTAACGGAAACAAGCATGCGACTTGCCTTAAACAACCCGAAATGCCATTCAATCCATTATCAAACGGATAATAGTGAACTCGACATATGACCGCCCAATATAGGTTATTTTCCGCGAAAATTTAAAATTGTGTCCGCGCTAGATAATTTTTTTATTATATGAATAATATTAAAGAATATTTATATATATTACAAAAAAGTTTTTTTAGCAGGGATACAATTTTGACTTTTCGTGGAAAATCACTCATATCGAGCGGCCACGTATCGATAGTCCATTGTATTTACTTGCTTATTCCACATCTATCATGCATAATTAACGCTTGCAGTAACAATTAACTGCAAATAAAATATTTGTTTATATAAAATCGCCAGAGCAATTTTCCCATTAAACAATACCCCACCTCCCAATGAAGAATATAAACCGCTTCACTACAGTAAACATCTAAAAAACACTCCATAAAAATCTCCAGCCATCTTTAAATCAGATAAACCCCAAGTAATACATCTCTAACCGTCGATTTCGCGCTGCATTACCTGGAGACAAACAACGCAGCACAATCGTTATCGTTTGTCTCGCGACAGGCGGCAACGATAAAGCCCGCGCATTCCTCTATGCGACTTCCGCTGCTGCAGCAGCGCTATACAATCGTTATATATGTATTTGCCATCTGCCGGCGAAGCAAAGCTGCTGCTGCTGCCTCCTCGAAGGCCTTTTATTTTCGTCATTGTTTATGCTTTCACGCGCGCACGCGTGCGAAAAGAAGACGAAGACAAGATCGCGTCAAAGGAGCGGATTTTGGCGAGCTGCATAGTAAATAGTCGCGGGATGATTATTAATAAATCGTTGACGCATGCGCAAAGATGAATGCTGCATGGGTTTTGTGCTTTGGGAGGTTTATCGCGGTTCGTCTGCTTTGAATGTAAGATTAAGAGCGAGAGCTTTTGGTGTGCGGTCTGTGTGTTGCTTGTGGGTGGTTATGTAAGGTGATAAGCTCTTGTTGACGTTGGATTATTTATTACGTGTTATAAATATTCGTAAATGATGATGGCAGTTATGAATTTCACAAAATAAGTAAAAAAATATTTCTAATTATGCGATAAGGATCAATAAACGAGTAACTATTGAATTGTTAGAAATTCATTCCAATATTTTGACAGCTTTCGAGCTATCGAAAAGAATTCTTTATTTACAAAAATATTTACAATATTGAACATTATTTGCAAAACATTAATAACAATAGAATACGATATTACATGGTTCACTGATTTTATATTCTAAGAAAAATATTGTTCAATATTATAGAATAATTAAAAGAAAATATATTGTTGATGGAAAAGACTCTATTATTCTCTGAGAGTTAACCAAAAAGTTTTTAACGAGTAATTAAATCCTTTAAACAAATAAATTATATTTTTCAATTAATTATTAAAAAACTTAGTATTTATCGATACCGTTTTTTGTATGCACATAGGAATTTAAATCATGCTTATCTTGGTACATCTAAAAAATATCAAGCGCTTACTTATTATGCCAATGAAAAACTGATTAAAAAAAGTATCTTCACCTCTAAAAACCACAAAAAAATTGGTCGTAAATCAGCGATCAGCTCGATAATTCTGGAACTTATGTCATAGAATGTTTACTCCGATTTCTCAAAGCCAGTAGCAGCGCAAACATCAATTACCGTTGTGAATCCAATGATTTCCGCCAAAACACTATAAAATAAAAAGTGATAAAAAAACTACACAAACGACATCTTTCGCTGTCAAGGTACTCCAGTTACAGCATTAAAAAGCCGTGCTTTATTTGAGGCTTGCAGCTGCAAGCAAGGAAGCAATGTAATCACTTGAAATTCAAATGTATTGTCGATACTATTAATGATGATAATTCGGTTTTAACATGATTTTTTTTATATCATGTTTTGACAGATTATAGCATACTATTTTTGTGAACTGTTTGATTTTTTGCAAAATATTCAAAATTAAAGAAGATATAACACTTCGGAAGTCCTCGTGACGTCAGACCGTATAAACTCGGCACCCTTGAAGTAACTAACGGTCTGACATCATTCAAAGGAACGTAAATAAGCTATCACATTTTTGTATTAAGCTTTTTTGAAAAAATTCAAACGGAATTGCAAGTCGGCATCGATTCTCTACCCGTATCATAAAGACCGCCGAAGAAAGAAAATTTATGTTAAAACTCAATTCTAAAAACATCAGATTAAGTCATTGACAAATTAAATAAGATAATTAACATTGAATATAAATTTTACCAACAGACTTAGGGAAAATTGTAATTTTACTTTGTTAATTTAAATAATACATATAATTTAGATCAAGCAAATTTAAGAGAAACTAAGTGTAAGGTTTAACAATCATTAGAAATCTAAATTCGCCTACAGAACTAAGTAATTTGTGTAGAATTGATGACAGTATACTTTTCTTTGAAACTTTTTACATCAAATAGAGTTATAATACATGCTCGTTTAAAAGTTATTCTCAGTGTGGCACTTACATTAAGGTAGAAAAACGAAAGTATTTCTTAATAGCAAATAATCTACAATCAGAAAACCGAAATTAGATTAAAATTAAATTAGTGCGGGAAAATCCGTTTATTAGACTGTATTATACAGATTTACTGAGTATTTCAAATTTCAAAGTTTAGTTTGAATGTACAAACAGTCAAAAAAAATATTTAGAGTCCTTAATGAGACAATTTTTGGAATAAGATTGATAATAAGTAGAATAATTATAAGTTAAACAAATTAAAGTAATACTGCTTGTAAATTCACAAAAAAATATTATTTTTACACTCGTACATCATTTTTCAAATAGTTACACGCGTCATGATCGTATATCTATTTATTCTAATGAATTATTTTTCTAGGTTTATGCGATAATATTAATACAATTTCCCTTCGTTTATTTGGACGTCGAATTATTTGCATATGTTGATTTTAGCATTAGTTATATTTAGTGTAGAAACTATGAACATTCTTCTGTATCTATTTGTTTGTAATGAAAATTCTAAAATGCTAGCAGATCTATAAAAAACAGTCTAGTAAACGGACTCCACCCATGAATACATATCGAAATATATACATCAATTTCGAATTAAAAATCGTTAGCCTAAGATTTCTTCAACTCTTCTTTATCTTTAACCTCATGTACAGTGAGCTATACATTATCAAAACGCTACCTATTTCTGTAATTATCTTCTGCTCAATTGCTTTTTAATATTCTGAACAAGAAAAAGTCCAGTTCAAATATAGCTACCCTAAATCCGTAAATTGACGTAAAAATGCGAACACGAAGCATACTTTTCCATTCATATCGTTAAATTCACTTCAGAATCCAAAAAGAAAAACCAGAAAAAATTCACGTGCCCGACTAATGAACCATCACCTGAAACTACCAACGCACGCTCTCAAGAAATGCATCAGCGGCAGTCCCAACTCTCTTTCTCCGAGATTGATCGCGTCGCGACGGCGCGACCGACAACAACAAACACAGACGGTGCGGCGCGGACACATCACAGCGATGCACCACAGCGTGTATACACACCGAGCGTCCTATGTCACTCGTCTGCCGATAACATAATGATAAGCCCTCCTTCTCCCCTCCACGCAGACCTCGGTAATTGGATAGGTGAAGCCCCCCCCCTCTCTCTCTCGCGTCTTTTTTTTCGATCTTCTTCTACACTCTAAACCTAAAAGAATAAAAATTGACGCAACAAAGATTAGACTGAGAAGTTTACTCATTTTCAAAGAATAAACTGCTGATTCTCTACTTTATAAAAGTAGGAAATGTTATTGTAATTTTTAAAAGTGTAAAGTAGCGAATTTCATCTTTACGGAATGAGTAAATACCAAGATTTTTACTTTTTTACATATATCTACGAACATAACCTCCTTAGTCAATTTAATGATTTATTTGCTTAAGATACTACTTAAATTCATCTTTATTATGGATCAAAGCATTTATAATTGATTTAATTTTATTTATGTACACTGCGATCCACAATAAAGATTTTATTAAATTGACTAAGGAGGTTATGTGCGTAGATATATGTAAAAAAGTAGAAATCTTGGTATTTACTCATTCCGTAAAGATGAAATTCGCTACATTACTCTTTTAAAAGTTACAATAACATTTTCTACTTTTATAAAGTAGAGAATCAGCAGTTTATTCTTCTCAGTTTAATCTTTTTTGCGTCAATTTTTAATCTTTTAGGTTTAGAGTGTATCTTTCTTGTGTTTTTCGCGCCTGGGGGGCTAAAGATTTTTATACTTACTCCTGTCGAGAGATGTTTGCTCGGGCGGCGCGTCCGTAATAATACACACACGCGGTCATCTCGATAAGGGAACTGAGTTTTTCGTTATTAGAGGCGCGTGTGGGTTTGAAGAGTGTGTGTGTTGGCCGGCAAGGTTGCGCGAATAATCGATGAGGAGCGCGCGACGCTTTTATATTTATCGGATAAATTTAGACACGGGACGGCGTGTGTTTTTCTAGGAGATTTTTAAGGTGGGTTATTGTTTTTGGTGTGGAGAGGGTCTTTGCTGCCCTTGGTCGAATAACAGTTTATGGAGTTGAATGTGTTAGAGGGCGGGTGGAAATATTATCTAAAGGAGGAAGAGATGCCTATTATTGGTGTACATGTGATATGTGGATTGTATTTATATCAAGGTGTTAAAAGAGCTGAAGTCACTGACTGTTGAATGGATGATTTCTTTGAATACTGATGAGATGTTTATTATGCGGATAGCGCATTTGTCAATAAAGCATTTAAAAAACTTGTTTTGATGTAAACAAATAATTTATGTTGAGTAATTTACATAAAACTACGGTTTTAATATTATTTATTAGCATTATTTATTCAAAGTTTTCATCAGTTTGTCAATTTGTTATATAAAAATTGCAAGAAAATAGTCCAAACGTAAATTTCTCTAAAGCAATCAACATAAATCATTTTTTATATCAAAACAAGTTATTTAAACTCTGGTTAAGAGAAATAAGAATCAATATAGGTAACAATAAATTTTCTAGTCAATAAAATCAAAAATATTACGTAATAACATCAACAAAATTAGAATAACGATATCTTCATTCTATTAATATTCAAGTACTAAAATTTATGTACTTTAATTAAACATTTCTTGTTCATCGACCCCATCCCCCCAGTCTGCCTCGCAAGCTCATAAAACACCTCTCATCCGCTAATTAAAACTGCCGACGCAAAGGGCGCCTCCAATTTTCACGCTGCTTCAATTTCGAGCAAACATTAGCTCTCTCCTTTTCAGCCGCGCTCGTCGCGTTCGATTCCCGCCGAGCTCCCGCAAACGTACAGATATAGATATACAGCCCCTTCCTCCTTCTCCTTTTCGGTCTACAAAGGAAAACGCGCTCGCAAACTTTCACGGCAGCTCGGGTCTGCGAAGCGAAATAGAAAAAAAGAAGAACTTTTTGGTCGGCGAGGGAGAATATCGAGTCGTGAAATAGAGATAAAAGAGCGTAGTGGAAGAGGAGCTGCGCACGCCGAAGAGCTGAAAAGGAGCAGTCATGAGTGCGCAAGGTGGATAGGTTTTTTTTTATTTGTGGACTCGGTGTGCACAGTTCGGGGGATAGATATTTTTGCGGGTAACGAAGTGTGAAATGGATGCAAAAAGTAGGTCATTTGGGTAAAAGTGCATTTGCAACGTTTCGTGCATCTACCAATTTTATTTCGATTCTATGTTTATCTGCTTAGGAAACTCATCTTCTCGACGTGAATATTGCATGATATGGTTTTTTTTTTGACGAATCTCGTTTCATCACATTTTATATTTGTCAACAAGATTGAAGCAATTTTAGAAAAGTTTCTTGAAGAAATTTTCTTATGATAAATTTTGTAAAAGGAGACGTCATAGAAATTAAATAAACAATATTATATTCAATTAAAATAGGATTAATGATTCTATTATTCGAATACGATCATTTTTATGAATATGATTCTAATAGATTACTCTAATTTTTTGTTCGAAGGATTTTTTATTACTCGTTGTGGTGATATTTGAAAGAAGTAAACTCTATTATTCTCTTCAAGTAAACTTAATCTTAAATTTGCTCGAAGAGAATAATAGAGTTCAGTTATTTAAACAAATTACTCTAATTAGTTAGATTGCTAGAATTATTAGTGCCAGGAAAAATAAATTTCTAACAATTTTTATAAAAACTTTTTCCATTCTTTTTTTTATATAAATTTTGTTGGGCATGTTCTATATAAATATTATAGTTCAAAAAATGATTCTTTGGCTTTAAAGCATTTATCCCTATAGCTGCTAATAAGTTTAAAAAATGAGTTAGAGAATTAAATCCTTCAGAATGTTACACATAAATATGATAGTATAAAAAACGCAGATATAAAAGATATATCGATATATATTTAATTATACAGATACACTTTATAGATAAATAAATCTAACATATAATTCTAAATCTAAATTTAAATCTAAAATTTTGATAAAATGTATTTAAGGCACACCTTTTTACATAATTTCTACGTATTTCTAAAAAAGTATCAGCCAATTATTTGGCTTCCGTCTTTTCCGCGTTTAGTTGCCGCATCTTTCCCAAATCCGCCAATTCCAACAGACTTCGTTCCAAGAGAATTAACCCACTCGAATCCGCCGGCGAACTCATCGCCCTCTTCAAAATAGCCGCCTCACGCATTGTGAATCTAAAAATACTCTCACGCCTCCACGTGTAGAGAAAAAGTTAGACACCTCTCAGTACCGGGCATTCGTTGTTTAAGTATTTTCCGAAGGTGTGAAGTAAAAATTTACACTGGTAATTTATCATTGTAACTTATTTTTTTTATATGTCAATGTCCCTTAAGGATAAAAAAGTATAAAAAAGTTGGACAAATAAATTATGTTAAGTATAAATGCGCTATAAATAAGCAAGAATAAAATGACAAAATACGTAAATAATTGGCTGATCCAATTAGTTGGACACAAATTTTTTGGTTCTCCATATTAGATTACACATTTTGAATTTCTGAAATCTAACTTCAGATTTTGTCTTCACTTTTCTGGCACTCTTTTTCACCTTTGAAGCATTGTTTTCAATATTTTTTAATTACTGAAGTCATTTTTTACACCTTTTCTCTTTGCTTTTGATACTGAATAGCACTTCTAACTAATACATAAAAGGCTTCAAGATAAAAGAAAACTATTTTCCCAAAAGAAAGTCGGTTGAAAAACGTGCGGTTTTGATATTTTTAGTGACTATTCTAGCAAAGAGGTACAGAAATTAGTTCATCCGTAAAATTTAGTAATTACTGTATAAGCTCATTATTACCTACTCTGAGAAAAACCATACCATAAAAATTCCTTAATAATTAATCAGTCTCTTTAATTATCGAAACTTTGTACCACGCATTTAATTTCTTAACTTCACGATATATCACCCATCGTAATATTTACCCATTTACCCCACAAACGATAATTCTCCCGAAAATTCGTCGCAGCGCGCAGAGAGCTCGATCCAATTACCAAAGCCCCCGCGGTCACACCTACACCTGTGCAACGCCCGCGGGCGGCATCGCAGGTAAAATATAGTTCATTAACGACTTGCGACCTTCCCCCGCGCGCGCACGCTGCTGACGAATAAGAAAGGAGCGAGAGAGAGAGAGAGTACATCTCGAGTGGCGCTCCGGAATTAAAGAGTAAAGAAGGAAGAGAGGACGAGAGTCGAGAGCGTGTGTCGAGTGCGAGGCGTCCCTCTTTCTTCTCTCCTTCTTGTTTCTGGAGCAAAGTAGCCGAGTCAGAAACGGGTGTATATTTTTATGAAGAAAAAAAAAAGAAGGCACGAAGTGCGGTCGGGAAAGTGCCGCACTCGCGAAACTATGTTTTTTTTTCGGTATTTTTAGATTAGTACGAGGCGTGACTTGACATAGTCTGCTTTTTCTTTTATTATTTTCTCTTCTTATCAGGGTGGTGGAAGGAATATTTTCTTTTGTGTGGAATTCGTTCTTTTTGAGCATTGAGGGAAAATTATGATTTTGCGTGCGATGTGTACGATGGCCTTTGGTACATCGTTATTTCGTTACCGATTTTTTAATGGCTGACGCAGTAATCGAATGACGTCATTAAAATTTTAGCAAAAGCTTTCTACCACTTTTCGCACAAAGATTCATTAGATTACACGAACCGTAAAAGGTCACCATATTGCTTTATTTTTCATATACCTATTAATACTGAAAATGTTATAAATTTTAACTCCAAACTTTATTATACGGAAAGTTTATACTAGAAAATTTCTTTGTAGGTCATAATAATAATAATTTACACAGAAAAATATCCGATAAAAATTATAGGGAAAAAAGTTAAACATGAAATGAGAGCTTCTGACTTTACCGTACAAATTACGGACATCGCGTTAATCTCTTATATAAAGTTAGAATATCCTGTGTTAACCGTTCTTACCAGAAAAATCTCTCTGCGTGTATTTCACAAAAAATAAAAGCAAATGATTTCATTAGCAAAACGAAGAGTTAGGTTCCACATAAACTGGAAAAGAGATAGGGTGACAAACGGAGGCCAAACACGTATACTGCACGTGACTTTGTTACTTGATTTTCCCCAAAATAAATACTCTCAGCCGTATAATACACTTAGAGCACAAATAAAAACAAAAGCATTAAAAGCCAACAAACAATTTGAATATATCTATGTTATTTATTTAACTAAGTTAACTGCTTAATCCAAGGATAATGAAAATACGTGCTATGAATTTATTTCAAATTTGCGTTTTCTCTTTGTCTGCTGCAGGTACAAGAACTATTTGGCGCAATGAAGGAGCAGTCGTCCTCGTCGAGGATCGACAGGGACAGGGACAGGGACAGGGATAGGGACCTGCCGCAGCGCTCGCTGAGCAGCGCCGCGGCCCTCACGTCCATCGGCGCCGACATATCGCCCAGTTCCTCGCACTTTTTCGAGGTAATTAAATAATTCATTCTTTTCTTTTTTATTGTTTTTATAGACAGACAGTAAATCTACCCTGGAAGCTTGAGAAAAATGCTTTGGAAAACTGTCGGTAAAATGCTTTCATTGGCCCATGAGAAGGCCCGAAAATTAATCAGTAATATCGTTTCGCTTATTATCATCGAAAATGATTGAAAACTATCTCGGTAGATTTATCGTTTTATTTCGAGTACTTATAAATAAACTTGTTTCATACAAGAATCTTTCTCTGAGAATTTTTCTCGGAAATTAAGAGCACAGAAGTGTTATAAATAAAGTTGACACATAATTGATTTCTTTCATTGTTTGATAACGATGTAAAATACGTTAATATTTATTCTGTTATGCCTCTTGCAAACCTACGTTTGACGCTCGCTTCAAGAACTCTAAATGTTGAATAACATTTACATCGCAATAGTAAAGTCATTTTTCACAGTTCCAATAAATAGAGAATATTATTCTTCGTTCTTACAGACCTATCAGATTTCATTTATGTAAACAGAATTAATGTTATTAATCATTAAACGTTAAAGCGTCTGGAACGTTGAAGCGTAGGTCTAGAAACGGCATTAATTCTTTGAAGCTTAAGTGGATGTAGAGACGACCTTATCGATTTGTTATTACCAACAATTACTTGTGCCTTAAAATAAAACGAATCCGAATAGAAAGTTACAGAAGTTTTCTCATTAACTATTACCGATAAATGCGGGGAAACATTTTTTTCATTAAATTTTCAACTTTGAGAAAATGTCTCTCAGGAAGATTTCAGAGGTATGTTTACTAAAATTTAAAAATTAAATGCGATAAGTGGTTCCTCAAAATTATCGGGGACGGGTGGATTTAGCATCACCTTAATACAATAAGAGCAAGATAAATTGTTAAAAGTATGTGTGTGTATATATACATATATATATATATATATATATATATATATATATATATATATATATATATATATATATATATATATATATATATATATATATATTAAATAAATATTAAATAAATAAATATTGCGAATCATGAATATATATATATATATATATATATATATATATATTCATGATTCGCAATATTTATTTATTTATTTATTTATTTATTTATTTATTTAGGTAACTAAGATCAATATTTTTTAGTTATAAAAGTTTAAGCGAGATTCTATTGAAGTCTACGTATAGAAGTCTATGTATAGAAAAGGCCTGTATTAAAATTCAATAAAAAATTGTTTTTATTTTTATTATCTCAAATTAAACCAACAATTCGTTTCAAATATTTTAAAATACAGTTATTATGTTAAACTGTAATAATAACATCATATCTAGTATCAACTACGAAAGTAAAAAGTTACAATAAAATAAGGGGAAATGTTAATTTTATAAAAGTGCATCTTTTCTTCACAAGATTCCTCACAAGTTTTACAATACTCATGATATTCCACGTGCATCAGATTCTCTTGAATATCTGAAACTGTACAATAATTATTAATAAAAATATTGTCTATATAACATTTACTATAAGAAGTACAATTCCAAAGAACTTCTTTTCTTCAAAATTATTATAATTTTTATTATTCCTTCGAAGAAATCAAGTTTTATTTTTAATTAAATTAAAAGAAAAAACTAAATAGAACAATTCCTTTGTGTTGATGTTGAAATTGGATAAGAAATTTATTAGAGGTCACAATAAAAATAAATGTGCCTGGAACATTTAATATCTATCTCATTCTTTTATCAAGAGTCTCAAAGCTTTTAATTTATTAGTGAAATACTAACTAAATTAGATCTATCACGTAATTTCAGAACTATAAATATAAAGAACAATAACGTGAAAAAGTAAACAATTAAAAAAAAGCAGAATTTGAATTGTTCATTATAGACCCATACCTCAAAGCAAACCAATTTACCTTTCATATTTTTCATTAACCACGTTTCCTATTTCCAATCCCTTGCAGGTGCTGTACGTCGGCAAGACGAAGATCGCCCAGTCGAAAGTACCCGAGTCGTTCATCGACGATGTCCTCGTCAAGTTCCGCAGCCACGGCCTCGAGAAGTCCAGGTCGACGGCGAGCAGCCTACTCGCCGAGTGCCACCAGCTGAAGCAACAGTCCAGCGCTTCCAATATATTCGCAAACATTCGCAGAGACAGCATGGTCAGTAAACACACGTATACCCGCACACGACTGCGCGAGAGAGAATATTGAATTCTATTTCGGGAGACGAGTATATGCGAATACAGTTACCGCGAGCTAAAGCAAATTGAATAGATTTTTGCGATCAATTGGAAATCAATTGGAAATCTAGGCTGCACGGTGCTTCGGTGGGAAAATTAGTTTTGGGCTGCCGTTGAAGGCTTTAATTCTCCGTCGTGGAAAACGGTCAATTTGCGTCGTTGACTGTTTTGTTTTGCATGGAAATTCGGTGAATTGAAGGAATGTTTCAATTTGTTCTGTTATTGCAGCTCGGGATTGGACGGAATTACTGTTGTCGTTGTTTAATGGCATGTCTGGAGCTGTCCGTAGCGTGAAGATTTTTCGTGCCACACATTATTCGCATTTTTCAAACAAATGTACCATGTGCATTATGCAATGCTTCTTGCATAACGGAAATTCATGCTTTATATAATTTACGTGAAAAAGATCCTATATTCAACCTGTAGAATCAAAAGATTGTATTGGTGATAAACCAACAACAATGGGACTTTTCCTAGAATATTACATAACATATAATATACAAAAATGTATTATCGATTTTATGTAAAATTTGAACTTTTCTTCTAATAACGAGACCAGGATAAAATGTACAACCGCATAAAGTTCAGAGAGCGCTGTTCCGCTGTACAGCGCTGCGTTGGCCTAGCGAAATTTATTAAAATTCTTATTTCGAAGCATTTACGAGACATTTATGACCGCCATATATTTTGTCATTCAATTTGTTTTAATTTAAGAGCATAGTACAAGAAAAACGTAACAGTGTTGTGGGAAGCTTTTTCTTTCCATCTGTCCTGGTGAAAATTGAGACGTTTTAATTCTCCGTATTATTACTTCATAATTGATTGATAGTACTTTTAATTAGTCTGGATAATTAATTTACGTCTCTGTTTTGATCTATCGAGAAAAGAAAATGAAAAGGCAGTAATTAACTTAAAATGTTACACTTGCTTCCTATAATTTATCATTTTATTTATCAAATTTAAAAAGTATGATTGAAAAATTAATTCTTCTTTTAGACAAATACGAATCACGTTTCTTTTATCAAACTTTATTTTCTTTTTTTTTATAACAAAGACCGTTGACAAGAAACACATTGCAAAATGAAACGACGCACTGTTAAGTAAATCTCAAATTGCTTTGTTATCGCTCATCGCGAGTGCCAAATTAAAGCCAACGTTATATTTCTCGTTCTTTTTTTATTTTGCGCGATTATCGTCAACAGAAAGCTTCGAGATATCATATATGCGCTGTATTACTTATGGTTTTATAGCGAATAACTAGTGAATGAAGTTTTTCCAGTGTCATGATTTGCCTTTCGTGTCTCGTATCTCGTTAGAAAGCTTGCTCAGGCCTATTTACCTTATGCCTACAGTGATAAATCATTTTCTGTACTTAAATTAAACCTTTCTGTAACAGTTTTTACGTGATGAATGTACGCCCTACAAATAAAAAGACAACATATATAACTACATGACTATAATAAAATAATACTACGTGTCAAGTTTGTAGAAATCGCATTGCATTCTACGAAAAAGGACATACACGAAATTAGGAATTTTTTCCCTGAAAGATAAACTCGCGGAAACTGCGCTATCACATACGGCACGAAATTTCATAAATGCAGAAAGGTTGACCTACTTTGGCGTAAGGATATCCCGTGAAAAATATCAAATTTCGCGAGATAAGGAAGGAGAATATGTATGCTCAGCCTACTATGTCACTGTCATTACGTACTCGGTATGCATCTGCTTACACGTACAAGCATACTTACGTTTCTTGGATTCTATTTTTTGGGTATTCAAGATAATAAATGAAAACATTTCATTCCTATTTATTATTTAAAATGTTTTCACTTTCGTATAACAAGTTTTTATAAAGTACATAAATCAGCATACATGTAAATGGGTTTATCTTCGTTATAAGTAGAAACATACGTACATGGTCGGCCGAATGTATTTACATAAGCCCAGTCACCTTTTCTTATAATTTTGATGTGACGTTGATGCATACATGATTCAGCACTTTTGATATTACGATTTTGATAAACAGTATAAGTACCTTCGAGTACCTACATATAAATACAAAAAGAAATAATAAATATCAGGCATGGTCTTTTTAATTTTATTATAATAGATCTCAAAACTAATTCCTCATCATACCTTTCTTTCCATTATTGTAGTAGATCTTTACTCATTTTTTGTAATTTTTATAAATTATCAATAAATATTCTTTAAATTTTACTTAAGATTTATTTCTAGTGCTAAAAGTACTTATTTTAATGTTTATTATATTTTATTTAAAATGAGTATGAATATCATTTGGAAGATGGAGATAATGATTTTATATAAGAGTCCTAATTTTAAACGTAAATCAATGCTAGCTTCATATGAATAATTGACTAGTTTACTTAAAATTTTTCGCAAACTTATTATAGCATAATGAAAAAAGCTATGTATTAATCTACTACTACACAAAGTTTTAAGTGAATATTTAAATAGCCTGACGAATGCCCATTGAATCTTATCAGAGTAAACCTCAAGATTTTGTTCATATGTCATTTATAGACTTGTTAATATTTTCACTTGAAACTTTGCACTTAATCATAAAAGGAAGCGCAGTGATGTTTGGGTTTTACATAATTTGATCTACATGTATTTAGTTAGAAGTAATTATATATCGTTCAATCGTGAAATTGACTCCGTTGGTAAAAATTGATTTTGGCTCCCCCTTAAAACCCACAAACTTATGTAAAATATGGCGATTAAAGTTAAGTCAGTGCTCGTATGAGGGTTCGATAACTTCTTCTGAACTGGATCCGTAAGAATTAAGATAGCAAAGTAGCAGTGAAAAGTGTGACAAGTGTGCATCATTGACTGTAACGACATAAAGTAGTTAAAAATAAACAGATTACCACACATTCGAGCGCCTTCATTGAATTTTCGATAAAAAGAAGCATTGACACAAAAGTACTATAACATCTCTCAGCCTAAAAATCCTATAAGGCCCCACGTTGGAGCGCCTTTCAATAACTGCGTCTACCTTCCACTTCCAGCCACAATAACAATCCCCTCTCTCTCTCTCTCTCTCATCCCACAGGACTCGAACACCAGCGAGCTAGGCAGCGTGGAGAGCATGTCGGGCAGCGCGGCGACGTCGCCCACGAGTCCCCTGGGCTCGGCCCCAGGCCCCACCAATCTCACCGGCTCCGTCGAGTCGGTCCAGCCCGTCCAGCCGCAGTCGCAGCTGCAGCTGCCCGAGACGACGACGACGAGCAGCAGTACCTCGAGCCTGGCGCCACCTGCCAAGAAGACCAACAGCATGCCCCTGCCGGAGATGGCCATGCGCAATCGGGCCGCCTCCACGGGCAGCGTCATGATCGCCAGGAGAGACTCGTCGGTCAAGGAGAACGAGGATCTCAATCGCACCATGCTCTTCCAGGTGGGTGGGGAGTGTTGAGGTTGCTTTTTGCCTCGGGGGTGAGAGATTGCTTGTGGAGCAGTTTTGCTTTGATTTGCTGATGGATGTTTCGTAAACACTAGGACAAGAGTATGGGACGACCCTGGATTTTGTGTTTTTGTGTAACCAAGCGTGTAACGTCAGTTTTTTGTTAGATAAATTTCTTTTATGCCAATTTTTTTTACTCTATTGTAGTATCTCAAACTTTTTCAATCAATACTCTAAAATAGAGTTCAATAAATTTGTCATAGTCTTGTTCTAGGGGTGCGATTTTTGGAAGAATCTATAGCTAGCCAGGTGAATGTCTTAATTTCTATTCATTGAGAAAAGAGTTCAAAGATTATCCTAGCATCTATTACTTCTTATTCGAACTTACTTCTGTTTTGATGCGTGGCTAAATAATTTCTATTAAAAAATCTACAATAACGAGACAAATACGAAGTGAGTACAAGTTAGAAAGAGAGTAAATATTTTGATGATTGAAAAGAAAATGGGATTAACTTCTACAATGTGAGTAATATATCAACCAAATGCTTTTTTAATGCTTTTGAATCAGTATTATTAAAAACGTGCACATAGACAAGTTTCTAGAAAAATGATTAACATCGGAATCGTTTTTTATTATACAATACATAAACTGTGATAAAAAAGTGTATAAATTAACCTTGCTTTCAAAGTGAACAAAAATTGGATAAATTGTGCATTTTCGTTTCTCTTCAATATCTGATATTTTTATTCTATGCGCGATGATTACTAAAAAGTACGTTTTGTATAGCTTGGGTCATGATCGACTCGGTTTTATAACTTAAATTTTATGACTGGTGGAATATGTACTTAACTAACTAAAACTTTATCTATTTGGTCACCTTTTACTCAAAAGAATTTGAAAAGTAATAACGTGTTATTTTTAACTGTTTGTACTTTACAATTTGTTTTGCCCTTTTAAATATAGTCTACGCTTGAATAATGACGTTAAAAAACTTTTTTGTAAAATAAACAATCAGCGTGAGCGTGTAATTCAACATATATTGACATGACGTTAAATTTGTACTGAGTTCACAGTGCCATGAATTTTTCAATTACTGACAGTGCAATCCCCTGAGTGCAGTTTTATGCTGCACATGTTTTTATTTATGGAGTAGATAAAATATTCAACACAGCATTGATCAAAGAGCAATCGTAAAGTTATTTATATTTTGACAGTGCATTCTTATCTGTATTTGTTATCACTTTAATCAATATTGCTATATTACAAATAACAAATTGCTATTTTGAAACTCTTCATGAAAACGAAAATTAAAATTGGAAAATTATTCAAAAGTTAACCTAGTTTTTTATTTGCCTAACACATCGTCGGTCGTAAAGAAAAAGGATGTTCATATCACTTACGAACGATTTTGAGTAATTTTATAAATGACTTAGATGGCCTTTTCCTTTTACCCAAGTCCATATTTGCTAATGTATACTTCCGTTACCTTAATTCTCATAGTCTTTCAAAACGCAGAGACCTCAAAGGCTTTCTACGATAGCTTTATAACTCAGTTTGTCAAAAAATTATCCCCAACGTGTACCCTATTATGACCACATATATAAAACTTCCATAGTATTATTACCCAAATAACCTTAACGGTGCTATCCGTCTGTTTCTAAACTTCAGGTTGGACGCCTTGACCTGAGGCTCATAAGTCCGGACCGTAAGAAGGTGCTACTGCACAAGCAGCTGCGCGACGTGGCCAGTTGCGTGCAGGGCGTCAAAAATCCGGAGCACTTTGGCTTTATCTGCCGCGATAACAACGCCGATCGCTTTGTCGGCTACATTTTCAAGTGCCAGTCGGAATCCGTTGCCGACGATCTCGTAGCAGGTATACATTTCATATATTTATATCGTTCGAGCATCGAGGCTCGGGTTATTGACCCTGTTTGGGTCGATTGATTTTGTGATTTTTATTATTTAGTATACATATTTATTTTATCGAGTTTCGTATTGTTATTCATTTTTTCTACTTTTTTCTTTAGTTTTTCTTACAAATGACTGATTATCGCACAATATAGACTATGTACTATATACATAGCTTAGATGACCTGAAAAATATTTTAGATCTTTATTGAATAAATAATTATTTTGCCTATAGCCATAACTCAAGCGTTCGTGGCATCCTGCGATGGACAGCCAATAATAAGGAAGGAGAGGCATTCAGTCTTTTCCTGCGAGCACTGTCCCATGGTTTGGTACACTAAACTGTGCCAAGAAATCGAAGGTAAAATACTTTGAAATTCATTCTTTTACACCCTTGTATTTGTATTTGTAACGCATAAAATTGTTGTCAATATACAAACAAGCGTATGAATAACTTGTGTTTACCATTAAAAAAAAAATACAGGTTAAATTTTTAAATCAATCCTACTCTACATAGAAAAAGCGTACAAGGCCTTTTAAATAAAGCTTTCAAAGCACGCGATGTTTGATATTTACTTTTGATAAAAATATTCCCTGGTTACGGTTTAAAAATTATGACACGAAATTGATTTTTGCATTGCATATAATTTAAAGAAAATGAAATAAACATACAAATTAAAAAAACACTTACATTTTTTCGGTAATTAAAAAATTTGTAATGTTATCTTTAAAATATCGTTTGTACAATTGAGATATTAAGTATTTCTTACAAAAATATCATTGTCTTATGCAGAAAAAACACATCGGCTACTTAAACTTCAATATTTATTTCCGAAAATGGAGATAGAGAAAACAACAAGATTTGTATTCTAAACGTTTGACAAATCATTCAAGTACTTTTTCAGCCTAGAAAGTAAAAAAGTAATGCGCGCAGTCAAACGAAATATATCTCAATCCGCTGCTATACCGCAAACACACAGTTCGCAAGACAAGCGATACACAATACTTTCTGACCCACTCGACCGGCGTTAATCGGACAACCGTTCTTGTCCCGTTCCAGGACAAAGCGACCGCAAGACCCAGAACATAATCTTCTCGCGGCTGGAGATGCTGCCGGAGGACGAGCAGGAGATCGTCGTGACGAAGTACAAGGGCGCCGAGGCGGCGAACGGCACCGGCACCGGCATGAATCTTTCGGAGCAGAATCAATTTCTCATGATGCTGCTGAGGGCGCACTGCGAGGCCAAGCAGACGCGACACGTGCACGACACGGCCGAGAACAGGTATGAGCTTTACGGGTGTACCCTACTTTGCTCTTTCGTGGACTTTCCGCTTGGGCTTGGATAGATCGCCACGTGCAGCGGCACGTTTAGGTTGCTTTTTCTTTTTAGAATATAGTTGTTTATGACTTTCATATAAACGGATATACCTTTTTCGTTATTGTATTTAAAATAGAGTAAATGAGAGATATTTAGGAAGAGGCACTGGCACGAATTTTTCTTAAATGCTTGAAAACTCCTCGAAGTTGGGGTACAGTACTTAAATAACGTTCGTTTGGAAAATATACGATTTAATTAAGAAAAAAAATCTTTTATGTCACTCGTTTAAGTAAGAAAGAAATTAAAAGTGTAAATAAACTTTTAGTAAAAGGAGAGATAAGGAAATGAATAAAAACTTTTAACAGGAGAACGTAAAAAAAGATCTTGAAATTTCAAAGTCGTAAGAACACCAATAGGTACTTTAAGAAATTTATCGTACCTTATTAATGTTAACATAAAATGTTATTTGTACTTTTTAATTATTAAATTGTAATTATTAACTGAAATTATGTTATTGAAATAATACTTTGTGTAAAAGAACTTGGACAACAAATTTTAAAAAGTTAGGAATATAGATTTTCAAGATAATTTATTTTTATTTAAAGCCGTATAAGAAACCTACTTTCTGAAATGCTTACTTGATTCTAAGGAACTTCCATAATGAGCTTGTATGTAATATATTTCGTTGATCCAAAACATACTAATTATAAACAGTGAAATGAGCAATTTCCACGTGTGGCTTTATTAATTGTTCCTATCCCTCTTTAACTTAACCTATCAAATTCAAAAGTCATCATACAAATTCCTTGGAAACAACTCACAACGTCATTGTTTTTACTAAAAAAAAACCTACGTCCCACCTCGATCGCAGGAGTGAGTTTCTGAATCAGTACCTGAGCGTCGGCGTGGGCAGTACGATCTTCATGAAGGCGAAGCGCTCGCTGACCAACAGCTTCGACCACCTGATGAAGCGCAAGGGCTCGAAGGACGACTTCGGCCTGGGCTCCCAGAATCAGCTGAACCAGTCGCACAAGCCCGGCTCGCAGAGTCCGGTGAGCGGCTCGCAGCCCTTGCCCATCGGCGACATGACCCCGGAGTCGAACAGGCCCCGATCGCTCAGGGTCTCGCCCGAGCAGCAGATCAGCGTCAACTCGGCCAGTCCCAAGAGTCCCATGATGGACATGTGAGTTGCATATCTTTTGTTTGATTTAAGGTTTAGGGGATGTTCTTGTGGTTTGTGAGTGATTACTTGAAACTTTTGGTTTGAAAAACCTGTTCCTGAATAGGCTGTTAGTCCAAGCTTCAATCATTTATTTAAGAAGAAAAGTCTAAGATTTTTTAAGAATCTGCAAAATAGTACCTAAATAAGGACCGGTAGTAGCACAAAATGTATTTTACATTACAAATTATAAAAAATAAAGAATTTTTACTATTATGATAATTGGAATATTTAAGTGTCAGGCACAAAGAAATGATTGAAGTCCTAAATTAACGATGTATTTCATCAGAAGTCGAACATTTGTAGAGTTGTTTTTTTTATTTGAAAATTCCATGCAATCGCTCATATGTGAGATGCTTTTTTAACGAATCGTTATTAAGTTACCATTTATATACATGAATTTTTTAGAGGTATTAGATGCATTGTAAATAAATATTCTACAATATTATATATGTAGTTGTTAATAGATTCTAAGTGATGCCAAAAATAAGACCAATCCCAGAAATATTTCATTTTATTAATTTATATTCGTCAGTACCAAACTATACATGGCCTTGCAAACTTTTTCTTCAAAATTTTAAATTAATTCTTACTTGCAAAAAATAAAATATTATAAATTATTAAATTTTTTTAAATAACGATAAATAAAAAGTGACGTGTTGTGGTTCATGCAGATAAGAATCGTCCACATTTTAATTGTCCACAATTTAGTATTGGTCAATATATATATATATATATATATATATAATTTGACGAATGCTAAATTGTGGACAATTAAAATGTGGACGATTCTTATGTGCATGAACCGCAATACGTCTGCAATTCCTTTGCATAATAAGAAAATACGGTTATAATGGAGCCCTTATATACTATTCTTACATTGTGATTTCTTTTAAGTTATACAAAAAACGAACTTAAATTTTTCAAATAAAAATAAAACAAAATATTTATTTCCATACGTTTTTATCTATAGAAATATATAATAAACAGGGAACGAAGAAGTCATAATTTTTCTAAAAATGTGGAATGATTAGTTAAATAATAAATGAATGTATTTTCAACGCAGCTTCTTGAAAGTTGGAAACTCACCAAAAATGTCGCCGACCGAAGGTGAAGGCAACAATAGACTGCAACAAAGTGGTTCCTGGAGACAAGCAATTCTAAATCGCGTTGTCACGCCTGGCAAAGACCAGGACAATAAAGAGGCTGCTAAAAACGCTAATTCGAACATCAACAAAATCCAGACTGCGCCAGCAACGAAGAGGAGTAAAGAGGAGTTGCGCGAGCTGTGGAAGAAAGCAATAAACCAACAATTGATCCTAATCAGGATGGAGAAGGAAAATGCTAGGCTCAAAGGTATATGTTTTTGAATGAAACAATAAATTTTGTTGATATTTTAAGCTTTGACGATCCGGTTATAATCTTTAATTTATCTTGTGTTCTCAGTCCGACAAGAAGAGACAACGATCAAGAGAATAAAATTGGAGTACGACGAGTTAAGCAGCTGCAATCGACAACTCGTTGAGGTTTGGGATTTACTAGTCAGCAAGGAGTCGAGAATTTCGACGAAATGCGATAACCAAATGCTTCTTCAAGCTATTAAACAAGGTATGTAATGAAAAACATAAACATTTTAAAACTATTTTAATAATCCATTTAAGGGAAGAGACCGTTTATTGTTTGTTTGTAGTTAGGGTTAAAAAAGAATGATATTGTGATTGCCATTAACTATTTATTGGAGTCTGTTTAAAACAGCCATCATTTTGTACGATTTCTGTCCCTTCTCGAGATTTAAATATTACGTCAGGTATAAAAATACGTGTGTCAAAATAAAGTAAATGTAGTAAGTCAATTCATAAACACTGTGAAACTCAACAAGTAAACTCAATTAAGTCATGCATAGCGTCAAATTATATGTTCTTAATAATAAACAAAATGAAAGTTATTGATAATGGACATTACGAAAAACTTGAATTGATTTTTACTCTTAAACTAATGGGGTTTAAACATAATTGAATTGAAGTGTAAAGTAGTGACAATGTAAGGCACGTCTATTTTTCTAGTTTTCTTGAAATGAGTTCCTTTCTGTATCAAACAGAGCTCAATAAAGAAAGAAAAATATCGACAAGTGCATACTTCAATAAATAGCTCTTGTTGATTGAGTTAGTCTCGATCTCTTCTCAATCCCAATAATAATTCAATTAAAAAATGAACGTTAACCAAAGAATTTTTGTAAAAATAATTGTCATTAATAGTCATAGCTTATAGGATATCAACTGGCCGAAAAGTAAACAATAAAAATATCATTCAAAATGTTATTCCTGCAATCGACCGCTTCATCTCAGCCTAAAATACAATTGAATTCATTACCCTCTCTCAACTCACTCTAAAAATTCTTCCTCTTTCAGGTGTACCGCGCGGCAAGCGAGGCGAGGTCTGGCAGTTCCTCGCCGAGCAGTTCTGCATGAAGCAGCCGCCCTTGGACACCCGCGACTTCCCCAACTACAACACGCCCTACGAGCTCCTGCTCAAGCAGCTCACCTCCCAGCAGCACGCCATCCTAATCGATCTCGGCCGCACCTTTCCCAATCATCCGTACTTCAGCTCGCCCCTGGGACCGGGCCAACTGGCCCTCTTCAATCTGCTCAAGGCCTACTCGCTGCTGGACCACGAAGTCGGATACTGCCAGGGGCTGAGCTTCGTCGCTGGTGTTCTGCTCTTACACGTAAGACCACGATGATGTTGATTTTAATGCTCGGAGTGAAAAGGAGCTTGGGGCTGTTTTTGGGAATGTCACTTTTTCGATAAGTCGCGTGGATTAGGAAGGAAGGATTGTATAATTATTTGAAAGGGGATTTGTAAAGTATAGAATTGGTTATTTTGGGAGGGTTCTTACTTGTTAGTTAACATCAAAAAGAACTTTCTACTACCCAAAATAGACAGTGTTTCTTTGCTGAGGGCGGCATGTGAATAAAGAATTAGATATTTATTTGTATTATAATAACATTAATAAACTAGGTCAGGTATTTTCTTAAAAATAATAAATTTAAAAGTAAAATATATATTCAGTCCCTAAATTTAATATATTCATACAATGTTACGTGTGGTCACGTGATATTATATTATCGTGATATCACGCGAATTTCAAATAAAATAAGAAATACTTTTTTCCTCGCAATAATTGATCGTTGTGTTGCGATTTCAGCTTTTTCAGTTTTTCAATTAATATCAAAAGTTAGGTGTTCGTGCAAAATTAAGCATGTAAACTATATTCTTAACTGATTTATGAAAATTAAGTATTCAATACGATGCATATGTATGTATGTCTGTTTATATTATAAAACTTGTTGCGTTTAGCTCGATCTTATGCAACTTATATCACAAAAAAAACGTTTAACCGATTAAATAATTAATGACTTACAAATCGATTGAGTAATTTATTTTGAAATAGATTATATTTTGAAAAAAGACTTAATTTTGACATTAATGGTACTTTTTTGGTAAAAAGCTTATCTTAATATCCACTCGATACAAACGAATAGTAGTACATACAAGTAACCAACATTTTTTTCCAAGAGTCACGCTAATTGAACTGTTACACAAAGTCAACCCGACCGAAACGCTACTGTTTTGCTCAAAATTCGCATGCTCAAAAGAACCTTGACTCGACCGCAGGCAATAGCCTCTGTCGTCATACATATACAAGGAAAAAAAAAAGAAGAATTGCCGCGTGATCGAGTCGATTGTATAATTGTTGCAGATGTCCGAGGATCAGGCTTTCTTCCTGCTGCGCCACCTCATGTTCCGCAGGGGTTTGAGGAAACTCTACCTGCCGGACATGGCCGCTCTCCAGCTCCATCTCTATCAATTATCGAGATTGCTCCACGACAGGCTTCCAGCCATTTACAATCACTTCGACAAGCACGAGGTCTCGCCCACGCTTTACGCGGCTCCCTGGCTGCTCACTCTGTTTGCCAGCCAATTCCCGCTTGGTTTCGTAACCAGGGTTTTCGGTGAGTGGGAATTCCTTGGGTCTATTTTTCTTTTCCAGACGATGGGGTGAATGCACTGACTGAGGTCACGTTAGCACGTCAGCCATTTTTGGCTAAAATTTTTTGAAATCGCGTACGTCTTAATTGAATCGTAATACGGTCTTTCAGACACTATTACTGCTAATTACTACGCTAATTCTTTATTAAGTTTTTCGACTTGTTATTTTTTTACGTTATTATCAAAATATGGCCAGAAATAGATCAGTTGGCATGATCGGTGTATTCATCCTATAAAGTTCGTTTACTACGAATCAAATTTTTGTATTCTGTAATAGAAAACAGAGCAAGTAATATTTTATTTTTGTACAGATTTGTTGTTCCTGGAATCTTCTGAAGTGATTTTCCGCGTCGCACTTGCTCTACTGGAGGAGCATCAAGACCAATTATTATGCTGCGACAGCTTTGAAGAAATAATGGAATATTTAAAGGTATATTTTTATCACCTAAAATTAAAATTACAACTGCAATATGCATATTTATTATCTTATCTTTTTCATGTATTTCTTTGTATATCTTTTATTGTAGACAAAAGTACCAGCAGTAGACAAAGTGACTTTAGATCGGGTCATGAAGCGAGTATTCTATCCTGATATGGAAATGGCAAAACAGTTGAACGAATACCGCGTAGAGTACCAAGTCCTCCAGGAAGAAATGCTTTCCGTAAAACCACAAATCGAAAATATGGAAAAATTGGAGTTGCTCAACAAACAGCTGACACAACAGAATAATCATATGAATGAACAACTTGAGGTACTGAAAATTATAATGTCCAAATATATATTGTAGTACAAAATGAAACGGTTTTTCTTAGCAGACTTTGACCAGTTTTGTTGAAAATAATTATTAAAAAGGAACAATTTTTTAGTGCTAGAACATTTTACGTAAAAAACTAATATAATAAATGTTTATTATTATACTTTTTTTATAAAATTAATTGTTAATTGCGTAAATATACGTATATGTTATAAGGTAAATAATTTCAAGATATAAACTATTTTGGGTCTATTTGGAATCTATGTATATGAGACATTGGATACAATAACAATAAATCAAGTTAAATTTAGTTCTTCTTTAGTATTCACGTAAAGATCATCAGTTAAAGATAAAGAAATAATAACTTTAAACAACTTTTCTAATCCCAAACTTATTCTAGGTCAAGTTGATCTTGCACCCAATGCCTCATTTGCACCGTAAACTTTCCAGAACTTTTGTTTATTTAATGAAAAAAATAATTAGTTAACACTTTTTAAATTTGTTATAAATATTTCTCACAATAAATATTTTTTACAATTTCAATTTTTATCATTTTATGATTCTTTTGTACATGAACGTCATATGTATTGCGAAAATTAATATTTACTCAGTATACTATAGAAATGGTTCTCTATTAAAATGGTAAATTAGATACCATGCTTTATCAAAAGCCTATTACATTATTTTCTATAAAAATAATGTCACATTCAAACCTAAATCGTTCGGCATCTACCCACTCGCGCACCCGCCTCAAATCTAACTAAGCAACCTTTCCCCCCGTCTTCCAGATCGCCATGGCGAATCTCCACCGCATGGAGACGACTCGTGCGCAGCACCAGTCCACCGTCCACCGTCTCGAGTCTCAGAACCGCAGCCTCGAGGTCACCATCTCGACCCTGGGCTCCTTCATCCAGCAGCTCATCGAGTCGGGCACCGACGTCGAGATACCCGGCGACGTGCGCCGCATCGTCGCCCAGCTCTCCCTCGCCGAGAAGCGGCGCAACAACAACCTGCGCTCCTTCCCCTCGCGCATACCCGAGGACAACAACAACAAGTACGACATGAAGAAGAGCAACTCGACGGGCAAGGAGTCCCGGCTCATCAAGACCAACAGCATGATCGAGACGCCCTATCCGCTCAAGTCGGCCCTCAGCCAGCCGAATTTGGGATCCAAGCTGGAGAAGATGTCCTCGTTCTTTGCCAACTCGCACAATCACATCAAGCAGCAGAGGGCGCAGATGGCGGCTATAAGGAGCGAGGGGGGGAGCAACGAGACGGTGAACTCGGGGAACAGCAACGGGGGGAACGACGAGAACGACCCGAAGACGGTGAATATTGATATACAGATTACTGATACGGTGAATACGGGCTCGGAGGGGAATATTACGCAGAACGAGGGGAGCTTGAAGATCGATCAGCTGGCTGCTCTGGAGAAGTCGATTTCACTGCCGAGGAACGCAAAGATTCAGTTGAAATCGTCCAAGTCGGCTTACGAGCTGGGTAAGTGCATCGTTTGTGTTTCAATTGTAAAGATTATTGTTTAAGATTAGAAAGAGGTAAAACTCGTATTAAAAATTTTCAAACTTAAAATTAAAAAAGTTATTAATCCGTGATAATCACCATATCATTTTAGTCACCGTATCATTATATCTACTTAATATATCATTCTGTCGAAGACATTCGCACGACATAACGAATTAAGAGTGTTGTCTTAACAGCCGTATAGAACAGAAGAATCACCCCTAAAATAATTTAGTTATCTTAGCGTTTCTAATGAAAAAATATTAATAATATTTTAACGATCCATGTACGGGTCATATAGCACCACGGGAAATAAATTCGCAGTCCATAAGCGGGTCGTATCACCCTCAAAGTATTAAATAAAAATAACTCGTACCTACAAAATCTTTAGCAAATTTAACTTTCCAGCTTTAAATAATATAAAATTGTCTAATTTTATATTAGCTATTAAAAATTAAGGTTTCGTTAAAAAAAATTAGTATAAAAGGTTTTAGCTGAGAAAAAACATTTGCAATTTTTGTACATCTTCATAGAACTATATTGTCAGCTTTATCGTATTAGATATATATTAGAGTCTAAAGACATGAATACGAAGTTAAAAAAATATACTTGTTCAAAATTGCCAAAATCATCCTTTTATTTAAACTTCCTGAATTCGCGTTTAGTTTAATCATTGTATGAAATTTTTTTGTATTAGGATTTGATTGATAATATCATACTTTTTTTGTAACTTTTCCAATTTTCCTTAATCAGCAATTTAAAAATTTGAGAAAGGTAAAATCTTGACTCGTTTTTTATCCGAAGCCTGGATATCGTCGAAGAAAACATTTCATGCAAGTACCCAATTAAGGCTACCAAAGAAAACCTTGCACTGCAAATATAGTTTAAATGTACTTTCGACATTCGAACCAATCAATACTAAATTCTGCTAATTAAAAAGTCATAACTGAATGAGTTCAAATGTTCCTTGAACTCTCTATTAAGGAAATATTTGTATGTATATTAAAGATTTCAATGGTCAACAGTTTTTAATACTTTTTTTATTTATATTGTGTTGTTATTATTGTTGAGAGTAGCTGAAACTCTACAGAAATACTTTTTAACAATTCTAACAAAAATATACATTTATGTCGGTTTAATTCAAGTTCTATTGAAAAAAACATCTTTATCATAATTACTAATGGTAGATATATACATAATAACTGATGGTAGATATTGAAACCATTGATTGAATGTAATCCAATGTAAATGAAAAGTGATAATGTATCATATAAATTTGTTTTCGCTTAATATAGACTTCAAAGGATACCTTAAAGTCTTGTATCAACATTTTAAGCAGTTTAACCTATTTCTACCCTAAGCTGAATTTCATAAACCTTATGCCAAGTTTTAATGAATGAATAAACTTTCCACCCAAACAGGAAGCGTTCGCAAAATCCCGACGACGAAGCTCGAGGACACGAACTCGGACTCGCTGACGAATCTCTCAGGGACGATGCATCCCCTGGACACGTGCAGCGACGTGAACTTCAAGTACGGCGGCACGACCAAGCTCAAGTCGATCAAGCCGATACGGGCGGTCGGCCAGAACGGCCCGGTCGACAACAACAACAAGGAGCTCCAGCAGAATCCCCAGATACTGAGCAGATAGCAATTGCTCCTGCTCAAGATCCTCAGGCGCAACCTGTCTTAGAGAGAACGCGAACACGAGAACCTCGTCAATTAAATATATCGTCGCCATGAATTATATAATATATATATTGTACCGTACTTTGCGTATTATATTGCCAAATATTAACTGTTATGATGTATGAGTAACCGATGAACGCGATTCGGTTTCGTTCTCTATTCTTTTTGATTTCGCTGCTGTGTGCTATATATACAATTGAATTTTTCGATTTTACTCGATATGGGCGAGAGAGAGAGAGAGAGAGAGAGAGAGAGAGAGAGAGAGAGAGAGAGGAAGAGGAAGAGTGTGTGAGGGAGAGAAAGAGTTGCAAGCGTTGATTGAGTGAGTAGTGGAATTATAAACGTGTAACGTAAATGCAAAGGAAAACCATATCTTACAAGTCACAATAATGAGCAAAAAAAAGTAATTTTAGTGCCTAAGTTATATGTGAATGTATATTGATGAGAGACAAAGCAGAAGCGATTCGCTCGCGACAACTGCCAAAAATTTCGTTGTCGCTGGTGTTGGCGATCGATGAGATATACACGAATCTACCGTACTTCATTGGCACTCACACTTACAATCATACGCGCAGATACATATACACACACGCAGACGAAACAGATTTGTAATTTTGTAACATATTTTTAGGATTCTTAGGAGCTGAATGTAGTTGTTAAGCCGAGGTATTATTTAAATTTTTTAGTCTTATTTAAAGATATTAAACAATGAATCCGTCAAATCATATGATTATTGTAAGAAGAAAAGTAAATAAACAAAGAAAGATTTAAGAAATTTCGTAATAGAACATTGTAACGCGTACCTTCAAATTAGTCCGAAAAAGAAGTAAACCTACGTTTGCGAGAACTTTTCGAAGCTCTTCCGTACTGTTTAACGTATGTGTTACATATAGCTTGTTCATGGATTTTTTTCTCGAGATTTTGCGCGATAATTTCTTTCTTTTTGTAAATGTGTTCTTACGTTCTATTCGATTCAATGATACAAAGACTGTCAATAATGACGAGTTTTTCGATGCATATTTACGTAGGGTAACAGAAAAATACCATGAAAAAGTCTATTCGAAAAAAATGATAAATTATAACACTATATATATTTTATAGAATTAGATTTATACTCTATTAGGCTATAGGATGATAAAGTTTAATTAAACATGAAGATAAACACTTGGACTTCTGCCAAGATAAAGACGAAGTACGATGCAGATTTTAAGATCAAAAAAATACAGAGATGATGTGTATGAAGGAAAGTGCGCATTGTATAGTAGACTTAGCGTGATATAGTCTAGAACTTGTGATGTTCGTTGTAGATAATCCCTCGTTGGTATATGTGTTTACTGTCTTAAACTACTGTAAATTAGGTTGAATATTAATTTTTATTTTATTTTTTTTTCATCGAGTTTTTGGGTAGAAAATAACCCGTAAATTTTCCCTTCGTAGGTGAAAGTGATGAAGTGGCATGCACTGTGTTGTATGTTCCAAATGCAATTTCGCTGTGTATGAAAATTTGTTTTTAAGTATTCTTTACTTAAGAGGATGTGGAAAATATCATATAGAAATTTAATTTTTGTTTTAGTCAATAAGAACCGTTCTGTCTTCCACCTTTCAAGTTAATTCAAAGATAATAATTCTTTTATTTTCGTAAATAAGTAATTTATCCATAAAAATATTGAAATTCTATTTCTCATTACCTGTACAAATAAAAAAAAATTATATTTTTACGTGATATTAATCAATTAGCATGCGCTGATTTTCACATCCCGTTTAATATATTTCTTTTACTCAGGAACGGTTTACTTAATTTTCGTCGTTCTTAAAAACATCAAATGATATGTAATTTTCGTTTTTCCCATTTGATTGCATCGTAAGATCGATATTAGAACGTAGAAGTATTCGACGAATATATATATATATATATATATATATATATAAACTATTTAAAGAAAGAAAAGAAAAGAAAACGAATCGAGTCTTCGAGAATCTGTAGAGTTCTCGTGCGAATAGATTATTAACTTAGAATCTAGAGATTCTAAATAAAAAAAATGTGATAGTGCGAAGTGCTCTTCTGTGGTTACTTCTTGTGCTGGATTCTTTCTTTTTGTTTTATTTTTTTTATGTTACACATTGCAGGACAATTATGATTTGTTACTTATTATGGTCGCGAGAAAGATAAGGCGAGATATTATTATAAATGATACAAAAAATGTCATGTCTTACGTGGCCAACTACAATCGATAGTCTTCAATAAAGAGAAAAAAAACATGTGATTGCAGATGTTACGCCTTTGATTTTACTTTACTCCTGATTCCCCGTATAAATCATCCGTTCGATAATTGATTTTTAAGGTTACTTTTTAAGCTAATTAAATTCAAGGATTGAGAAAGTTCTATTTTTTTTCTTATTAATTTTTTATCTTTTACGTTTAAACTTTTTCTAGCTACATATTTCCTCTAGACCGAGATTACCCATATGAAATATTTTTGAACTCCATTGAAATTAATTGTGAAAACAATAAAATGCGAACAGTAAAGGTAAACGCTGATCATAACAGTAAATCTAATAAGCTTTTTAAAAAAATCATATCCCAGATAGCACATCTCGCTGTGATAACGTTGCGGCAACGAGTTTTTGACTATATGGACATGTAACCAAATAAGTTGCTAGAAACGTTGCCGCTACATTACGCCACCGTAGAAAATGTTCGCCTGTGTGTCAAGGGCACGCCGTAGAAACGTTGCGGCAACGTGTCTATATAAGGATCCTGAAAAGTTACCCTAGATACGTACCTGGAACATTTCAAGAATGTCTCTGATAAACCATGAATTGACATGGGTTCTCTTTTTACATCGCAAGAACGTTGCCGGAATATTGCCACAGTAACATATACAATTTACCACATTGGTTGTATCATCCGGATGGTACTTCGCAATCTGAAAGACTCACCAGCCGGCTTGCCAAATTATAATTATTAATTTTTTATTTTCAATTTTTCTTTGGCAACGTTCTGGCGACGTGTCTAAGAACTTTCTGGAAGTACGTGTTTAAGGAACGTTCTAGACCATCGTAGACACGTTGCCTCAACGTTTCTACAACGTGCCATTGACACACACGCGACCATTTTCTACGTTGGCATAACGTGGCGGCAACGTTTTCGGTACCTTATTTTGTTACGTGTCCGTGTAGTCAAAAGCTCCTTGCCGTAACGAGGTGTGCTATCTGGGATATAATATTATTCTATTACTATCTTCTAAAACACAAATATATAAAAATGTATAATTCAATTTAGTTGAAACTTTGAGCTTCTACATGCTGGTATATTTTTAACTAAATTATGTATTTTGAAAGAAATGTTTATATAACCTAAGTACATGCAAAACTAAGGTAAGACCTATTTTCTTGCGACCAACGAAATGTCACGGTACGATTAATTTTGTGCTAAACTAAGTTAACAAAGATCTCGCTTCTCTACATTGCACACAAAAATATTATGTTTATGAAGTTTATTATATTCCAATATTTCCCAGCTGTGTAATTATTTCCACGTCTAAAACTGTTTCTATGATCGTAAGACATTAAAACAATCACATGATAAAAAAATAATAGATTTTTCTACTATATTTTCGGAGAATAAGAAAGAGAAACCGTGTTAGTTCGTTCAATTTGCGTTGAGCAAAGGTTACCGCAGACTTGTTTAGGTAAATGGCAAGTTATCTCGCGTTTTACTTTGTAACATCTGTTTACATTGTAATTTTAATGCTCACCAAGCTGATGCTTACCTCCGTGTCATAATAATCAGATTGATTTACGTGTGTTAGTTTGCAAAGTGTTAAGGTGATGTTTAAACCCCTATATTACTGGTAAATACGGGGAACCACTTTTCTCGTTTAATTTTCATTTTTGAGAAGATATCTCGGTGGAGTGTTGTTGGTTTTTATTGGAGGACAACGTTTCATAAAGATATTTATTACAAATTGAAAATTAAATCAAAATAGCGGGTCCTCATAATTGCCGGCGATGGGTGGGTTTAGCATCACCTTAAATCAAAAGCTTATTTCGATTAAACTGACGTCGTTTTTATCATTATTGAATGCCGCATCATACTTATATCTTTGAACAAAAACTAAAATACCTGAAGAATATTCTCTGCATATCTAGTTGAATCTAATGCTTTACAGAGATACTAAAGAATCTAAATCACTCAAGAATCGCGTTTTTAAAAATTTCACCAAAAAGAATAGGTAATGTATGATTAATAAATAATAAATCATTCTTACCTAAAAATATGTAACAAATTTATTTTAAATTTTAAGGTGGTTAGGTCCCCTTAACCCTTTGACCAGCGTTGCTTACAAGCAACATACATTTTCTTCGCTTGTCTTAAATTTTCATGTGATAAACTTAAAATTCTGCAAAATAAATATGTCCATCTGGCCGAAGTGAACTATTTCCGATCTTGTTAGGAGACCTAAGTTAGTTTTAGCCGAAGAGAAGCCAAGAAATAAAAAAATTACGAAAGAAGTTTATTGTAAAGAATACATTTAAAAATTCCGAAACACATTTCTAAATACTTTTTACAAGTTTTACTCCACGATTTCTAGGTATGAGCATTACAGAGTTAACAGGTTCGAGCCAGAATGAGTCAGAAATGACTGAAGAATTATCTCAAATTTCATTACTTTTCGTGTCATTATAAAAGTTGAAAATTAATAAAACTATTTACGCAACAGATTTTTTTATTCTTTGCAATCGTAAAATGATGTAGAAATTTCGAGTTTTTATTAAATGTTCGAAATTTAAATAAATTTTGAAAAATAGTGCGAAAATCGGCTTACACATTATCCAGTGCGTACCAGTTAAGAAGCCCTAAAAAGCGACCTTGACTGTACACAAATTTTGCAGAAAGTTAAATGCAGCTCAATTATATTTTATTTAGGATTCAGGTCTTATAATAAATAAACAATATAATGGACAGGAAAAAGAAGAAACAATATATCTTAATTTTTAACGTGTTTAATTCACTACACTTTGGGTTTAATCTCAAATTTGTATCAACCCTGTAACTGCAAGAAAATTTAATGTCGGAAATCAATTGAGACACAATGAAATATAGTTTGACACTAAAAAAAAGATGCATGACTAATGTCTCATTATACACCAGCCTCTTCTAACCTATACTCTAATTAATATGCATAGGAAAGAGCGGGGTTATACCGATTACTTCAGGAAAAATTGTTATAATTAGAAAAATATTAGCATTTCATTACTTTTTATACGCCTAAGAATAAGTTCAAACCTTTATCTTTTCAATTTTAATAGTTTTATCTGACAGAAATGCATAAACCACGTACTTTTCTATCAAAATAAAAAAAATCCTTTTATACCACTCTAACCTCAAAATTACAACTTTAATATGATTTTTCGGTGCTCGTGGTATAAAATACGGTTTGAAACTAGTGCGTAAGTAAATTATTTACCTCATGTGACATTTCACTCGCTTCGCTCGAGCGAAAAACGTCACATGAGGCAAATAATCTACTTCCGCACCCGTGTCGAAATGTACTATTTTCAGTTTATAAACATTCCATTACCTCATGAAAATACACGGTGATCTTAACTTCTTTTTGCGCTTCCCCTATTTAAATACTCACTGATCGAAATGACCTCATTTCACTACACAATTTAAAAATTCATTTAAAAATTAATAAATATCACTAAAAAATAAAAAATTTTGAATTTCAAAGCTTAAATGCTATATTTTTCTTGTCTCGCACTTAAATCCGTCAATAATTAAATTAAATAAATGTAAAAATGGGTTTAAAGCGAACTTTTCTTATAAGAAAAGTAGCTACAGGCTATCGATGTGAATATCTTTATAGAAATCTTTTATATGATTTGTTTTTAGCATTTATTAAGTTGAAAGATACATTCTAAAAAATATAAAAATATTTTCACCATTTAATAAACTTAATATTTATCATAATTAAGTGTTTGACCCACTCGATCGATTTGACCCCGTACTTCCCTAATATAATCAAATTTAAATGTATCAACTGTTTTCATCTTATTACGTTAAAAGTAAATTTTATAAAAAATTCATCCAACAGAACTTACCGTGATATTTGATCAATCAAAGGGACCACTCAAGTATAATGAATGGTTACCTTCATGGTTTAATATTTTAATCTCTCCTTGTATATTCGACAATCATACAGAAAATACGCTTTTTCAGAGTGACAATAATCTACCTGTATTATTAAAAATTAATCAAAAAAATATATTAACTCCAAAAGTACTCAATAACCACAGTTCAAAAATATTTCGATATTTACTTAAAGTACGATTTCGCGCTGTTCACATTATAAATTCATTAATTTGCGTCGATGCTCATGCTCATGAGCATTAGCAATATTTTATCGGCACATTCTTTTTATTGGCTTTATTTAAAGAGCAGCCGCGGCACACCTATTCAAACGGAATTCGCAAACAAATTACGCTCTCAGTTCGTAATTCAAAGCCTATATAAGCTGCCCGGTTGATCCGAGTCTTTTTGCGGAAAAATCTGGCGCCAATGTAGGAAGCTACTTTTAGTTTTTACGAGATCAGATAGTACGCATTTCGAACTGTAGCCATGAACCGTTTCAGCGTTTTGCTGATTTCGGCGCTATTCGTGGCTTCCGCGTTCGCCGCGAGTGTCACGAAGTCGCAGAAAAAATCCACGACTGTCACCGAAAAATATAATATCACTACTGCTGCTGGCAATGAGGACAACTATGTCGATGTAGTACGACAAAGCCATTGCAAGTGAGTAGCTTTTAATTGTACTATTTTTTGTGTAGATATGGGTGTAAGTAAAATATGTAGTTTGATTTTTCAATTATAGAATTTAAGTATTTTCAAACTGATAGTAATTTAGATTTAAATTTTCATGAATTTTCATTTATTGTTATGTCTCGAAACTTGTACTTACTTTCTAACAATTAATGTGTCTAATAAGTTATATGTGTACATATACATTTTATATATTTCAAATTCAAACAGGAAAAATTGAAACAAAAGGTAAAAGCTTTGTTCCTTTGCAAGATTAAATTGTCAATTTTCTACTGTAGAATACTAATAGTTGACTTTTTTTATTGCTTAAGCTAAAAAATTTTTCAAATAAAAAATTTGAATACCTGCGTTAATGGGGTTTTAAGGTTTTTAGTTTAGTTATTATACATTTTCAGTACAAAACTATAGTATTTGAACCTTTTTTCTTTATTTCGTTTCTTATTTTTCTTGATTGGCAAAGAGTATAATTTCCTTATAATATTCTCTGTATAGGTCGTAATTATCATGTCATTGTTTAATCATTAATTTTTAACAGGGACCTAGGAGCTTAGGGTTGGCTATTTGGGTGTATGTATATCGATATTAGCACGTTGGAATTTAAAAATGTATTTAGTGCGTGGTGCATTTAAGATTTGAATAACTTGCTGCATGAGGTCATTATCTACCTTTACGTGGCAGTACTAAAATTTCCTTAGAATATCCCATGATGCCAACCTGTATACAAACTTTTATAATTATCTCAGCGTTATTTCTGTTTAGTATAGAACTTCCTTAACAAAGATATCACCCACACAGTACTGCCTATTTAATTTTTTTATAATGCACCCATCACGAGCTACTCAGTGAGAAAGAAGTCAATTTCGAAAAATAAAGTTTGACACACGAAAAGTTAACTTTTCGCTTATTTATACCATAACTTTTAGAGCAGCAGCCTATTCATGTTCGACTCTCCCCGACCTTTCAAAATATACAATTTTTGCGTTTATTGGTTAATTGATAATTTTGAAACTAGTAATAACTTTTTCGGATTAGGTGTGGCGGTTTTTGCGGACCACAATGGTTATTTAAAAATATATTTATTTCAATGCAGCTCAACACAGTTTCAATGTACAAGCGGACAATGCATCAATAAGAACCTTCTTTGCAATGAACGTAATGACTGTTATGATGGAAGTGACGAATCGAATGCAATTTGCTACATCAGTCGCCCAACCACTACACAAAGGTGTGTACATATATTTATGAACATGCTCATTGACACTTCACAGAATAAAACAAGTATTCCATTTGTTAGAAAAGTCGAAACTCTACTTTTTACGTTTTCTAAGAATAGAAAACAAATCTCAAAGTTTCATCATAAGCTTCGTAAAATTGCACTTTCATACATATATAAAATCATATTATTTATAAATATATAAATCGCATAGACTAATCAATAATAACTAATAAAATAAAGGAAGTAAATAGGGGAGAATTGGACAAAAAGGGCTACCTAACGAAAAAAACTTTGTTTTCTTATACTTTATGAGTAAAAAGTCTTTTCAAGACGAAAAATTTGAGACATGGTAGACTTAAATCCGTTTTGATTACGAAAAATGGCAAAGATCAAACATAACCTAATAAACACAAAATTTCAGGTTTACATTCATCTCTGTAAAGTTAACCTATTGAGCTTCCAAGGTAGTCTAATATTTATTTTCTTAAAGTTTGTAAAGAAATGAAGAAATCCTTTTTTGGTGCGTTCAAATTAATCAAAATGGGAGCTCTCTAGAATTTTTGGATAATAACGATTCTTTGATCATATTTGAGAATTCAGAACACTCTACTGAATCACACAATGGACCCTAGGGGCTGAAAAATTTTTTAAGACCTTCTTTTCATGGGTGCTTTTATATAAAAATCGGCGGCAAGTAACGAAGACTCGAGTGCGCACGGATTTCTAAAATTTGTTTGGAATTACTCATATGCATAGCTTATTGTTTGTCAATTGTAATTTCTGATGTCAATTTTTAAAGCTTTTAAGTAGCTCTACAATATAGCGTTGTTAGATTTCTAGAGTTACGTTCTCTGTTGTACAGTCGATAAATACGAAAGTCAAAACTTACAATAATGACTGTTTTAAAGACATTACTTTTATCCTGACCATCCTGGTGCATAAAATGATTGGGCTTTGAATTTTGTTTATCTTTCTAGTATATATTAAATAAATCTCAATTGGTTTGAAACAACGCCACCTTGTATGATACGAGATATAGCCGTACCCCGTTTTGATCCGTATTCCGTTTCACCCCACCTTCTCCTATCACCCGACAAAATCACCATTCATTTCACTCGTTTTAATTTATTTCGTTGTTTGAGAATTCTAGTATTTAGTCGAGCGTAATTAACGCAGTAGGCTAACCCACTACAGCCTTTTTCTACTTAAATTCTGGGATTAATAAAAAGCGCCAGATACTTATCATATAGATAGATAGATAGATATACTTTTTATTTTAATATTTCGTCAAAAGAATACAGAATACTATGTACATTTTATATCTTCTGCATAAAGATTGTCAGTCGGTGTATTTGTTCTTATAAATAAGTTCTATTTGTAATCACAGTTCGTCAACTTGCATAAATGTCTATCTTTATTATGTACCGTCATATATATGCCCGTGGATGCCTATACGGTTCTAGATAAAACGTTAATAGATACAAGCATGAAGAATCCATAAAATCTTAACCATTTAAATAACAATTTCGTTCCGCATAAAGTGGAAAAAATTAAAAAGTTAATTTTTAAAATTCTTACTACTGAATGTCAGTTAAAATCTTGATTTACTCACTTAATTTATCGAATGTGACCGTCTTTCTTCTTTTACTCTTCATATATTTACAAAACCCAAATACTAGAATTCCCCACGTACGTTTCCTTCTCTACCGTGCTTCCACCTACACAAAAAAAGCAAAATCACCTTATCCCAAAACCCTTGTCATCAGCAGGTACCCGGGCGGCATCCCGCTTCAGAGCCAAGCCGAAACCAATGACAAACCGCCAGCGAGCACCAGCCAGAGCAAGAAGAAAACCAACAACGACAACGTCAACTCGTTCTCCTGCCGACCCGGCGAGTTCGCCTGCACGAGCGGCGAGTGCATCGAGCAGGGCCGCATCTGCGACGGCTACGGCGACTGCAGCGACGGCAGCGACGAGGCCACGACCATCTGTCCGAACAACGCCGATGGTAAGGGACAACACCAGTGTCTGAGCAGCGAGTTCCGCTGCGACAACGGACAGTGCGTATTTGCGGGGTTCAAGTGCGACGGCAAGGCGCAGTGCACGGATAGCTCGGACGAGGACTGGGCCATGTGTCAGGCGGTTAAGGAGAAGACTACGACTACGAAGTAGGTTGGGGGAGAGGGACGGGGTGCTTGATTGGGGGTTTGACGTTTGGGTGCTGGGAGTTTGACGCAAGATTCGCGGATGAAGATGGATTTCGTTGGAAATGATTTAAAGCAAATGTTGTGCTGCGTTTTATCTGTTTTATTGCTTTTAATAGGATTTGTTTGGACAGGGTTAAAATATTTTTGTTTTGTATTTGATGTTAGTTTTTTGGTTTATAATTGTGGCTGGATTGTTATAGTATTTGATTGGGAATTCGTACTCTACATTTAAAGATCTTCTATAGGTACAAGAAAAGGAAACATTTTTTTCGAATGAAATGAAATTGTATTTTTTGTTAATTTTTCGTTACAGATATAAAAGCAACCCTAAAAATGTTACTTTTTGTAGGTCAGTAATTTTGAAAGTTCGAAATGTTGCCTAGAGATCCCGTCTAAGAAAATTCTATAGTATATATTATAGTATTTTCACGAAATGCTTATAGAGGTGTCATAGAAAATTTTTTAAAAAACATAATACCTTATCGCAAGCAGGTCGTAAATCTAGGAGCTCCGGATACCTTATCTGGACTGTAGCATTTGGATGATATCCTTCAAGTGCGAGTTCCAACCTACTAGCGATGAGGTTTTCTCGCGTTTTTATCCCCAACATTTGGACCATAGTCATGGATTTTTTAAATATAGTATAATTATATATATACTATATGGATTTTTTAAATACAGTATAATTATATATATAAATATAGTATTATCATATACCCATTCATGGATAGTTATATCATACATGGAATGAATTATTTTCAGAGTGCATCAAACGTTTCGACACATTCATCTTACAGAGTTTAATTAGAATCTGTAAGGATGGTCGATCAACTAATGAAGTTGATATTGTGTGGTATGCAATTTTTATACCTAAGCTTTTATTGAACGCTTTTTAATTATCACTTCACCGGTAAAAATGATTTGTAAAAATTCCGCATCTTATTTGTCGCAAGTCAGAACTGAATTTCGTTCTAATTAGAGAACTAATCATCTTCAATTCTGTCAATTTTGTAAACATTTTAAAAAACTTTCGCCTGCACAAATTTTGTCATATAATTCATTATCAAATAAAAACAATAAACAAAAATCAGAATTCATACTTTTGACGAATTCTGCAGAATTCTAGCTTATGATTTTTGCCTCAGTCGCTTTTGCTTTTCCAAACAAAAGATTCCAAGATTCTTTTTATGCTATTTGTCTAGCTTTTTTAATACGCCTTACTGCATGAATTGTACTAGCTATACCTACCATAACTATGCTTTTAAAAACAAAGAATTTAAAAATTCTTTTGATTTTTTGTTACATATGACTCTTTATTAATTTGCGAATTGCAAAATTTAAGGTAACATGTAAAATTTAATTTCACTATTAACATTAAGTTTGTTTATCTGAGGTTCTATTCATAATAAGAATTTTTTCTTTAACTTCTGTTTATTCCATCCTTTAGAATCTTAATAACCCCCATAGAATATAATGGAAAGGTTTTCCTGGAAAGTTCCTGACTAGTATTTAAAATGTCATTTTGCAAACAAATAATACCTCTTTGTTAATAATAATAATAATGATAATAATAATAATAATAGTAATAATAATAAAACATTGTTAAAATTATTTATTCAAATCAACCAGTATTATTTATGTTGTAATTATAAATCTTTTAGTACATATGAGTTTTTAACGTTGTAACAACTAAGTAATACTAAATAATCAAATATTAAAAAAAATCTATAGTAATAAACGTTAATCATGTTTATGTTATTTCACGCATAAGATCTTCTTATAACTAAAGAAATATCAACTAAAAGAATGCTTTCTGCACAAAAATGAACATTTTTCTCAAAAACCAGTCAAAAACCTTTCATTTATCTACCATCTACAACTAGATACTCGTCGTCTCCGTGTAAAAAGGTATCAACTCAGAATGTGCTGAAAAAGATACCAAAGGGGGTTCAAAAATCTATTCAAATGTCAAATTTCCCGCCTTAATTTTTACCGATCACGAAGTAAAGAATTATTTATAATTATAGAAATACTTATATTTAGCCAAAATCCAAGCTCGTCTGCCCTTCATTGAGTAGTAATAGATCTTTGTACAAAATTTCAGATGTTGCAATCAACGGTACCCTGAAAAGTTATTGGAATGAAAATTGGCAAAATAATACTTATAATTAACGTCTAGAACTTAATACATTAGGCCCATAATTGCTCAATGAAGGGCAAGCGATTTTGGATATTAGCTAAATATACGTAATTTTGTTTACAAAGTAAATAATTAATATGTGGCTCAGTCGGTAATTCACTTTCGGAATTTACTTCCGGGCCCCATTAAAAAAAATGTATCACTTGGCAAACCAAAATCGTTTAGCCGCATAGCAAAGATTTTGATTTCTACAAGCTTAAATTTAACCAAAACATTTTCGTTTCGCCAATGCATACCTTTTCCAAGCGGTTCCAAGTTGATATCTTTTCAAGCCGATTTGAACTCGGTGCCTCTTAATACTAAGCCGACCAACTATCAAAACATCTCGAATTCCTCACTATAACCTACACAAGCAACATCCAGTGACCTCCAATTTTCATATCTCCCCCACCACCAGACGACCAACGAATCCACCCAACAACAACAACAACAACAACAGCGGCAACTCGCAGCTGAAGCTCCGGCCCTGCCAGGTCCCGCTCCAGCCGGCCAACGGCCGCTGGCGTCTGCACCGCTCGCTCTGCGACTCCGGCCGCGAGTGCAACGCGCCCGCCAACGTTCGCACCATGGACCCGGGCAGCTACCTCGTCTACGCCTGCGAGCAGGGCTTCACGCTCAACGGCACTCGCGACGTACTCTGCGGCCCCAACGGCCAGTGGATTCACGAGCCCAAGTGCGACGGTGAGTTTTCCCAAGGGGTGTATGGGTATATAAGGTAAATGTCCCAATTTCTGCTCACGTCCCTATTTCTAATCACTCGAAGTTTTTCTGTTATTATAGATATGAAGGTTGTTTTAATATATATTATATCCAAGCTATCTGTACCTTTTTAGTATTACAACTAAAAATTGTAGTGCTGAATTAAAAGTATTGTAAATTCTAATTAAAAAACTTGATAATAGTGATAGTTCGAGGTTAGACGCAGATGCATTCTGCATGTTCTTATTACAATATGTACACTGTTCTCTACATATGTATCGTTAAGTATTTACGCGTATTAACATACTAACACAATAAAAATATACAAATCATATGAATGAAGTCTATAAATCAATGGTTATCAGTAATAGGTACACATCGAAATCACCGCTTTTTGCTGTGAGCAGAAATAGGTGCATTTTGCGTACGCTTTTTAATTGACTATTATTAATATTTAAGTCTTCAAAATGGTTTCTACGCATTTACATTGTATTGTTCGATTCATAATTAAGATAATAATCTTATCTGCTTTATAAATTAATGTTAGAATAACTTTTTAAACCTTTTTGTTTGATGCAAAATACTTATATGAGCAGAAATCGGGACATTCACCTTATCGCGTTTGGCTGGAGGAAGAAATTAGAGTTGAGAGGTTTTATTTCATGCGATATTGTAATCTGGATCGTGCTGGAGTGGGACAAATTTAGTTAGATGCCCTGGTAGAAAGTTAGCTGGAATGGCTGGTTAGCTTATTAATTATTAGCCAGATTCATAAGCTATTAATAAGTCAAATTATAGCTAATATCTGGCTAGAATATGCTTAAGACTATGCTTTAAGCAAGAACATATTTTGTTTGCAAATCTAATCTATTTATATTTTGTTTTGAAAAGTTATTAGTTTTTAAAAATATACATTATTATACTTTATTGAATGTTCAATATAGTATGCCGCCAAAATAAATATTTTTATCAACAAATAACAACTTACGAGATTATAGAAATATGTATATGCAATACTAAAAGTATTTGATAACTAATAATTTCCTTTCCGAAAATTAGTCAATCATAACTTAGTCAACAAAAATTTTGTGATTGATGTCGAAAATAAAATTTTGTAATAAAACTTCATAGTAAAACTACAAATATTTGTTTACCAATTCTCCAAATTTTGTCATAAGTACCATTATTCGGTTTTTATTGTTATTTTTAAAATAACAATAATTATATGACTACATGCATTCTATTATTTATAACATAAATTTCTTTAATAAAGACACTTAAATTTTACACGGGGCTTTGGTACTTTTTGTGTAAATAATACTTTTTAAATGCACGCATCGTTATGTAAACAAATATCCTAACCTCCATTACTACTAGACATTTAAGGTACATTTTTAACTTTAATTTAGTAAATTACTTAATATAGTATGATTAGAATTGCGTATTACTTTGATTATTATAAGACTGTTATTATTTCCATTATTAATTAATACATAAATTACTTTGTTTATCAATTTTATATTAATTAGAATATTAAGCAGAATCTAGCTTACTATTTTAATTTGAAATACTTAGTGAAACCTCGGAAATTTCACTGTAAAGCAGTGAAATCTCACTGTTTCACAGTGAGAACTCAGCCACTAATTCATGTAGTGGCTGAGTTTTCACTGTGAAACAGTGAATTTTCACTATTTCAAATTAAGAGGGTAGAAATTAGCTACAAAGCATGCCGTTTTTAACTGATTTCTAGCTAATTTCTTAACCAGAACTAAAGCAGATGTAAATCTGGCTAATATCTGGCTAGAAACCAGCTTAGAGTTCTACCAGGGTGGTAATATTAGTAATGGGCGCTGTAAGGAGTATTTTATTTTATCAATATAGGAGTATATCTGTTGTATCTGTGTATTGATCTTTTGGGTTGTCGTATTGAAACTATTAGATATGGTGTACACGACTTTGGATTTATAAGAGGCATGGCACTCAATGAAAAATTAATAATTTTATTGGGATGAGGGGAGAAACATTTTCGAAGTACAGTGGACTCTCGATATATTCCCGCTCGATGAGGGTGATTTCTCACCAAAATTCAAAATCGTATCCCTGCTTATATTTTGTGAATAACTACTTAGTGATCCAAATATTATTTAATACTACTAAGATTATAAAAAAATTATCTAGCAAGGACGCAATTTCAAATTTTTGTGAAAATCACCCATATTAAGCGCTCGTACATCGAGAGTCACTATAAGATATTCATTTTCCGATCTAAACAAATTTAACATTATTGGAGTATACTATAATGCCTCATTTATAATTACCAATAGATAGAAATCATTACATAAGTATAATATATCCCAAATTCTTAATATGAAAAAAGTAAAGAGTGCTATATGCAAAGTTATGAATAATCGAATATGCTAACGAAAAATACATGAAGATTTGAGAATTTTCAACTCTCCTTGTTAGTCTTTTCTTGAATTTCTTCGCGCAAAAATATACATATTATTCAAATTATAATAAAGTATTAAAATAGCAACCTGCAGCAAATCTAACAAACAATCCGATTTTCAAAATTAATTATATTGTGCGTTTGGTCAATAATCCAATCTGAAATTTTGCAGAATTTTGTTTATGTATGGATATTATCAATCATGGTTTCATATATTAATTCCCATTTTTCACAATCTATGATTATCTTTTTGTAGACGTTTAAGTGGCAATTTAATAGTATATTATGTACCTAGGGAATAAAGTGAGCGAGTAAATGCCTGCGTGTGGTTCGTCATACACGCTGGCAATCGCTGGCTCACTTTATTCTCGCGTGCAATATACAATTTTTTAACATATCTACCAAAAAGAACATTTGAAAAGTGGACTTTCAGTAATATGCCTCGAAGCCGTCACAAAAGTTATTCAATTATCATTATTTTTCTTTAAATAATTGTACTAACAGATGAGACTTCCTTGAAAGAAAGTAATATATTAGTATCATAAAGATAACAACTTTTACATGATTAGAGCTATAACGTTCTTGAGTAGATCTTTGACCCCGATATAATCATAAAGTATACAGTCACCCATTAAATTAATACAGATTATTTATTTTGTTCGTTATACAATATCGTTTAAAACAGGACTTTTGAACAGCATGGTTGCAACATTAGCTCTGCAGAACAACACTCTATATCAAAATAATTGTTCCATCATTTTTTACAGTTTCTACCTTACATTTGTTGACAAAAATATATATACATCGTAATATGAACATTATGCGACATCTAAAAATTATTATTTCTCAGTTTGATGAGATATTTCGTCCAAAATAGAAAAAGTATCTGACAATATTTTGCGGTCGAAAATTTGCCGAAGCGTTAAAACTTGCCAAACTATGTTTCAAACATTTTACAATATTAGAAGAAAAACGAACCTTTTACTAAAAGAAAACTAATAGAGTTTCTAGTGAAAATCGGTACAAATACAATTTTCTAATACCTTGCAGTTACTAATGAAATTCAGGTAACAATTATTAAAAATAAGAGATATCATTTTACTATTTTTCTTAACTCAACGTGAAAAGTTAAAAATGAAATATTGAAATTCAAAATATTTTATCTTTTTCATCATTAGGAGCCGCTATAAATAGTTATTTTCACGAAAATCACTTAACAAACATCACAATAAAACTATACTAAAAATGATAATAGCCCCAAACTAATCATTTCACCAAAGCGTTTGATAACTATCCCCTACCGCAATTATTTTTCTGAGTGCATAAAAACCTCCACACGAGTATAATTCCCATTCCCAAGCAAGAAACATCCACCATTTCTTTCAGAAATCCGATGCCCGGACCTGAGCTCCTCGGCCATTGAGGCCTTCTGCGTGTGGAACAACGTGGCGGTGTCGTGCGAGGTGCCGGCCCCCGTCGGCACCACCGCCACCCTCAAGTGCCGCAAGGGCTTCGTCCAGGAGGTGACCTACACACCGTCCTACAAGAACGTCACCTGTGCACCCGAGGGCAACTGGACTCCCCAGCCCGTCAAGTGCGTCAAGAAGCCCAAGAGGGTCAAGCTCGTGCTCGAGGGCGACATGATCATCGAGGATTAGGATGGATAGAGTGATTGGATTTGACTTTTTTTTCGTGAATTTATCACTGTAAATAAGTGCATAGAAATAAATTGTTTAATAATTACTGAACTGAATAAATTAACTGTTTAATAATTTTTTTTTAAATCTTTTTTGGCAAGATAGCTGTTTGGTGATTTTTTTATGATTTTTAGCACGTTGAAGACACAAATTATTTTTCAATGATTCTTTAACAATAGTATGAACATAGAGGTGTAAAATAAATTTTGTATGCTAATATTTCTGTTGTAAACAGGAAAAATACGACTTAAGGCCACTTTTTTGAAAATTGAGCTTTTTGTGATTTTTGTATCCATGATGAAAATGCAAAATATGGAAAATCAATTTTCCAGTTAACCACAGATTTAATTTTTTTTCTTTCATTGAAGATAATACAGTTCTATCTAAATTGATAGAATGGTATATATATATTTACAGGAGCGACCAAAAGTTTAGAGTCCACAAAGATATTTACATTTAAATAAATATATTTGTTTGTGCAATAAAAGTAAATTCAATTTTATTCTCTTTAAGATATCACCAAAATATTTTTTTAAAAATAACTTTAACACAAATTACTGACTATTGAAACCGCCTTTGAAATTTGTCCTATTATTAAATCAATTTAAATTTTGATTCTAATTTTTAAGCTTTGTTCATTCCCTCATAACTTTTCTTAAAGTTCATTTAAAATAAATTTGGTGTTTTCTTAAATAGAATAAAATTTAGTTTCATTTGCTTTTTTGGAAATTATTTTACGATTTTTTCATTCAAAGTTATAGGTTGTAAAACACAAAAACAAATAATATCTGTATTTAAATGCAAAAATATTTGGGGGCTCTAAACTTTTGGCCACTACTTTATATGTATAATTGTATAATTGCCAGTTTAAATTAAAAATTTTGATTCATTAATTTAAATTTAAATAATTATAGAACATAATGAAATCCTGGACGTCTTATTAAAAATAGAAGTTTTTTTATTTATTTGTCTCAAATACCAGTAAACGTGTATTTACAAATACGAAGGTACAAGGAAAAAAGATGAAACAGTAGTCAACATATAGTCTTTTTTAATTATGTATATTTCGTATTCAAAATATAATAATGAACATTACACATGATGCTAGCTCTCATACCGCGACAGGCAGCGAAAGAACCGTCGCTTACATTGGTACCGTGTTGTAATTTTTTTTTTATTTCTCGAGCGCGTACATCAGCGGCTAACATCTAGAAGAAACAGATCGAAGATTTCAAAAAGGGCAATTACTACGTATGAAAATTTCACCTCGAATCGGCTTGAATCACCATTACTTTCTTTTAAGTTTTGTGTATGTGTATTCAAAAATCTTATACTTTAACACTCGCTTTCGCTTCGGTACAAAGTTATCCTGTGTATCAAAATCTGTTCGCCGCTAGACATTAGCTTCGAGTTGTCCATTCGCTCCGCTGTTTTATTTTTGCAATACAGTAACTATGATGCATAGCCCCTTAGTTAGGTAGATTAGATCGAGAGTATTTAGGTAGACAAGCAAAAGGCCCATGCGCTCATATTTTTTATTCTTTTTACCGTTTTTTCAATCACATGCACGTATATTTTTTCTCATTCCTCTCACGCGACAATCCATATATTCCATCCCAGTTTTCCTTATATAATTCTTTTAAAGCCCCGAAAAATTTGTTTGTTATACTCGATGGATATTTGATTTATAATACAGTGGCAAGAAAAAACAACACTCAAACCGCCTTAACTCTTACGTTATTCCATAATTATTATGTATTCATCACAGTGATAAACGAAAAATATATGTATAATATATATATTTATATATATCATTTTCTTGTACAGAATATTCTTTTATAATCATCGTAATCGGATAGAAATAGCCACCTCCCGTTTACTTTACACGTTCGTTAGCTTTTTACAAGTTTTCATCTCTTTTTTGTTCCTCGCAGAGTTTCTCGGCTCTTCGACCAAAAGTCACGATATATACCTTTTACATCTTAGATTCTAGAAAAATTATTTCTTTCGTTTCAAAAACTGCGCGTTACACATACTCGAAGTTTTTCCTCGCCGTTTTCTTCTCTACGCGTCACTAGCAAATGTACTGTGCGTAATCAAGAAAAAAAAGAGCGCAGGAAAATCAAGGGGCAAAGGTTAGTTGTCTCCGATACGGAGAAAGCGTTACACGCTTTCGTTTTAGACATAGATCCTGTGTATACTTCATTTATTTTTTATTTTTTGTTATTTATCCTTATTAAACATCTAATTCTTCTTTTTATTTACACTTATAAATAATTTCGTTGCCACCGACACCTAAGGTGTGCTTTTCTTTTATAGCTGCGAACATCAACGAAAAGCATCGATTCTTAGTCGTGAAATCCGTCGACGAGAAAAAATTAAAGACGTCGAGAGTATATCTCGCTTTACAAATTGACCTGTACACTTTCGTTTGCGAACATCATAATAACAATTTACATTAGAAAAAGAAATGTCGGAGTACAATGCACGGTATTGGTACAGTTTTCGGTATTTACAAAGTACAAAAAATTTGTTATTGTAGTTCGGTTCCTTTGAAATTTAGGAATCGCAGTATATGTGACAAAATATTGGTTCTTTCTGGATTTGCTCGAAGAAAATACTTTGCTAAATTTCTGGAACGTAAATGCAATTGTAGTATCCATAATTTCTTGTTTACGTATGCTTAACTTACTTCGTTTAAAAGTTAACGTTAATAATTTGCCACCAAATACTTAGTTAGATGCAATACCAGGCAGAGTTAATAAATTATTAAATAATGGACCAAAATATAATTTTTTCAATAATAATAAATAAAAAACAGCATTACATGCGAGTTTTTGTGCTGCCCTGTTGAATATCATTTTAAAAATTGATCCAAAAACATTGTAAAAATTTGTCGCAATAACTTCTCGAATCATCAGAGAAATATATTAGCTCAAAAAAAAAAACAAGTAATATAATAATATCAGTCATAAATCTAAAAAAAAGAAATACGCAATTCAAAGACCACCTTTCCTTCTACGTGTAGTAAGTACAGCAGAATTTCGTAGAGAAACCTTCGACCGAAATACGAAGTAATTACCTAGCGTTTCTCTTTTTCCTATTCGTCTTCTTAAAAACAATCTTATCTATACAATATTTAAATTATTATATACATTCATGTGCATCCAGTCGCCGAGTACAGACTACAAAATTTGTCACCTCTGGCGTCGACATTTATAATCAAGGTAGTTTTCCATTTTCTTTTTATCAAATCTCTGCTAGAGCCACTTTCACTCGGATCGATGTTTGAAAAAAGTGTCATTTTACTTATATATACCCTGATAGTATTTACAGGCTGTTGCACTTTTTTTGCTTTTCGTTCCATTATTCATTTTTTTTTGCGTTCTACAGTAAAGTCGTCTATTCATCGTCCGTAGACTTTTACACATTGGTCGCGTTTGGAGACTGCTGTCAAAACCGTTTTTTCAACTAATTTTTTGATCATTCCTCGAGCAACGTCTTACGTCCGTTTCGTAAAAATTTTTATACGTTTATTATATTATATATTTGTATTTTTTTTATATATTTTTTTGCGTAAGTTAAAATAATATACGACGATGCTCGAAGAATCATCGACGTTTTTTTTCATTTCGCAAAGGCACACAGCGCCGTTTTCTCTTAATCACGTCGAAAATCGTCCTTCATAAAATTCTCCTTTAAAAACAATATCGAACAATTTGCATCATTTTCCGTCGACTTGATTTATTTTCAAAGGAATCTTCTAGTAAAGAACGACTGTAGTTTCGTTGCTTTAAACTCGTAAATGTACAAAGAAAAGTTTCACTTCGCAGAAGAATATATAACAAATGTCAGAAAAAGAAGCTCGCGGCAATCAGAAAACGATCGACAACTATTTCATAGCTGTCGATGGAAAATAATTACTAGGCTCAGTGCCGTATAAGAATCACCAGTGATTCGTCAATTCTTGCAATCAAAATTGTTTACTTCGTTACAAATATATTAATAGATCCGTCGTACAAAAACTATGAATCTAGTATTAGTAATAACAAAACAAAAGGATTCTTGCTTATCCGGTTAGACAGTAATTATTACATTAGTAACTTGTAGCACTGAACCCGGTACAGAGGAAAAGACCCAGAAATATCATAAAAACTAATTTTAATATATTAATGCCTGAGATAAAATTTAACGTACTAATATATAAGTATTAATTAATTAGTCAATCAATTAATTACAAATCTAAAGTCAGGATGGTAATCTTCAAACTTATAATTCCAGCACGATCAAATCAACAATTGAACAAAATGAATGTCCACATTAGCCAGCTCATTATCTATCCCAGGCATCAACCAGTTAAAATCTAATACAACCTCCCCCAATAATCCACCCCAGCCCTCGACAATAAATATATATGTTTATAGTATTAGTAGACGGACAGCAGGCTCCTCGGTTCGCAGGGTCATCGTCAATCTCCTCGTCTCCTCTCTCCGGTGCGCAGATCGCGGAAAATTCGTTATTCCCCGAATCCGCGCACTATCTTGCACACACACACACACACATACACATGTCCAATTTAAATATACATATCTATAATATATATAAAGGTTCGTTCCTCAACGTCGCGTCGCGAATCGATCGTATATGGAGATGTATCGTAGTCGCAGTCATCGTCGTCGTCGTCGTTGCTGTTGTGGTTGTTGTTGTTGTTTTTGTTGTTGTTGTTTACGGGAAGCTGAGCGCGACGGCTACACATCATCTCGACAGGATGCTGCAGAGGAGCGTCGTGCCGATTGATAGGGCGACCGAGACCCTCGTCAGCGACGACGACGAGGCCGAACTCGAGGCTGCCCTCATCAAGTCCTCGCACACACCTGCGGATAGAATAGAATTATTTAGTATTCATGTGTTTAGTATTTTTCATTGTTTATTCTAAAAGTGTTTTATTTTTATTTCAATTTTTTTACAAATAACTAATGAAGTCAATATTAAAGGAAAAAAAGAATTAATTCCATTTGTTCAATCTCTTGGTATGACGCTTAAGGAGAGGTCGGAGCTTACATGCAGTTATGTAGTTACCGACAATTTCGAATTTTTCAGTATTTTCATTCAATCTTTAATTTTTCTCAATTATCTCAGTTGTCCGGTGTTCCTTAGTAGATTGAGCACACCGGACAACTAAAGTTTGTAACTTTTATGAACAATTAAATTAGAATAATGTCAAATTCAATGCAAAAATCTGTAATCGGCTCCGACCTCCTCTTAAAGTTGAAAAAAGAATCTTAAAAAATTATGAAATTTGGACCGAAAAAAGAAACGCCATAATTCTCAACATTTTTTTATCTTGTAAAATATTATTTCAAATCGTTATTATCAATAGATATTACAGGGTAATTTTTTTAATGTCACAATAAAGAAAAAACAAAAAATAAAATATTGCAAATTATATATTCCTCCTATTATAAAAGAAAATACTACTACTACTTCATAGCTGAAATATTTAAAACAAGTTTTTAAATCTTCTATACTTCTATAGGACAAACACCGTAGAATACAATATTTTAAACCAAAAGAAAGGATGTAAATACAATAGACCCAATTAAGAAAAAAGAAAAAAAACACGAACCTTGATTGGCGAGTTTGTAGGTCCACTGATCGGCGGCGCCGCGCTGGCAGAAGGTCTGCGGCCTGGAGAGCCAGAGCTCCTGCTGCTCGACCCGGCCCACCTTGCCGGGCAGCTCCTTCGTGCTCTCGCTCAGTCGCATCGAGACGCACAGCGTCTCCTTCTCGGTGCTGGACTTGTTGTGCGAGACTATCGTGTACGAGGTGCCGTTCTCCTCCCAGCTGCCGTGGCACGAGTACGCTGAAACTTTAGAACGAAGGTTACATCGATTGCGAAGCTTGCTGGTTCTTGGGTTTTGTGTTTCAGATGTGTAGGGGTGCATTTTTTTTGGAAACGTTTGGGGGTGTTGATTGAGTTCTGAGTCATATGTATTTGATGCAATGTACTTTTTTGCTTTAATAAATTTATTTGTATGCTCAGAGAAATATTGCAGCCGGAATTAGTATTTACGTTTGTACTTTTGAGGCGTGGTCGATTTTTTAATAAAAATTAGCATATTTTAATAAAAATTGTCAAATCAATAATAATCAAATTATTATAAATATGGACATTTTTACGATTAATATACTAATTTTCATTGAAAATTGTGTATGTTCGCAATGTAAAAATAGGACTAGTATAGTAAATTTTGCTACATAGGTAATTTTTCTCAGTGTAGTCTAATTTGCTTGAAAAATTATGTAATAGACGAGTTTAATAAAATAAGTGTGAGATACTACATTTCTAAATGTAATTTGTTAAATTATGATAAATATTGTAAAGAGATAACAAAATTTAACTCAGTAAAATTAATCAAAAACAATTTTATTTGCTATCTTTCCATTTCTAAATAAAACTGTTTTATTAATATGAATCTTATCTAATTTTATGTATCAACAGAACCCCATCGTATTTAATTCCATTGAACGATCCAGACAATCAAAGTTTTGCTAATGTAGAAAAAATTGTTCGTACAAAGTTCATCTATACTCCACAATCAATTCTACATGATTCTATACACATGCTACATCAAAAGCTCAAATACGCTTTCCAAAAGCGTTCCAAAAGCACTTTTTTCGCCATTCGATGCTCCTGACAGAGACTGACACGCTTCAAATTTCTCGAAGAAACTAGTTTCTTTTCAAGAGCCTCTTACGAAAAATAAATACTCCGACCAAATCTATCACTACTTCGCAAGTTCCAAAAAAGTGTTAGTCTTTATCAGAGAGAGTCTAAAATGCGCTACTTTTTACCAAAGGACTCGAAGTAACATTAATTTATTGTTTAAGAACTTTGAAATGTACCAGTCTTTGTATACTCTCTAACAATCAAACAGTAAGTAGTAACCAAATCCACTAATTCAGCGGTGAATATTAATTTTTTCACTGTCAATAATGTTCCCTGCTGAATCAGTCGATATTTTATGAGATTTTATGAAAAACACTGTTTATCTTAAATATTAATGACAAAAAGAGTCTTGTTAAAACACACTCATAAGAATATTACCACTAAACTTTTTGTTTCCATATTCAATCATCCTAATCATTTCATAAAAAATCATCAAAAATATCCTATCCATCCCTTCAATTCAATTCACTGGCAGTGCCACTCTTCGCCAATTCACATTTTACCGAGTAAAGAAACCGTAATCTATCCATCCTCCGAACTCACCCATATCGCTTCTCTTGCAGGACTCCTGGATCCTCATCTCGCTCTGTCCGCTGGACGTGCAGCCGATCTGCACGTCCGCGTTCTGGCAGTCGTCGGCGTTCAACCCGCTGGCGTCGTTGCTGTCGTCCTTCCAGGCGCGATCCGAGAGTCGCGAGGCCTTGGCGAAGCGACGATGCCGACGGGACAGCTTGAGCTGGGGCGTGGAGACCAGGTCCAGGACGGTGTAGCGGCCCGGCTGCGGACAGGAGCGCTTGTGCAGCGTCGGAGCTGCAAGCGGAGAACAGGGTGAGATGAGTTTGGTGCTTTGGTTTTGGAGTGCTGGGGTAGGCGGGGAGAAAGTTATCGAGGTAGTTCGAGATTGGAATTTCTTGACTTGGATTTTACCGATCGAGAAGGATGGCCTTGGACTTTAACGATTGAGAAGGTTGATAGCAATTGATTATATATATACAAAGTAACGTTTTTAATTTTTGGGTTGATAAACTGATGGAAACTATTTAACTGGATATTACGAGGCATTTCACGGTTGAATTGAATCAATATGACCCCGGTAGAATATTGCCCGCGAGAAATGCTATATGGCAATATAGAAGAAACTGCTAATAAACCGCTAATAAGCTATCCTATTTTACACAGAAATTGCCGAGGAAAACCGTTTCATGTAAATGATATTAAGACTGTCGATAAACTGCACAGTTTTGCTTTTTCATTTCTACTAGGGAAAAGATTCATTAGTTTATATGATCGCAATATATGTGCAAATTGTAGCTTAATTTGCGTAAACACTTTAACGAATAATAAATTTTTGTTATTATTGATTAAATTCAACTTTAAACCTATATGGTTTAGTTAAGTATTTTCCATCGATTTAAAACCCTAAATTAAAAAAAAAATACTTAAGATGAATTATTATTGATTTTAAGTGAAACAATTTAGTTTTGATACGGGGTGTACAAGGAGTATAATCTTAAATATACTCACAAAATTATACAGAACTAAGACATTAATTCAATGTTTTAAAAGAAAAGTTCAATATTTTGATGAAGGACATGCGAAAAAAGATTCAAGAGTTCAATCGAGTAAAATTCGTAGAAGAGTTGAATATTTGTTTGAATATTTATATAATGATACATTATTTCTTGTACAATCGTTAAGATTTGAAGCAGAAAGCTAGAAATTTTAATTGACTTCAACACTCTTAATCGAGTTATAAAATAATAAAACTGAATTTATCTATTTACCAGTATTAAATTTAAAATCAGTGCATACGATGATACGACTTTAAGATTAACTTTTAATATTTAAAATAGTGAGTAATAAGTAAGTAAGTTTTTAATTTATTCTATGAATTAATTAATAGTTATAACAGCTTACTTATTAACGTTGAGAACGGCTGCTTTGATGGATCGTCGAGTGAACAGGCTTCATGAGGCATAATCATCTTTTGACCTGAAATTCATTGCAGCGTAATTAGTTTTCAATAATAATACATTTCGATTTTAACTAAATGCGACATATCAGTTTATTATTTAAAATTATCAAAAGAAGCAATAATTTAATAACTATGTTTACATAATTGATTTTAAATGTTAATTTAGGATGCAGTTCAACCATTCCTAAATAAATAGTGATTTAATAACTAATTATACCTAATTTATTTACAAAGAAAATTTAGGAGAAAATTAAAAATGAAAATTAAATTTTTCTTACTTGATTGTTGAACCTCAATGACGTGCCCATCCCGCTTGTGAAAGATCATGCAAACATAGCCAGTGTCGCTGTAATTAAAAATAAATATTTGATAAAACGTACTTCAGTGGCAACCTGCTTCTTAAATCCCTTGTTTTAATACAAAAGAGTCAAGTTTCAGTTTTTCTTGTTTCAAACTTCGTATTCAAGCGATGAAAGAATCTAAAGGATTCTTTGAATGTCAAAAGATCTGCGATTTAAGAAGGTCTTTACTTTATTTCTATTTAAGCTTCTTTGAAACAGTTTTCAAGTCCTTTAATGAAAAAACTTTTCTTCAATGCTCTACAAGATTTAAAATAAATATAAGATATCTTTTGAATTTCAACATTATAATAACTACAATATCTTTTACTGAGACACTTAACGTTCCTTCCATATAATATTAACATTTTTAAAGTAAATTTTCTTATAATAGCATGTAGCGATGGGTTGAAATTTAAGTATTATGAAAGGTGTTTAAAATAAGTGTACTGGCTGAAATTGTAATTGTAAAAGAAAAATAGACTAATTCAAATTTATGTTTAATTAAACACAAATTATTGTTTAAATCTATAATAAATGTTTAATAATTTAAGAAACATATCTTTTAGCAGTATTAGAATAAGTGCTTGTATAAATTTATATTTAAAAGAGTTTTTAAGTGTTCGTTACTACAAAGGTCCTAGAAAATTTGGTGAAATTTAATGTAACTAAATATTTATTGTATCTGTTACCGTAAAATTATATTAATCTTAATGCTAAAAACTATAATTACTGATACAAAAACATTGGTTAAAGTAATTTTACACATTTTTAGTAAAAAATTACAGATATAAGCGAAAAATGTTATTTTGTTCAGTTGTTTCACTACAAACATAGTAGTACTTCTCACCCTATCGATATACAATAAATTTAATTCCGAATGATGATAATTTCCAGGGAAACTCACCATCCGCTTGTGACGTGGGCGACGAGCTTGACTTTCGGTCCCTGCATGTCGTCGTTCGGATGGATCTTCTCGAGATTGTGACAGACGACCTTCTCCTCGCGCATCATGTTGCCCTCGCCGTCCTTGAACGCGACCTTCAGCGTCGAGTTGCCGGTGGTGAAGTGATAGTTGGCCGAGCCGTCCAGGAAGTGCCAGTCGTGGTGCTGGGTCACCCACGATGGGTACTTGCATCTCACGTGCTCCTTTTCCTCTGTTAAGAAAAAGGGGGAAAATGAGTTTTCATCTTTTCGGGAGTTGAAGCAAATTATTTGTGAACCAAATGTTACATAAAAAATGTATTAATGCAGAGCTTTGAAAAATTGGGGTCGATCCAATGACTGTTTCAAAATTCTCAAAGTGTAAAAAGTTTATGGATCTTATAGCACCCACTACAACTTTAAGAGTTCACATATATCTTTAATTTAAAAGTAGTGATTTTTTGGTACTAATAATGGTGCATTTTAAGTAATTAACCAGATCTATAATAAAAAAAGTATATAATTAAGTAGTTGTAAAATGGCAAACCTTTTGTGAAATTGAATGTTCGTGCGCCTTCGTTGACGGATGTTAGACCATTGCAGCTAGGATCACCAGACTGGGATATAAGATATCCAATTTTTCCATTTCGATGAATTTTCTCGTATAAAAAGCACCTGCAATTTTAAAAAATAATGACGTTACTCCATATGCTCGTATTACAATCTAATTTTCTAAATGTACCTCAAAGTAAATCAACAAATTCGAAATATCATTTCTCAGGAAGTATGGACATTCACGAATTTTAGACTTTTGCTGTTAAATGACAGAACTTTACATACTGGATTACACGCGTATTGTAATTCTAATAAACATAATACAAATTCGTTATTCTAAATTTAACACATGTGTAGAGTACAAAAGAATATTATAAATACTAATTATTTATAGATTTTGAGATGACTTTCGTTATTTTATTTCTGATGAATTAAAAACATATTCTTAATCAACATATAACACTAGATATATTGTAAGTCTCCATATTACTGCACTAATCTCCCCTACGAATATATAATTTAAATCCAGGCGATACTAATGTATTACAATCAAAATGACTATAGGTATGCGAACTGCACGACACTTCCCCATGAATACAATTTCCCCTCGAAATCCCGTTCGTTTACTATCGAATCGAATATAAACATTGCAAAACACACATCCCACATTCTTCCAACGTCCATCACCATGAAACCCCTTAAAAACACGACACTTCCCATGCACTCGCTCGCTCACTCACTCATTCGCTCACTTTCTTCTTCTCTCTCATCCTCACTAAAACGGAATAGCACAAAGCAGCAGTAGTAGCCTCGCAGCCTGATTGATTTATTTATCAATTGCGCCTGCGGGCAATTTGTCCGCCGAGAGACTCTCTGCACACACACACTCTCTCTCTCTCTTTCTCCTTTCAATTACTCATCGCTCTCTCTTGCTTGTAATTCGCTCTAAGCTCCGGGGGATCAATGTCGATTGAGCGCGCGCCTCGGTCCTTTCGTTAAATCGAGGCAGCTCGGCGCAGCTCTGGGAGTTTTTTCGTGCGTGAAGACGCTGCATGCGATACATGATGATGCGCGAGCGCGGTTAAAAAGAGAGAGAGAGAGAGAGAGAGGCCTTGGCAATTAGGTAATTAGGTAATCGTGCGAACTTGAAACTGCGAGAGTGCACGGCTGAATGGAAGCTTGCGGGATGTTGGGCGAAATGGTGAATGGTGATTGGCTTGATTGAGGTAATGAAAGTTTTAGAGAAAATTAAATTGATTGATAATATATGTAGGGTGTTTTATTTTTTTTATGAATAATGTAGTGAATAATGGTACGTGTGATGGCCCTGCTAAAAAATAGTCGAGTGGAATTGGCTACTTCGCTAATTTTTTTATTGTTGCATTGAGTTAAGAGTTTAAATAGAAATTCGGTAAAAGGTAGCTAATTACTGGTCAAATGTAACCGTAAACTTCTTACAGTTTAAAATTATTTGTAAAATCTTAATATTTATATTTAACCTATATGGAGAAAAGCGAGAATATTTAAAATTTGGAGAATATTAAGAATCACCGTTTAAAACGAAGTTAGTTGATTAAACAATTTAGTTTAATTTAGTGTAATTGCTTTTATCGCTTTAATGAAACACTTTTCACTTATTTACTTACCAGGAACTGATGATCAAAATTGTTAATTATATCACTTGGTTTCTAATCGTCTTTCATATAAAACTATTATTTTGAGGTGTAAGAATATTTATTAATTTAATTTGAAATTTTCATTTCAAATATATTTTTACGCGGTAAAAATTTCATTATTTGAAAAAAGATTCTTTATGATTCTCTATACGATAAATAGATAAATACGATAAGTTGATAACTTTTCAAAGAACAATGTAATTTGGTATAAAAAATAAATTAGTTTTTAGATAAGCGATTCAATTCATTAATTTATAAACATTAATAATTGTTCTTTCTAAAAAAATTAAGACCGGAAGTGAAGCATTATATAATTCGATAATACAATTGTCCGATTAATAAAAGTGCAAAAGCAGCAGCTATTTTTCAATTATAAAATCTGAACTATTATATTTAAAGAAAACTTAAAAAAAATAGCGTTTATATTGATTAGGAAATATAATATAATTATTGCGTTTGAATTTAAAAATATACTTGATTTACTATGCTTACTGTCTATTTATCGATAAATCGAATAAATTATCGATATCGTAAATTTGTAATTCGTACAAAGTATAAACATCGGTCAATCATAAATTATTATTTAATAATTGCAGAAATGTTAATGCATTTATTTTTATTACAATCTAACGCGAAGCAACCAATATATTATACCGAGAAGTCTTTGCCATTTGGCGAAGCGCGAGCGCGCCGTCAATGGAACGGAACGAGATGCTCAGGCTAATGCGAGCTGCATGAGGGTAATAGTCGCATTGATGGAAACAGTGGCTATATCGAGTGGCTCGCTTATATTAGTCACTGGAACAGTTTAAGTGGCCTACCAGCAGCTTACCGTAAGTACTTGAGTTCTAAATAATTCAGAGCGACATTTTCGCTCTTTGACGGATGAGCTCGGACGAGTGATCGATTTGGACAGATTTTTCATTCTCATGCAGCTCGAACGAGATCTCGATTCGTGGGTACCGTGGTATTTAATAGTTCATTTATGGAAATCGTTAAATATTTGATATTCATTTGATAAAGGGAATTTCTTAAATTATTTATGTAGGTATGTATACTATGTATATCTATGTATGTTGAAAAATGTAAGGTTATTAAATTTAGATCACATATTAAAATAACTATTGCTTTTACATTTTGTAATATTTAATAATCAAAATAATAATAAATATGACATATACTAGTGAATTCATCTGTAGTAGGAGTTATTTATAACAATAAATAATAAATATGTCTTATTTCATCATCCCTAGTCCACGATAAAACGTACGTTTTCAAAGCACTAACTCCTACAAAATCTATTAGAAAAAAGAAACACTCAAAACCAAGCCAAAGTCAACAATCAATTCCAAAATCATGCTTCCCCCAGACATCCCAATCACGCACACCCGATCCCCATAACTCTCCCGACCTATCACCATCCCTATCATTGTCGACGAAAACTCTCGAGCGATAAAGATAAAGAACTCGAAACAAAAGAAAAAAGCGAAGAAGCTCCTAATACAATCTCTCGCTTCCGTCGACGAAGAAAAAAAAGAAAGCAATACGCAAGCCCGTGTTCCGTATCTCGCGTAACCAATTGCGGCGATTAAGAGTACAGGAGATATAGGGATAAGGGATCGCGCGCTCACCTGAAGGTCTCCTCGCTGGCCTGCTGCCTGCCGGCTAGCTTTATGGTCCCGAGCAGGTACATGTTCCAGCCGTCTTTCCACGTGGCCAGGCACTGCAGCTCCTCGGCTATGAGTGGGAGAGAGAGATGCATTAGTCGATGGGTTGGACATTTTTTGGGGGGGAGAGGGTATCTCTTTTTGTTGTTTTTTTCTTAATGAGAGACAGAGACAGGTGCGAGCAGAGGAGAAATAGATAGCTTTGTCGTAAAGTGTCTTTTCTGTAGACGGGGAAAGAATTGTGTAGTATGGTTTATTTATTACTGTGCGCATTTTAAAATAAATCGAAAAAGAACTATTCTTAATATTAAGAAAATCTGTTTATCTTCGTTTTAAAAATCATGTTTTATTTGTTTTTTTGTGCGCCTTTGTTTCAAAAAAAGGGCACGCTAATACTATGGACAGGCTCAATAATACGGATTGTGTTGACCCAGTTTTCGAATTTGTATCGGAAATTACGGTAATTCCGCCACTGCATTTTTCAAGTAAAATGAAACTATTTTTAAAATGTATTATACACTTTCTCTCAGCACAGAATTTAGAAGCTCAGGAAAATGTATCAGTTAAATAATTGAAAATATACCAGCATGTGTTTATCAAATGACTGTATAGAAAATAAAGATTACATAATCTATTCGAAGCATTAATTATTGCTTCATTTTGAGGGAACATCAATATACGTAATATCAGCGCTTTTCTAAAAAAAAAAACAAAAAAAAAACAGAGATACGTAGTGAGATATTCATTAGACGTGTAAAAACACATTTTTTGTTACTTTCTTGCAAATATTATCATTGTTAAAATATAAATCTATAAATTAGTCCTATTTAATTTAATTTTGAAGCTTAAATTTTATTAAATTAATTCTGTTAATTAATTTGAGTTAATTTAAGTTCAAAGCAACATATTTATATAAAAGCGACTACAAAAATCTTCCTTTTCTTTTCCGGTGTCGTCTTCAAAAGAGTACGTATTATATTATTCTTACGTCTAAGAAGCAGCCTACCAAAACTATTTGTTCGTTATACGAGTTCAGTTCGACGTACAGTTCCACCAGTTCTAGCTAAATCATACAAAAATAACCTCATATTTTTTTCGACCAGCAAGAGGGCATCTCGGCGCAAGAGGGTTAATCGAATTACTTTGATAATCCATTTAGCAGCCTGATGGGAGACGGAGAAAGGCGACTTCGTAGCTTTATACACAGTTTTATCAAGCTGCGATCCACAGAAGCCCCGTGAATGACCCCACGGCGCTTCCTCCTTGTACGCACTGCACACCCTTTATTCTGATTTCTCTCTCTCTCTCTCTCTCCTTGTTTTTTGTTCTCGACGTTCCGCCTCTGCGTTCTTTTTTTCTCTTTTTTCTTTTAATTGGGCAGCGGCGCGGCGTCGTGTATCTTTATTCGAGGGCGATTTATGAAAGTACAACGTTTTAATTAATGTTTCGGGCTTCCCTTTTTTTCTTCTCTTTGTCGGTGGTTCGTGCGCGGCTTTTCTTGGGAATGACGTGCTTTGTTGGTGATTATTGTGGATTTGTGGGTGAGTTTGAGTACGGAGTTTCTCTCTTTTTTTAACGAATGGAATTTAAATTTAATTATGAGATCCGCAGTGTTTCTGCACAGGATGTAGTTGATAAAATAATAATAGTTAAGTTAAATTTAATTTGAAAAATTAAATTTACGATGTACCTTGCAGAAATATTATTAAAATTTTGTACAGATAATGTTGAAGATAAGCTTATAAAATGATGAGCATAAAATAATAGTTTTATATAGTTTCTATTTGTAGAATTCTCTAAAATTGACTCGGTTTAAAATATTAATAAAATTCTAGTATAACGAAAATTCTTAAGCCGAATGAATCTACCTTACAAATTTAATTAACGCGCACCACCGCAAACCAGAATTTATTCCTATCCAAATGAATTTTCCTCCACTCCTTGCGAGCAAAGTAAAATCCTCGCCGACGCTCTCAAGTAATTTTCACTTTACAGCCGTTTCCTAAATAAAACTTTATTGATCCGGCGAACCGCGGAAAAATCCAGCCTCAAACACCACGACAAGAAAACACACAACACCGCGCCGGCAGGACCAAAATACCCTCGGAGTGGCTGTACAAGAAAACTTTGGCGCGCTCGGAGTAAAAAAGCGCACAAAGCCGCAAAGCGGCGCGGGCCCCTCTACAGTTACACACGTGTAGCGAGCCCCTAAACGGATTACTATAGTTTTATAGTGATTCAATTGTAGAAGGTCCGCTATACCGGTGTGCAATAGATGCAGCTATCGCGTAATTGTTCCGGGTATTACTTTTTACGAGAGAAGTACGGTGTTGGTATTTTACACGCTGACCTGCATCTGCGCAGCGGGTGGTGCGGAATTTATTTGCTTTTTATTAGTGGTTAATTATGGAAATAGAAGGGTGAGATTAATTTTTTATTCGTTTTAATTTGTAGTTGTAGTTCTTATTAGGGAAAACATTTATCGAGAATAGAGATGAATATTACAAAGGATTTGATTTTTTTGTTTATAAATAATGAATAATACAGAACGTAGTTTTCTTATTAAATATAAAATCAAAAATTACTTTTAGTATTTTTTAATACAGTAGATATTTCTTTGTTGTTAAAGTTAATTTGTTTTTTTTTTGTGTCAAATAACTAAATTAATTGGCTTTTACTAAATTATGTTAAAAATGTCTTTATTAATGAAAATCAAAACTTAGGACTTCACATAATTACCCAAAAATATGATTTTAAACGTTTATTTTCAAAATTGAGATATATTACCTTACATTGAAAAATGACCAAAAAAGAATAAAGAAAGCAAAAATCTACCCAAAACATGGTAAATATAATCCCTTGACCAAAAAAGCTATATTTTTGCATACACTTTAAACCTCATTAAAACCACCGAAACACTACACGAAAGAAAGGTGGGAAGCTCAGTATCCTACCATACCGGACCGCACCATAAGTTGGTAACCACAAAGTCTTGGAATTCATCATTCACAGTATAGTAACCACGTCGACAGATTTGATTTAAAAATACACCACACGAGAAAATCTCTTTCTTCGCAATCTCTCGTCATCCGATTTCTGTCTCTCCCCCACTATCCCCCAAGCTCCTTAACATTCAAACCCCAAATTAAAAAATCTTAACCCTCCTGCGCAGAAGTTTATTTTCGTGTATATGGACTAGATCGAATGTAAGTCTGCAACAATATTTTCTGCAAATTCGTAACATTTTCTAAATAATAGCTATACTATTTAGCTTCAATTTGAGAGGTTGTAGATGTCCCAACAAAGTAAAGATTTAAATTTGTGATACAAAATGTATACAAATATGACGTGCGGTTTGGACGAGTATACTCGGCTCTCTGCGCAGGGGGGTTAATAATTTCAAGAAAGTGTTTTTCCGAATTTATAGATGCCGGAGATCAGCCCTGGAACCCGATGGGTAATTACACCCGTGTAAAAAATTAGTTTGGCACTAGTCTGGGATTAATCTGGCTTAACAAGTCTGACGAAAGTCTTGCAAAAGTCTGGTAGAAATCTGGCTTAGGCCATTATGCCAGACTTTTTCTGAAATTATGTCAAGAAAACTCATTTTTCACAAGTAAATAATTAGAGTAGTACATTAATTATTAGTATCGACTAGAATAGTGAAAATACGTACTTTTCGCTAAAATAGGAGAAAAGTTTCTTTACATATTGCAATCTTGTTTTAAATATGAATATTTGTAAAAAAGAGACAAAAATTTAGGTTACTGGGAATTTGACATGACGCGATGCTTTTGTTTTGCACATTTTGTCTAAAGTCTGGCATAGTAACCAAAACCAGACTTCTGCAAGACTTTCGTCAGACTTATTGAGCCAGACTATTGCCAGACTATTTTTTACACGGGCAGTAATGCAATCGAAAAAAATAAACAACAACACTCACTGCTGCTCTCGGCGCCCTGTATGTCGGCGCACGCCTGGTACTTGAGCAGGAGCTTGCTCTCGTCGGTGCAGCTCTCGACCTGGTTCTCCATGGCCTTGCACTCGCCGTGGCCGCGGTTGTAGCTGAAGCTGAAGGGCGGCCCGCCGAAGGGACAGGCGATCGGCTTCGAGTCCAGCCTGAACATCGAGTTCAGACTGTCGTCCGAGCGCAGCTCCGAGCACGACAACTCGAGGTCCATCTCCTCCGAGCAGTACGAGGCTGAAATTGCAGAGAGAAAAGCAGAGGTTTTGCGTTAAAATTTTGCAGTTTTTTATGCGTGTATAGTGAAACAAGAGCGGAGGAATTGGTTTTCTTTATTTGAATCTAGTTAGCGATGCGAGGGATGTTTTTCTTGATTAAAAAATGAATACATGTATAATCAGAGATTACTGTCGGATAATAGAATATAAATTATGCTATTAATCGTTTTTTTTTATAAAAAATTAGGGGGTTTTGTAAGACTAAAATGTACATTGGAATGTCTAAATATTTTTAAACAATTCTAATTGTAAAATAAGGTATCTAGAAGTAACGAATGATCTTTTGCACTGATGATTTCTATGTTACACGTGCTTTTGCTTGACATTAATAGAAGCGTTCAATTAGTTAAATATAAATTCTAACGTAGAACAGTTCGAACAAGGTAATCGCTTTTCGAATTTATAAAAAATTCATCGCGTATGACATCGATTCCATTTATTTCGTTTTCCATATATAAATTGTATTTCGAAAGAGAATTAAAAGATAATGGTGGATAAATGGTTAAAATTGATGATGTACCTTCTACATTTATTAACGTTACGACTGTTCAATAATTAAGTTATTAGTTTAATTACTTAAAAATTTTATTTCGGTATGTCTAGAACAAGTGAATATTTATTCTGGAAATGATTGCAAATTTTAATTTACAACGAAATTGAAATGGGCAAGAAATTCCGAACTGATTTTATGATTATTCTTTTTGAATTTGAAATTTTACTCTCAATTATAATAAATTTGAATGTTAATATTCAACATTTTTTCAGTATATTTAATTATATGAACTTTTGTATAATAACTTCTTTTATGATGGGTTTATAAGTGCAAAAAATTAAAAAGGATATTAAACTTGGCTTTTCTCATATTTTCAACTCTACTGATGCGTGAATGCTATAATACTTTATAATACTTTATTGTTCATAATTCTCTTTAACAGTATAATTAAATGAAGTACCTACATTTTATGAACAAGGTAACATATTCTATTAAAATTAAGAAAGAATCTACATCATGATTATTAAAACAAAAATATTATTGATAATAATTTATAAGCCATTCATTTGAATGTACGATTATCGTACACAGTAATTATAATTTTAAATTCATCAAAAATTATAATTACTGAAAATGAAATCGATTAATTTGAACATAATTAAAGTGCATAATATATGTATGTTTATTCAACTGAAATAATATTGTTATCATTATACATATACAACAGAGAACTATACTATAATAAGCAAATTAACATTTTTAGGTTAGTAATGCCGTTTATTGGTCAGGATTAGGAATTAGTCATATTTAGTCTTTTTTTAAATGCTCAGGTTATGACCTTAAAAGCGTTTTAAAAATGGGATGATTTCTACAATAATTGAGAGAATTGATACATCAAACTTTACTACTTCTGTTTGTACATCCTACGGTATAAATATAACTTTGAATATCGTTGCTTCGAGTTAACCGGGATATCGAAAGGTAAGACATTAGGAAATTATAAATCTTTCGTAATCTCAGGTAACACGTAGTAAAAATTCTTATCTTCATAGTAAAAAATGCTAAATATATATGAAACTTTATAACAAATATATAACAATTTTTATTACAACTATGGCAAATATCACAACAAATCACGTACATCCTCACTCCAAAGCCAAAATACACTAATTTCATCCCTACAATTTTCCTCGCCGTACCCTCCAATTTCACCCCAGCCACCTTTAATTCCCAACACCCTCCAATGTTCCGCACCACCAACCTCTCCCCAAAAATCCTACCACCTAACCTTCCCGAAAATCCAAATCCCACGAGCAGCACTTCCGGGAGGCCGGAGGCCTCGGCAACTTTTCCTTTTGAGCGGGCGCGCGCGCGAGCAAAATTCAATCCGCCCGGCAAAGTTTTTCGCAAATGAACATTGACGGCTCCGACGCGCTCGCTCAAAGCTCCGATAAAAGGGGGGTACGGGGGAGAGGGGAGAGCATGCCATATTTACGCGTAGTGTGCCAGACAGCCAGAGAGAGAGAGAGAGAGAGAGAGAGAGAGAGAGAGAGAGAGAGAGAGAGAGAGCAAGAAAAGCCAGGAGGTTTCCCCAGGGGCGGAAGGGCCGGCCGCGCGAGCGCTCCTTTGATAATTTATGCATTTCGGCATAATCTCTCGCGCAGCCCGGCCCGCCGCTCACCCCCAAAGTCTATATAGCTGCAGTGCGCGAGTGCGTATACACGGACGAATCCGTGGTGCTTTGGGCTTTTAGGGATGTGCGATGGGGATGTTGGGAGTTATTACTGGAGTGGGGTTGGTGGGTGTTTGGTTTTTAGTATGTTGGTAGAATGTGGTTGGATTCCAGCAAGGATTCTTTTTTTGATGATTTGTTGGTGTGTTATGAAATTTATAGTGATTTACTGTATTTGATCGTTTATAACTTTTGTAAGTGGTAATCTTTTTTTACGCAGTGTGTCGCAAATTAAAGCTCTTTTCTACTATTTTATATTTATTTGTATTAAATGATTCTTTGTACGTAGGAGCCGGGTAAAAGTTATATCAATGATGACCATTTTTAATTCATCATTCTCATGTTAAATTCCTGTAAGAGAAATTGATTTTACTGTATTTGATCGTTTATAACTTTTGTAAGTTGTAATCTTTTTTTACGTAGTGTGTCGCAAATTAAAGCTCTTTTCTACTAATTTTATATTTATTTGTATTAAATGATTCTTGGTACGTAGGAGCCGGGTAAAAGTTATATCAATGATGACCATTTTTAATTCATCATTTTCATGTTAAATTCCTGTAAGAGAAATTGATGTAACATATGAAGCAGTGTCAACAGGTCTTTCTCGAATTTTAGAAAATCTTCACGTATATTGTACGGCTTAAAGAATCAGAATTAACGTGCAAATAAAGAATAATGTGTGCCCCTATGCTTTATTTTATAACGATAGAACCGTATTAGCCAGATTTTTTTGTAGAATTCCTCACTACAGGTGCTGTAAAACAGCAAATGTTAAATTAAACTACTGAATTATGGAACCAAAGTGATCATCATTGGAAAGGTAGTTTTTACACTACCCCGGTAATGTAATTTATATGCTCTTGTCTAATTTCACAGTCCCGATTTACAGCTTCAGATTTCAAAGTTAGGTTGGAAATACATTAACTAAAATAATTGAAACATGAGCTTTTAATCATTCATTTTCTTTTTTATTACACTTTAAATTTAATTTATTAGAGAACGTATATTTAAGTAAGTGGAAAAATGCTAAAATAAGCGACTATTGCTCGGGTTTTAGAAAGGTTCTAGTTCTTCAAATATTTAGTTTAATTCATGTCGAAGCAGTCATTTTACATGTGGCTTTTTTCCAAAGTAGATCAATTTTACATTACTGAATTTTACATTTGATGCATTTTACATTCTACTGTTAAATTTTCTATGAATGCACTTTGTTAAAAAAAATTAAAGAGACGGGTAGTAATAAATTCCAACAATCATTTAAATGACATTACTGAATCGATAACTTTGATACATCCAGAAATGTATATTTTTAAAACAATTTCTGTAACTTTAGCAAATAATACTTTGCTGGCAATTATTCATTTAAAATTGTGTCTAATTGCATACAACATTACAAAAGTCCCGTGGATTTGCCCCTATAGTTCTATCTTTTCCGTTGGGCGGAACATGGAAGCGTTCTCGTTCGTTTGGGGAGCTAAAGAGAGCGAGAGATAGAGACAGAGCGCAGGGATCCCTTCTTTGCGCGAGCGGCCGCCTTTTGCGTATGGCTCTTGACTAAGAGATGAGCGCGTTTTCGCGCTCAAAATGCGAGGGGCCGCCGCGGGAGAAAAAGCGCGAGCGCCGATGCCCGGGAGATGGCCGTGTATACGAGAGAGGATCGTTAATTATTGATCGGAGCGGCGGGAGTTTTCGGAGGTGGAAATTGAAAATTTTGACGGGGGAGGGGCGTGCTTCGGAAGGGTTGAGACGTTTTTCGTTTAATTAGGGTGAAGGGCGTGTTAATGGAATTGTTTTGGATTGGAGATGATATTTAGAGAATGGAGTGTGATATAGTTCGTAGTTTAGGCTAAAGATAGAAATGCAGAATTATTTTAAGTATGCCAAAAGTTATAGGAGCATGTGGATATTTGAAATCATTTTTTAAGGTTTGCTGATCAATGCTGCATTTTAGTTTTTCTAATTTTTACTAAGTACATGCTGAATGCCTATATAACTTTTTAAAAAATTTATCCATAAAATCGTATTTGTTTTCGAACTGCATGTTTCTATGAATATTGTGGTGTAAGGCTGCAAATATATCTCTACTGACCAAAAGTTTTCTTTTAAAATAGCGTGAAAAAACAGTTGAACAATCAGGTAATAAATATAATGATTTCAAATAATGATCTTTATAAAATATTGAAAAAACTTGAAAATGCTTTCGAACATCCTTGTTACCTTCACTTTTTGAGGTCTTTATTCCTATGTTAGAAGATATACCAAACCATGTATTTTTTAAAAATCAATTACGGTTTTTTTCTACCCATTACTTGATTTATGATGTAAAACGTAAGAAATATAAACTTATTCGAATAAGTAATTTTTGGTGCAAGTTAAAGCGACAAAATTATTGATTCTAATTTGAAGAATTTCAGATGCAGATATATTTGATAATGTTCCTGGCTGAATTTAAAGCAGATCTTTGAGCGGAGATACTTCGTGAAATATTCAAATATTCTTCTTAATTTGTAACGAAGTTAAAATATCTTAAATTTTCACAAAGCACAATTTGACTAGAGATAAGGAGAAGAAAAGGTAGCTTGAGCGAGAGGGTGAGGTTTTTAGGCAAAATAAGGGTGCAGATAAGACAAAGTAAAGCCTTAAGAAGTTGCAAAACTTGTACAGACGGTTAATTATTGGTTATCGTGCGCAAAGATGGTGCGATAGAAGTTAGCAGGTGAATCTTAATCTTCCTGTAAAATTAAATGTAAACATTTCAAAAGAAAGTTGTAATGTTAAGTTTATTTCAGAATTCTTTAAGTTGGTTTATTATTATTTTAGAGATTTAACATAATTTTGTCCTAATCGATAATTAACATACCCAGACAACATCATTAATAAAAAAATTCTTACAGAATTCATGAATCTCACTGATCTTAGACATTGCTTATGAACTCTTTAAAACCTCTTTAGAATTTTTTTAACTTACATTTATAATGAATTCTTAAAGTATAGTAAAGAATTCATAAGAAGATATTTTTGTTGTCTGACAAAAGTATACAGAATCTAAAGATATACCCTTATTAGTATCATACATAATTAATTTCACAGAAACCGAATCCTTACGTACAACAAAAGTAATTCTCCCACAAATCATTACACATTTTTCTCTTTAAAATCGAGCGCAAAAGCCGCAGCGTCCTTCGGAAAACAATCAACATAAGTTACGTCCCATCATAATCTCCCTCTCTGAGCCCAAAGAAAGGCTAAAAAACCGCACCCCTCCGCGCACAGATCTGCAATAAAGGACGATAAAAAAAAGAGAGCGTATACAGTCCAAACGTAAACTGCAAAGCGGGCGACGCACTTTTCCCTTGATTAAGAGAAGCCTCCGCATTCGGAAAATAAAAGGGCCAGCGTTTATATATATATACGAAGTCCGAAGGAAGCAGAAGAAGAAGAAGACTCCTGCTAAAAGGGAGGACGCACAAAGCGAAGCCAACAGTTGCGTATACGCATCATCCTTCTCTCTCTCTTTTTAGCGCATCTCTGTATTTTTGTATTCGCGCTCGAATTCGAACAATGCTCGCGCGCATTGTCCTTATTGGCCGTAGTCGTCGTCGTCGTCGACTCTCCCTTTTAAAGTGACAATGCGACGCGCCATTATTTTGCGCCAAGGCGACGTAGACGAGCGCGCAGGGGAGGTTATATATACGGGAAGAGATATAGAGAGCGATGGAGACGTGCCCTTTTTTGCACGGTAGTGCGGGTATTTTCTTTTTTGCTTTGTTTTGGAGGGAGTTACGCGCGGTTAACCGTGAAAGACAAAAGGAGGACGCAGAGGAGGAGCGTTTGATAGTGAAGTTGCTGGCGGAGGGGGGTACGGTATAAATAAGTGTCTATATTCGAGTGTGTGGAGAGCTGCAGGGTTTTCTGGGTTGTGTTCGGATCGCGCGGATTTCTTAATTGCTGTGGGGTTCTTATTCGCGTTTGGAGAGATAGCTTGTTTAAATGTGCGATATCTGTATAGGAGAGTTTGTAATCATGATTTTCCTAGTGAAAGTCAGACCAGTTACGAAACGCTTTTTAGACTAGGAATAAGGACTTTTAAAAAGTACAGCAAAAGTCTAAAACTCGTTATATCTAACATCAAATGGTCATTATTCTACCAGGGTTAATTTATTTTTATATTTGTTGTGACCTAAAGAATTGATCTATTTTGAAGAAAGTCACTGATCGTCGAAAATTATGGACGAAACTAACAAAATCTTTAGAATATCAACCATATTCATAGTCTGTATAGTGTATTCTGACCATATGATACATTACGTGGAGGCAATGAAGTCATAAATTTGCTATTAGAAGAGCGCGCGGAAAATCAGGTTTGAAATTCAATTCGTTTATATTACCATTTAAACTTTTAATTCCATTATTTACTAAAATTTGGATCCAATTCGTGTCTGTACTCTACATTTTACAAAATGCACTCTCTCCATACCAGGAATCTCGTTTACAACCGTGTACCCAAACCCATTACTCACTAATCCTCTATTCCAGCACCTAGAAATTTAAACTTTCTAAGCCAAACATCAAACATCAGTATTACATCGATCCAACCCTCCTCTCTCAATACATCAAACCCTGCACACTACCCAACAAAAACCGAATCTCCGTGCATAGCACACACACACACACACACACACACACACACACACACACACACACACACACACACACACACACACACACACACACACAAAAAACGAACTCCTTGCCGAAAAAGTATCGCGCGAGCGAAAAATACCCAACGTTCACGCCTATATAACCGAAGCAGCCTATGATTTACGACGTCTCTCTCGCTCTGCACAAGACTCGCGCCGCATTGCATAAGACTTTTTCGCAGCGAGCTCGCCATAACTGCTGCACCGCGGAGCTCGACGATTTATCGCGACGACGCGGCGGTTTTCTAATCCGAAGAGAAAGAGAGAGAGAGGGGTATATAGGTAGGTGCATCCGCGAAAGCCCATCGCGCGCGTGGATTAAAAATAGCGGTGGCTCTGCCGCCTGGATTCCGAGTAATTGGATCCGCGTCAGGTCGCGTCAAGGGGGTTGCCGCGGAGACGATTTCCTGCACCCTCGATATTACTCGACACGTCGACGTCGATCTCGCGTTTTTCTTTACTGCGAGCCCTTGTAGCGATTCATTGAGTTATTTGATGTGGACGATGGGAATTGGGTCTTTTAGGGGATTTACGAAGAGGTGAGAAGGGAAGGCTCTTGAGGTGTTTATGATGATGCCTGATTATTGTTTTTGTATAGGGTTGAAAGGTAAGTTGTACTGGTATAATTGAAGATATTGTTGAAGAATCGTTTATGTTTATTCATAATAGTTGTACGATATCAATGGCTGCATACGAATCCTTTTAAAAATGCATAAATGAGGAAAGTATGAAAGTTTTTTTTCGGAAACTGTAGACATATATATTGCATTTTTCAAATAATTTAATACGTAGCTAATGAAGAGATCTATTTGCAGATAACAATTTCATGTTTAAACGAAAATATGAGGTCTAAGCATTACCAAGCAGTATTTCATTAACACTTGCACGCAATAATATGTTTTAGATTTAAATTTATCCATATTATTACAATCGATAAAAATTATATTAAATTTTAATGTTCCTTTCAACAATATGATAGTTTTCACCAGTGTAAAATATTAAATAATTCAATACTTTTAAAAATAATATAATAAAATTCCTTATACTACCATCGTTCTATTTCGTTTAATAAAAAACGTACAGTACAGAAAAAAATCCTTTTTCCAGCGATAAAGCGCGCTTATCGCCGGATCGATGAATCGATCAAATAATCTCCATCAACGTCGTGCCAGTTATTAATCTCGACAAGATAAATCTCCTCTCTCACTATCCCCACTCCCGGATCGTCCGCGTTCTATTATTAACCCAAGGCGCGCGCGGCCATTTCCTCCCGCGAATTTTTCGCCCTCTCTCTCTTTATACATTTTTTTCTTCTCTCTCGCAAACTGTTTTATCGCAACCCGATGTCTTCTATACACATTTATTTCGTCCCCCCTATCTCCTCTCGCGTGTGTATTCGTATTTCTTTGCTTTTTGATGGGCGCGGCGTGTAGTGCGTATGAAGAATTTATATCTGTAAATTTGCGGAAAAAAGGCGATTTTTCTATTTATATTACCGGCTGGTTGATGCGCGTCGTAAATATGTACGAAGATTTGTGAAGTATAAGGCGATGTATTTCGCGAGAGTAGCCTTTCTGAAGCTTCGAATGAATCACAGCGGCAAAAAAAATAGGGGAAGTTTCGGAGGTTTAAAGTACGAGGCGTGGGCGTATAGCGTTGCTTCTATTTGAGACTTCTTCCTGGAATTTTAGTCCTTGTCATTTAAAGAAGAAAATATGAACTGAAGTTCGATGGCTTATGAATTTTATTGCCTCATTCTATAAAGTGCCTTATTCTGGATATTGTCAATATTGCACCGACTTCTTTTTCCAGTTCATTAATCGCTCCCCTTGCCTTTCTGTATCTCTGAATACACTCCTGTCGTTTATTTATTTCCCTGTTCCCCTTTTAACGGTTAATATGAAGTAAACCGTCTGGAATTTCACTTTATTATTTTTTGCCATAAATGTCTCATACTAAATAACACAAAACATTCTGCAATAACCCTTATTAAACAGATTATTATTTATTTCAAAACTTAGTCTTAAGAGGTAAAGAAAACTTTTGTAGCTGCCGGAAAAAATGTACCTTTAACATTTTTTTGTAGATTAATAATGGTATAAATGAGAAATTCGCTTGAAGGACTATCAAGCTATTTTTTTGTACACAAAATTAAGTTATGCAAAATCTTTTAACGTGTTTTTCTCAAAATATCACTGTTATAGCAGGAAGATGATTAAAATATTACTTATTAAAAGACTATTAATTGATACCATTAATTATTATTATTAATTATTACTACTTATTACTTATTATTAATACTTAGAGTATTATAATTCATCAATCAATATACTATTACATTTTTTAAATCTCTTTGCAGCATAAGCTAAAGAAATTGGATTAACTTGAGATTTTAAAAGTAGCTTTTAAATAAGTACATTCTCCGCAAAAGTAGGTAAAGATATTTCTATTCATAGAAAATTCTTTTTTATATGTTCACCACTTCTTGGAAAATCAAAAACGTTATTTTTAAATATCCTATTACTGTAGCCAATACCAAGTAGATACTGAAAAATTATTTTTTAAGACTGAATCTCCGGTCATTATACAACACCTGCAAGGCTCCCCAGCACCATTATTCCAAAAAACAAAAAACACTATCTCGATACTCTTTAAGATGTGCACATGTAAACAAAACTCTTCAATCAAATCCTCCGTTCGTATAATTATTAAGTTCGTAGTTATTAAGTTAAGTTAGCAATTATTAAGTTAAGTTATTAAGTTCGTAAAATAATTATTTTCCAAAAATGATCAAAATGGTCAATAAACAACATTACATCATCAAGAGACTAAAGTGCTTTCACTCCTCGATTCGCATCTCCAGCAAGCTTCAATCCATCCGATAGTCGAGCGCTCAATCATAACTTCCCCCCGTCACTCTATCATAGGCAACCGAACCCGACACACTACAACGCAACAACCGTCTCCTCTATCTCTCTATCCGCTGCGTGCATCAGCTGCTGCCGCTCTCCGCAGGGGTCGTCGTCCAGCAACAGCAGCGGCTCCACAACAGAGCCTCCACTCTCTGCACACGCACGCAACTCGCGATTTCTATCCTCGGTGCATCGCGAGAGCTCGGAAAAAGGAGAGCGCGATGCCTCGCCGCGAGATAAAAGACGCTAGCGAGGTGCACCCGTTGCGGAAGAGACGCTGTATAGTCGCCCGCGGTGTAGCGCGCGCTTCTTCCCCGCACGCGGATCTGGGTATATGGGGGATTCCGTTGGGAGTGGGAGTGGGAGACAATTTTGGGTATTTGAGTTTCGTGCGCGGAAAAGTGGCTCGTAGGAGTTTCGAAGTGCTGAGAAGCACGTTTACAAAGTTATTTTGAAAAGATTGTGCGAGTAAAAAAATTGATTTCATTAAAAATGTACGTGTTTTGTGAAAATGTACAATTTTGAATTGGCAGAGTTTTATACCGGGGTAGGACGAGGTTGTACATGATTATATACGACTTTGGTGCATCGTGTACGATAATATAAATGTATATATTCTATATTTGATAACACATATTGATATGACACATCAATGTTATATGTGCATATGTCATCAAATTTCGAATATGTACATACAGGATCATATATGAAAATTATATCTGATCATATATTAACGTACGTTCGTTCATGAATTTAATATAAAAATGTAATGAATTACATTACTATAATAGAATGAATCTGCTATGTCAATTAACAAAATGGTTGAATATACTCGAAATGTGAGTTCGTTATTTTGAGTAAAGTTAACTATTGATTTCAAGCAATTTTTGTTCTCAATTTAAACTATAACTGCGAAACTTAACCCTCTGTGGTCATACAGGGTGCAGGTAACCCCAATATCTGTCAATAGCTACCGTGTTTTATACATAAACAGATAACACCCATTGGCCAACGCGATATTAATTGGAGGTGTGACCACGGAGGATTAATAATACATGTACCTAAGAATTTCTCAACTGAATATCTATTACGTATAAAAACGTACACACGTTTGTTCCGCAATGAAATGTTAAATGCATAGCACAACATTTTTAATTTAATCTAGAAACTTTACGCATCCAAAGACCCCAAAATTATCATTGAAGTCAATCCAACTTACCGCTAAAGTTTCAACACGAAAGATCAAGAAACGACAAAGAAAAATACAGATATAGTCATTATCGAGAGTTGAGAGGGAAAAACCGCGCAATACACAGCGGAATCAGCCATATACATAGTCGGAGGAAAGTAATGACCGATAAGGAAGATCTCGAGGCGCGCGTATAGTAGGTGGCTTGTCAGCGCAAGAAGCAGCGCGAGCTCTACTCTGGAATAGGACGGTTCGGTTGGAATGCGCGAGAGGCCTGCCTTCTATTGTCATTGAAATTGGATGGGCTCTAGCCTTGTTCCCATTTTTTTTATTTCGCTTTGTTGGCGTTCTTTTCTTTCTTTCTTTCCTTCTTTATCCTCTGCAGTTGTGGAGAGAAGGTGTATAACCCACGGAGTTTGCAGATTATCTATGGGAGGATGTTGGCGGGTTAAATTGCGCGTGGAGAGAGGAGAGAAAAATTGGCCCTCGTTAGGATTGTTGTTTTCGGAAATCGTGCGTGCGTTTGCTGTGTGGAAGTATCGTGGGTACATTGTTGCGAGTAATTGCGCGATTTTGTGGGTAAGTATTGCGTTACTTCTGTGTAATTAATACAGGCTAATTATTAAAGAAATATGATGCAAGTATAAAATATACTGATTTTTGTTACATTTGTTTACACAGTGTTTTATCGATAAGTGATATTATCTAAATCTACAATTTGGGTTTGCTAAATCACTACAGTTTGTGGCATATTAAGAAAATATTTAAGTTTCTCCACAATGAAAACACCATAGGATAAATAGCCCCTCTACTTATAGTTACTTTCCTACTGACAATTTGATTTATGTCCATTTATTAAATATTATTTACACCATTACTTTTTGCATGTAGATATATTTTAATAAAAAGTAATAATTAAATTTCTTGTGCCTAGTTTCGGGTATTAGAATAACTAAAATATTAAGGATATTAGAAACATAACTTGAATACCCCAGCTATAAGTAATAGCTAGTTACACTATCTACTGATACGCAGTGTAATTGTGTACCTACTGACACGCAGCTTCTATGCGTGATTATTAATAATGATAAATAATAGTTCGTACGTAACTCATTACTAAAAAACCTTAGGATTTCGATAAATAATATTTTCATAAGCATAAAATACAACTCAATATACTTCTTTTAAACTTATTTACTATTTAAAAAGCTTCATTGCTAAATAAAAACACTACCTGTATATCACTTAAAACGCATTCAATAACCATATTCAATTTTCCTCTCGATATACTCCCCCCCCCCCAGAAAAAAACAGTATCCCTGAAAAAAGTAGCACGTCACCTCTATTCCCCAACCACCCAACCCCAAAAACAAAGTAATCCCCACCTTCAACCATTCCTCTTCATCGAACTTCCAACTCCTTCTCTTCCTCCTTTCATCTTGCGCGTCCTTCTGCATTATTTCAACGGACGCGCGAGTCCCGCGGGTGACGATCGCACGCGCAACTGTCGCCCTCACTCATACACACACACATTATATCGCGCGTATACACGTAGGCTAGATAGATATATATATGTACACAGAGAGTGACGCGAGCTTCCTCGAGTGCGCGCAGCGGCGGCTTCTGAAGTGCACTCGGATGGAAAATGGCGTTTCTGATCCGGCGCGTGGATATATATGCAGAGAGAGAGAGAGAGAGAGCGAGAGAGCGGTGAATGAGAGGAGGACAGAAATCCGGTATAACTGATGGATGGATGAGTGTGTGTTTAATGTATATCTGGGTAGTGGTTGAATTCAAAGAGGCCAACATCCGAGGGAATTGCCGAGTGCACGGCGCGAGGACTTGGACGGATAGTGATGGCAGTTCGCGGAATGGAATTAAAACTATAGGGAGATAGCTGAGGTATTACGGACTGGCGGGAGAGAAACGGACGGGATAGAGCTGTTTGTATTGAAAATTGATGTTAGCTTTGAAGGTTGTTTCGAGTGTAATGCCGAGACAGATAAATCTGGGATGTATCGAGATCGTAGAACGTCTTGTTCTGTGATAACTTGAAATTAGAGATTTTTGGAGATCCAGTTGGAAAATGAACATTTTTTCATGTGTTAAGCTCAGATGGGTAAAATCGTGCTTCTTGGCTTCAAGTACTTCTACGAGTAGATGTAACATTTTGTAACATATAATTTTTCATTTACGAATAGATAACACTATAATAATCAATAACTTGGAGTTATTATAGGCTTCCTCTAAATCTGTAATATAAGAGTAACGAAAGAAGACGGAAAGTCGTTACCAATGATTGCTATCCGATATTTATAAGGTATCTTAATATTTGTTGGGAAGGTACATGTAGCAGCAATAGCAATCTATCCAATATCTATTATATCTATCCATCGATTCAGGCAAAGACACGCTAGCAATATTCTGCTTGTTCAGAACAAATTCGTTCAGTATTGAAGATTTGAGTATAAAATTTCTGAAGAATACGGGGACGAGCTGGAAATCGACATAATTAATTATAAGAAGACAAATCCTCGAAAACAATGGAGAAGTCATACAAATGATAATGAAAATTACCGAAAATTTGTTGATTGTTAATCGTCAATGTGAAATCCCACGACCTATTTATAACACGAAAAGGAAATTATTGTATTCTTCAAGTTACATTTAAAATAAATAGCCTTTTTATTATGAATATTACTGTGTAATTGCACATAGCTCTTTTGTCCTTGACTGCCATGTAAATTTGAAATCAAAACTGTCACCTATCCGCCAAACAAAAAGCATCACTCAAAGCGAGTGAAAGCTTCTAAAAAAAAGTAATTTTACCTCCGTGACATCAACACTACAATAGATACATTTCCCACCAACGAACCCTAAAGTCACTCTACCACCCCTTTACAAACCCCCCAGAACAAAAAAAGCAATATCGCCTTTCCATTAAAAAGAAACAAGCCGGCCCCCCCTCCACCAAGAGACACACACTCAAAATCACGGAACGCAAAAAGGCCGAGCGCGCATCTCTGTATCTATACACAACTACACAGAGAGAATTTTCTAATAAAAATTATAACGAAATTCAGGGTAAAAATTACCGTAAATAAATAAAGCTGGGACACTCCTACTTTCTGGTACTTTTTCCTGATATTTTACTATAAAAATTACCTCATTGACTACAAATTCTACCGCACAGACTATAAATTTTACCGCACTGAATGGTAAAATTTACCTGATTTGAGAAAAAGAAGACAGCTGATAAAGGAAACAACTGAGCGTATACACATTTTAGGTTAACTCAAATATAAATGTGTATAAATGTACTTATTTAAGTATTAATGATACTGCTACAATAATTGGAAAAAAATCCAGATTTTTAACAAATATTTCGTATAAATTTTACCACAAATTTTGGCTTTCTCTAAGATTCGTACAGGGAACTTTTACTCTGCGGCTTGCAAATTTTACCCATCAGTACGGTAACATTTATCGTAAATATCAATAAAAACTGCCGGAAAGTTTGAGTGTCCCAGCTTTATAGTCATTCACGGTAATTTTTACTGCGAATTTCGTCATAATTTTTATTAGAAAATTCTCCCCGTGTACCTACAGCTGGCGAGTCTCGCTCGGACAATCGCAATCAGTTTGCGCGCCCGCGCGAGAGGTCCGCTCCGCGCATTTGTACAATGGAGCCGGCGTTACACGAGGAATGCGCTTCGTCGTATTATATCTGCGCTTCTGCCGCTGGCCCTTCTCTTTATCTTTATCTCACTCGACGGGCGATTTCCTGACACGGGTATGACGTAAGCGTGGCTGACGGGGCCCGCGCCATTGTACGCGCGCACCCTTTAAAGAGACGGGTGGAGAGAGAAAAAAATACAGGATGGTGAATGTGCGCGGACTGGGGAGGTACACAGGGTGAGCGAGAAGTAAGCGGAAGAGGTGCGCGGTGATTTAATAAATTTGAGGGGTAGAGGGATTTTTTGTTTTGGGAAGGGGGAGAGGGGTTCTGGAGGGGAAGAAAAGGTTTTTTTGCGAGGATATCGGAAGTGTTTTTGCATTTTTTTATAGAGATAACTGTTTGGAGTTGTTTATGTGTTATTTTGATGTATACGTCGTTCGTAAAATAGCTACTTGATGACTAGCAGATTAAGATATTATTAATTATTTTATTTATTTATTTATTTAAGATTAGTGTATACTAATAACTTCTTTTTAATTATTGTCCTAATTTTATTATCCTCGTCATGTTATTGACAAACAACATAACCTTTTATACTCAAATTTATTAATATTAAAAAATTTGTTAAAAAATTTGAAAAATAAAAAAATATTTTTCTTTTATTTATGTAAGTAAGTAAACCTAAATATATATAATCACCGCGCACCTCTTCCGCTATATATAGATATATAATCAAAGGGACGGAAATGTAACAAATGAAAATGTAAGAAACGGAGTTAATTTAATAGAAACGTGAAAATGATATAAAATGTGTACGTGGTAAATGTAATATTATTATTTCTATTTATTTTTATCCTTTTACATAAAATCAAAAACCATTATTTTACAAAACAAAAGAAATTCATAATACATTTTAGATTATTTCATGAAAAAACCACTCGCACACATTAAATAATAAACTGCGCAAACACATAAGAACTCCGCCACCACCTAACTTCCACTCATCAGCTCCGCTCGCTTATTAAATCCCCCGGTACAAGCCTAAGCCCTTATTTCACGGCTACCCTGTATACAAGTACATAAAAAAGCCGAGCCGAGACGAGCGCGAGAGTAGGATATAGAGCATTTAACACCGACATATGGCGGATCTCGCGCGCGCCCAAGCGCAGTGTATATAGTAGAGAGGGGGGACTTTAGCCGAGCTCGCATTTTAGGTGGATTATTGAAAGAAACTATAATGCCTCGCCCTCGATTCGCTCCTTTCTTTCTGGTACACGCGCGTGCATCACGGCTTTCGCACGAGCCGCGCATTACTACGAGCACTTATATTTTTTTTATTCTATTTGGATGTCTAGGGGAGATGGGCCTAAAGCCGGACATCTCCTAATACCGGACGTTAGTTGTTCTAGTATTTTATGGTAGGTGGGTAGGTAGGTACACTTGGCAACAAAGAAGCATAAAAAGGCGATTTTGGTGGTTTATAGTGGCTAGCTGCAAATGAGAATAAGAGCTTTTTGTATTTAGTTTCATAGTTAAATTTGGGGATGTGCGTGTATACCAAATGACTAAGCCTTTGTGAATGTAGAAATTTAGGTTAGGTATAGGAAAAAATTCTTTTCTTTTTGCTAATACGTTTTACTATTGTCTAATAGTATGCAAAATAAGGCTCGATTCAAATGAGCAAAATATAATACAAATGTAGAAAATATGTCCGATATTAGGCATCTATATTTTGAATCATCAAGGATTATGTTTGAAACTTTGAATAATAATATGTTATTAGATAAACCTACAGAAAATGACTTTGTATAAGTTCTCTTTCACTTATATAAGTATAATTTTTATGTACACAAAAGGCTTATAGGTATCCATAGCACATTTCCCCCATACACAAATACATTCATCCCCGTTACTTTTTCCTTTCTCGTTCGGCTCGAGGATTTTTCCGTGTTCTCCCGTCGATCTTTTTTATATCCATCCGGGATTCGTTCGACGGGAGGAAGGATGTGCGATTAATCCCGCTGTTGCGTGCTTTTACGACGGAGAATTTTTTCTTTTTCGATGGGGGAGAGGAGGAGGGGGGGACGAATGGATTACGCGGGATGGATTCCGTGAATTCGCGTGTGGGTTGTACACACACACAAGCGAAAATGCCTCGTTACGGTGCTGCTGCAGTGTGGGTATATGCAGGGGATGTTCGAGTGGATCGTTCGGGAGAGAGATGATTTTCTTTTGTTGGAGGAGTATTATGTGGTAAATTAGTTGTAGGGATGGGGATTATATTTTTGGCTAGCTGGATGCTGTCAGTTTTGTGATGGTATTATGGAAGATAGACAAACGAATTTTGGAAAGAGAGTTTTATATTAAAAGTTTTTTTAATGTTTGAATAATGTGGGTAACGAGAGAAATTTTTATTAGAAGTTCTATAATTTCTTAGTAGAAAAAGAAATGGTTTTTCTACGGCAGTTTTTGGAAAAATGCTCTTTATTTGTATAAAATAATTTTTTAATGCTAGAAACTCTTGTGTAAAATAACAGAAATATTATAATGTTTATTACTAGACTTATTACAATAAAATAATTAACATTCTCAGTACTTGAAATATTGGAAAATCGTTATAATCCCAATATGGTTCTTTTAAATAAATGCACTGAAACTATACATGTTAGTATATTGTTTTAAAAGAAACAATATGTCTGTCATTAGAAAAAGAATATTGTTCGCTAGTAATCAACATTTTAATCAAAAATGCTCACACATTACCTAGCTTAACCGTTTCATTTCTATCAGAGATCGTAAGCATCAAAATTCAAAATTTTCAACAATAAAATATTCTTTAACATCTAAACGTACAGAATTCGTACTTTATAAACTTACCCAGGAAATGAGTATTATACTTATTATTTTTACTTCGATGACATTAAGATACTTCGTCCTCGCAAACCCAACAAAAAGCGCCAACCCGCCATATCTCGGATCTCGTTTCTATAGCTCGCGTATTGATATTTCCATCCGCGACATTAGGCAAGCGGCCATTTTTGATTTATTAACGTCCTTTATCGCGGGCCGATCGTGTTTTACACCGGCGATGCTTGTGTCGCGGCGCGTCGATTAGCTTCGCGCCCACGCGTTGCGTCTCGAAATAGGCCCGATTTTCGATGCGAGAGAGCGACACGCGAGCGAAAACGCACTGACGCATGTGGACTGACGCATGTAGGTATATATACATCGTGGATCGAAACTCGTTTTTAAAGAAAAACGAAAAGCATATTCGGCGTAGAATTTAATATTTAATCCGTCACAAATGAATGCGTAGAAGTAGCGCGGATATTCTTGGAGTTTCGTGTCGTCGGGGTGATGTGTCACGAGAATGTTTCGCTTAATACGCGGTTCGATCCGACGTGATTTATTTTAGATAAATAATACGGTTATTATGCATGTAGATTGCCATCGTGATGATTAAGTTTGTAAAATTTTTTTAATGACGATATCAAGCTCAAGACACGGTAAATAAATATGCATTATCTCGAACGACGCCGTAAAACGCATAAAATTCAAATTTCAGGATACTCCCTTCTAAACTCACCGCCAATCGGTACGATAATCACATCCTCGTTCCATTAACGTATATTCAAATTTAAAATCATCCGGCTCGTAAAATTTCTCATTACAAAATCATTAAAAGCTCTTTTTTTTCCTTCCGTTAAACGGGAACGGCGGCGGCGATTTATCATTCATTAACCGCCGTGGCATCGTGTTTTACACGACGCTTCTGTCGCGGACGATTAGGCCTGCCTACGGATTATTACCTTGCGCGCGCGGTCTTCGTTTTTTCCGTCCCCGGCGAGTCAACGTCGCGGCGCACTGTCGTTACACATACGTGTCGTTGAACCAAATGCGTTGACGCGCTGGGTCATCGCGTTAGGCTTTTGCCACAATCGGGTGACACTCTTTATGATTGGATTTGTATGATTTCTATACGATTTATACTCATTTTTGTAATTTTGCAGGGGAAAAATTTTATTTTAAAATGCAGAGTAATCATATAAGGTGAGTAAAACTTTCGGAAGATTATGTGGTAGTATATTGATGAAAATAAGTAATATAGTTTATTAAGAAATATAAAGTATTTATTAATACACATCGTTAAGATTTATATGTTCACAAGAATGCATGAGCGCGTCGTTTCTCTAGTAGTGGGGGAACCTTAAAACAATCTATACTCCACACATAGACGGATTCATGTAAGTATGTGTGGGCGCACGCATATTTCAACAAAACAGAAATATCTGAAAAAATTATTTTTGAAAGCAACCCGCATTTCAGAGGTTCAAACGTGCTCGTAATAGTTGCTGGTATGCATCGAATGTCAACCAGACGACACTATGACGAGCATAGCGTTTACGTATAGCGTTATTGGGCGTATTTCGAGGAAAAGCAATAAACTGGGCCGGCCGAACTTTCCCAGGGCGAGGAAGATTTGGAGCGCGGGGTAATCATCTCTATGGAGGAAATGCGCAGTTTCTTCCTTATATAATTATTCATTTAAAACTATAATTTTTCTCTCGATGATACAATTATTCATTTAAAAACATCTTATTATTTCTTAATTTCCGAGCGTCTTACATTAATTTGATTTCAGAATTGTTTATCATAAATCATAGTTTTATTAAGAATTTACATAGAATATCGAAGTTTAACTTTATATTTGTTAACTTCCTAATATAGGAGAGGAATAAAAGGAAAAAAAACTGGTTTAAAAAAGAAGAAGCCCAAATAACTGTAAGTAACCGAAGGTGTAAATTTATAATGATATACAATAATCACGATTAATATTTTATCGCAACTTTTTGTACTGTATAACGATTAGCTTTTACTAAAAAACTTTTATATCTCAAAAATATGTTCAATAATATTATTTATTTCATATCTCGTACAATTCTAACATGGATGCTATAGTTCTTTTACATTATCTTGGTATATCTACACGCGATATTGTGAACAAACCCTTAAGGGTTCTTCCACGACCATATACCGTAGTGTGTGTACATATGCATACAAGGCGCGCCTTTATTGATAATCCATTAGGACACCTGTCCCCAGACGACGACAATGTATACGTCTCCTCTGTGTACACATGCATACATGTAGGTATATGTAAAGATACACATCTTGTATTCAGGGCATTGAATGACAAAAGTGACACTTTTTTCGACCTATCTCTATCTACGTTTTTTAGGATTTCCATTACTGATTTTAAAAAGGGATATATGATTTTCTATTTAGTACAGCTAAAGTATGTTTTAGGTAGTCGTTGCGTGATACTTGATATTATATATGGCCACGTATTCTGTGCATAAATCATGTTACTATTAGTACATCAAATTTTAATGCAGGTTCTTGAAAATATTCTATATTTTATATTAGAATAAAATATTAATATTATCGACTGTTTGATAGAAACTTTAATAATTTAATACAACAGAAATATCTAAAAATGCAAAATAAAGTGAAATGTTATATGGTCAAATGAACAACTAAAATGAAAGCTTTACAGATATATATGTATTAAGAATAGGTACACGAATATAAATTTCAATTCTCGAATGTTATGGAAAATGTTGATCAAAAGACGTTCTTTTAATATGTGTCGACGCAAGAACTACTTTAAACATCGAAATATCAAAATCCGCAACATAACTGAAAATATGTTCGTTTGGAATGACTCATCTTAATAATTCATTTCCTTAAAACTCTCGTACCCTTAATTAATAGCTCCATTCAAACAACCAGCCAAAAAAGCAGCATATGCCCATCAACCCACAATAAATTCCACAAAAAAGAATCCCATCTATACCATCACGTTCCCCTTCCAAAAACGCTTACCACCACAAACCCAACTCAAAACGCCTCCACACGCAAAACCCACCCGTTCCCTCCACAATCAAAACTCGGACGTCGACAGTCCAGCAATACGGCACTGCAGCTACAGCTACCGGCGGGCGGACGTCCGATTTCATATTGCCGACAAGTTTTATTCCTCTCTCCCTCTCTACGCGCGCGCGCGACACATGCGCGGTGCGAGTTTACGAGTTTTTAACGATGCAGCGCGAGGCGACGAGCGCGGAATTATTATTGCCCTCTCGTCTCTCGCTCTCTCTTCTTCTTCTTTTTTCAGGGCTCCGAGCTGAACTTGAAACGCCATTTTTTATGGGCTTCGCAGGGGTTGTGTGTGTGTGTGTGTACCTGGAGGATCGATTTTGCTCCGCGCGTTTGTTTCGTGTGAAGCGGTTGACTCGCTTTATTTTTTGAAGATTCTTTTTTTCTTGTTGAAGGGATGCGAAGTTTATGGCGCGGGTGGGAGAGCGATAGTAATGCGCGGTCTTGAAAGTCAGCCTCGCGTGCGGCGAGATTAATATAGTGGGTGGGAGAGTTATAAAATATTTTAATATTTTAGTGATAAAGTATAGTTTTATCACTGCTATGAAGAACCTTTTAAGGTATTTCTTTTGGTGGGTAATGCTGGTGAGATTCAATTTTTAACAGTGGAAAATATCAGACGTAGTTTTAGATATATAAATTGACTAGTTTGATGAATTTAATGAAATAATAAGAGTCGAACTGACGACGTAACTAGCTCTCATTTCAAATAAGTAGTAACAAACAAATTAGAGCAGACATGAATTTGATAAATTTAAGCAGTTAAAGAAGAGTAGTTCAATTTTGCAACATCTGTGTCGTGAGAGAGCTTTTAAGTTGTATTCTTTGTATATAACATTACTAAGCTCGCGAGATTTATTTTTAGCAGTGAAAAAGATCAAACTTCCTTCTAGATATATAATTAATCAATTTAATGAATTCAATGAAATAATAAGAGTGGAACAGACAATATAACTGGTTCTAATTCGCAGTAAGTAGTAATAGAAAAATTAGAGCAGACATGCATTTAATAAATTGAAGTAGTTAAAGCTAAGAAGTTCAATTTTACAACGCTTGCTTCGCTCTACTTTTGAACAAGATCCCTCTTTTTTTAATTTGCAACCAACTTCTTCATCGTTAAATTGGCAATGTTTATTCTAATAATCTGATAAGTGCATGATTTCATACTGCAAAACCGTTGTGAAAGGTGCGAGTTATATTGCTGTTTTTATCTCATATTGCTTCTTATCACGTGATTCATACAGGTAAATGTAATTGACTCACATTCTCGGTACTGGATGACGTTCACGTCCCTTGCGGTGAAAATCATGCATCGGTAACAATTTCCGTCAGCGCTGAAATCATCGTAACTGTGAATTAGATTCTATTCATTTTTATTTGTCCAATAATAATACGTGCGTAACAAAATTGTTTCTACAGTTTTCAAAAATAGTTTTATGCCCATCTGAACGAAAATGGCCACTTACTTCCCTGAAAAGCGAGACCAAAATTACACATTTTGCCCGCAAAAATGATTAGCGGTAAAAAAAGGGACTTCACTAGAAAATAGTCAAAATTCCTTTATTTCATCCAGTTCTACCAATAACTCTGATTTTCGATTGTCTTTTAACAGTCCATTAGTCCCACTTTCCAAGTCAAAAAGTGACCACTCGAGAAAAAAGTCGATTTTTCCGTCTGGTGAAACTCGCCCGCGGGAAAAATATTCGACTTTTTGCTCTTGTTACATAATGTACTATTTCTGCGTATTCGTACGATATCGATGCTACACTAAGAACTAATATTATCTTTGATGTAGAATAATTTATAAAATAATGGACTATTTATTTTCAATACCTATAACACAATTAAAAATAAATAACAAAAATAATATTCAAGAGAATTTAAACATATTAAAATAACGTAAAATGTTTCGATTTTCACTAAATATACAATGCTTTGTTAAAACTATTGATTGATTAACTTTGGAAATGGGAAAATGTATGTTCCATCGATCGGATAAAGAAGAAATATCGACGTACTTCCATTCGTTGGTAAGATACATGTCCCCTCTCCTTATGGCGCACTTTCTATCGAGCAAGTGCGTGGAGTTCACTATAACGGGTCCCTCTTTGCCGTACTGAAACCACCTTCCGGTCCATTCTACTGGAAACTGGCAATCTGTAACAGAAAATCATGCGATCGCTATAATAACATGCTTTTTGAAATTGTATACATGAAAGATATGGGGAACATTTTTTTAAATGATAAAGTTATTCGAGTAGAATTATAATAACATGGATTTTAAATTTAATATGATATGTTTGACAGTATATAGGACATCAAACGAAAGAAAATCCTTTAGAAATATTGAATTATATATTTATTAAATAATTATGTCGTTACCAACAATTCATAATATTTACTTTAATTTATTAAAGTAAGTAGTTTACTTTTATTATTAGAGACTGTTCAAAATCATAATGGAATGATAAACCCATTTGAATAATTATCTAAGCATTCTTTGTCATTTCAAAATTTACGATATATCGCATAATAATTTAATTGATTTAATTATTTAATTATTTACATTCGTAATTTACTACGAAATTAATTTATTACGCTAGTGAAATTACTCAAATTACTATTTGATACATCATGAATGTTGAAATGATCATGAGCGTTTGCAAAATGTTCAGATTGAAGTTACACCGCACTATATCGTGAGGATCAGTGTATTTACATTAATGTATATTATGTGTGTTTATGACTACTCTGCAAAAGAAAAACCTTTATAAATATGTATAAATAGTTTTCAATCCTATAAATACATAAATTGCATTTGCAACATTCACTTTTTTCGATTTTCATGAAACATTGTTTAAATTCCAAATTTTGTAAAATAAATCATATTATACTGGCCTACTCCACGTCTCGTAAAATATTTCTAAGTCATTGTATACTCAATAAAAGCAAAAAAAAAAACTTGAAAGATTTAAGCGCATTATTATTACAAAAATCGATCAGAAAATGACGATATAGATAAATTATATGATTTCTTCCGAATGTTGTCAGTGGCAATATCTTTAATCACCTCCCTCATTAGCAACATCGTACAAGATTCACTTTCCTTTCCCAAAGTAAGATATTCCTGTCTAATCATCCACCGCGCAACAAACATGAAAGCCCCCCCCCCCGCAAACACTAATCATCTCAAAATAAACCGCTCGAACCTCCCAACAAATTCCCTCCTTCAAACCCACACACCGTATTCCGCATTTTCAGCTCTCTTCTCTTTGATAAAGCGCAGCGTCACCCCGATAACTAACGCGCCCTCCCCTCCCCGCACCTCTGAAAAGAGCGTAAAATCCGAAATTTCTCCACTGGAGAAGCGAGAGACACACATGTGCTTGGCGGAGCCGCGCCTTTGACTTTGTGGCTTGGCGCCACTCGCGCGTAAGTGACTTTAAAGTCGCGAGTATCAAAAGTGCGACGCGGCCGACGTCAAGATTCAAAGGCTTCAGCGCGCTCAAAGTGCAATAATTGAGACGCTGAGCTGCCGACGAGAGCTCGCCGCATTTCGGTTGACGCGCGTGATGGCGTTGACGGGGCGAGTGTGTGTATAGTGCAAGATGGCAGGCCTGCTTGCTTCCTTATTTTCGTATGTAGGGTGTTTTTTTTTGGGTGGTTTGTGCGGTGTCGTGGTGTTTGCGGGTTTTGGAAGTGGATTTAGATGTTTGAATTTAATTGTTTTTTCAGGTGTGGAGTGAGGTAGGTATTATTATTTTGGAAAAGGATTTTTTATTATATTAGTGTTACTGCATAATAGTTTTGGGTGTATTTTGGGACTTTGAAAAAGGAATAAAGCATTTAGCAGTGAATATATTCAGTAATTTGCAATGAATTTTTCCCTATCTGTGACAGTGACATTTCACTTATCACCGTTTCATTTTTATAGAGTATGTCGATTTTTCGTGCGGAAATACAGTTGTTTTTAGCATGTATACAAACTTGGTGATGAATGTGAAATTTTACACTAAATATATGAATTATTAATGTCGGATAAAATTGACGGTTTCTATTTACAAAAATTGGGACTGAACCAACTAAGATTCACATTTAACATTTTTAGCAAAAATGCTTATATTTCGCTTATATAAATGGATAAGGGGGTAATTGTAAGTGTATTGATTCTATATTAATAGAATCAACTACTTCTCGAAAGAGTGTTAAATTAGTTTTCAGATAAATGAACCATTAGATTAATTTTTATTCAATAATAATTGTCCTTGTTATGATTAAACGATTTATAATCGTTGGTCTCCATTTTTTTACTTTCGTAATTTTAGAAAGTAGATCGATGTTTAAGTTAAATTTGTTAATAAATAGCTGTAGTATATTTATAATATTCGTTAGCATTTAAATTCAATAATTTCCTCTAAATCAATGCAAATGTGTTTCATTAGAAAATATTTATGAAAATTACAATTTAAAAATTACTCATTTACTTAATTTATCAATATTTTCATTACCCAAACATTCAGAACAACAATATATAAAAAAAATCTAAAAACACGCCCACTCAAAAAGCAAGAATTAATACACGTCGTCCACCAAATATCGATTTTTCGACTTGGACGACTTCACCGCGAGCGCAAATGTCACGCATTCGCCAAAGTCGCACGTTACGACAAAGCACGTTCGCGCGCGATTTTTCTCCAACTTCGGTGCGCAAGGGCGCGAAACAGAAACGCGGGAACGGAAATAAAGCGAAAATAAAATTGAAGAGACGCAATTTAAAGCGCTCTCGCGAAAAAAGAGAGCGAGCGGCGCAAGGCAAATATTTTGTCGCCCGGGCACTTTTGCCATTTCTAATCCAAACAGCAGCGGAATGCTCGAAAGCTCGTGCGTGCAGTGCGATAGCGGCGGGAGAGAGAGAGAGAGAGAGAGCTTTTATAGCTTTGGATCGAGAGTGACCCCTCGAAGTAATTTATTTTCGTTTGCCCCGTAAGTTGACTTTCGTAATTAATTCGTTGCTTAATGTCGAGGGTATGTTCGTGGCGGTACGCTTTTTGGAATGCTAATAAATTTGAAAGTCAAATCGTAGTAAGTGGTTTAGTTAGATATTAAATATGACTGATTCCTTACGGAATAGAAAGGAAAATTTATCGTTACTAATTTATTATTCATCTAAAAATATTATTCATATAAAACTATTCATACAAAAATCATATAAAAATAGACTATAAACTGCGAAAATGTAATTGACGTTATATTTTTTTTCAATATTTCTTTTCCGAACATTACCTTCCTAAAGTAACTCTTTTTTGTGTGAAATTTGTATCTAAGATATAAAAGTAAACGGGTCAATAATAAGCAATTGCATTTTACCGTACTATTCGAATTTTCTTTATAAAATGATACGTCTATCCGCGAAAAAAAATCAGAGCAACTGTCCTCTAACGCCCTATTTTAAAAAGCGTTTTTATTTCCTTCTTTACAACGCATTTCACAGATGTAAAATCAAGTAATATTATTATTTTCGCACTATTACAATGAATAAAGATACCATATTACAATATTCTCCAAACGGCTCGCCTTCCAAAACCACCCCACCAACTCCAACCCCCCGCCCATTTCAATAATATTCCTCTCCACAAAAAAAAAGCCAGTCCTCGATAAAACACAGCGCACTTTTCAAAACCATCGGCCAACTCGCTCGCGCTACACTACACCGCACAACACCCCCGTTCGTCCAACATCAGCCCCTGCTGCAGTACATAAGCCAGAGAGAGAGGGTGGGGGTGGGGGGGTACACGCGGGGGTGTACACACGCGCCCCGGGACAATGGCGTTAATTGGAAGACAAGGCTCCCGGCGGCCGCCGCCAGACCGCGCGCGCATATACCGACCACCTATGCACGGCCCTCCTTCTCGTCCACAAGTGCATACACACGCATACACGCGGAAACCAAAGCTCTCTCTCTCTCTCTCCTCTTTCGCACCCTCGTGTTCGTGTGTGCGTGTGTGTGGGTTTGTGTGTGCGTGTGTGTGGGTTTGTGTGTGTATCGTTGCAGAGACGATTATGCGCGCATTATATGCAGCCTTTTTCCGCGTTGGGTGTGTGTATGTGTGATTGTTGGGAGAGGAGAGGAATAATAAGTTTGTGTGTTATAAGGGGGCGGGGGCAATGTTCAGTTTGTTGTGTAAGTAAGCGTGAAAGGATTATTTTGGGTTATGGGTTGTAATCTATGAAATTGTAGTTGGTACTATTGGGGATTTGGTTTAATTTTCAAGTACTGTACAGTGGAATAATAAATAGGCGCTTAGGGTAGGTAGAAGTTGTTATATTAATATAGATTACGGTCGCGATCTTTAACGAAATAATAAAAAGTTTTGAAATGGAATCATGCCATGTATAAGTATATAGTACATTAAAGAAGTTGTAACATATCATTTATAATTTTGCTTTATAATCACTTTGCGACCAGTGCTGTAAAACTGTTTATTTGTTTATTAAAACCATGCTCTAGCACTAGAAAGTTTTATGTAAAATAAAAATATATATAATTATTTATTACTAGGCCTTTTTTTATAATTAAATACTTAGTGGTAAACAGTGCTGAACTCATGTATTAGAAAATGGATAATTTCAAAATATATTACAGGCTATTATGAACAAATATACTTGAGCAATGAATATATTAGTATTGTTTTAATTAAGAATATGTCTTTTATTAGCAAAGAAACTAAAATGCTCTGAAACTTTTGAGAACAACTGTTTTATTTCTATCAAGCACTATCCAAATTTGGCCATATTTCAAATACCTATCAATATAACCCATGATCTCCAGCATTTCTGTTAAAAACAATCAATCTCAAACACGAAAATCTTCCATTCAATCCCAAAACTTCTCAACATTCAATAAATACACAGTCCTTTTCCCTTCATGCAAACTCCCTCACATAATGCACCAACGCACTCCACCTCTCGCAACTCGATTCATTACATCACCCCTTCGCAAATCCGTTCTCCCTCTCTTCCTCTCCCCAGTTACAATCGGAAAAACGTCAAACGCTTCTCGCCAAAAAACAACAACCTCCCCCCCGTCCGCCCCCGCAAATCCTATCATCCTGCGAGGCATTCCGCGCCACTCAACCTTCAACACCCCTTTTTTTCCATCCACCCAGCGGCACGTGTGCACGACTATATACGCAAATGCCTGGCATGAATGTACACACATCAATGCTCGCCTCGCTCGGGGACAGTTCACTACGCGTGTAGGTATATGACGATTCCGTGGGAAAAGTGCATCCAGTACAGTCATCGCCTAGGGGCGTCGTCTCGTCGCTCAGCGTTGCATATACCTACTCGTCCATGCGATATTGTACGCGCTGTATGGGTTGTGAATGCGTGTACGTATCGTGCCTCGGGGCTGTATCTCTTTGCGCGACCTCCGGACGACCTTGGGATGACTCGACGTAGGTACGCACGGTGCGCGCGTTTGTAATTGCTTGCACGCGTGTGTGTGGAAAGGGAAGGAAGCGACGAGGTATCTATTATTATATGCAAAATGGTGAAGTCTTGTGGTAAGAAGGATGTGCAGATGAGGCGATGCGGAGAATGTTGGAAGAGAATTTGAGTGACATTATTGTGCTGTACAACATTTATTCTTGTACAGTTACAATTACAAAATTTAAAAATTGCATGTTATGAAATAAGTTTTTCTGTAGGGTATTAAACCAGTTGTTGATCATTTTAACTATTTTCTTTCAAAGGGTTAGTCCGTTTGTAGCTTTGGAACTTCATTATGATGTAAGCCTAATTATAAAATTTCAGATATATCAGTAGTTAGCACAGTTAATTAATCGATTTCTATTGTTTAATTCAAATATACGTTGCTTAGCTTTGAATACGTGTGCAACAACATGTTTAAAGAAGGTAATACATATGCCTGTCTTATACATTTAATTTTAATACTATAATTGCTAAACCTTTATCAAACTTTAGTAAAGATTGATACATATGGCTTTGAACTCTCAATATTTGTTTAAACTATAACAGTTTTATTACGCCAACTCAAACAGTCAAAGAAAAATGACATTCCAGTGGGAAAAAAGAAAAAATTCATTTATAATCATAAGCAATAATTTACGATACTATGATAAGCATATGATTGATATAAATATACGTTTCCATTGTAGTTCGTAAGTTTAAGTCTCGTTTTTCACCTACACTTCCCCTTGGGGCAAGAAGTCATTCTTTTTAAATTTATCCCATTTTATGCTCCACTTGATGGCATAAGTTTCGCAGCTCGATCGTTCCAGGGTCGGACTCACCAATACCCGTGGGCATTAAAAATAGACGTCAAATGATATCTGAAGGTTGATTTGACATAACCGAACAGACCCAACTTTTTATAGAAATATTGTCTTTCATATTGCTTCATTAAAGCGTGAAGTATTGGCAAATTAAATTCTTTTGTGATTTCCTTTTGTACGTAAAAACCATCAATTAACAGAAAAAAGAACACTGTATTATAAATACAAACTCTAATCCATGAAATTCACTAACACTCTGGTATTCAAATCTAACACGCCAATTCCACCTGCACAAAGGTCCACAAAAAACGAATCTCCCCCCGAATGCAAAGAATGTCAATTATACAAGCGCTCGCGACATTTCCAGAATCCCTCTGTGTCCCTTTCATCAGCCGTTATTACGTGCAAAATCAAAGCTACATGCTCGTCTCCTCCTCCTACTGCATCACCGATTACACTGCACCTAAAAAAGAGAGCTAGCAAGTCCAAGGAATTGGTCCCGATTTATGAGGCACCGAAATTAAATCTGAGAAAGCACCAGCAGCAGTAGCAGGAAAATCCGATAATCCCGGGGCCATTCCCAGATATTCTCATCCAAGTGAGAGAAAGAGAGAGACACAGAGAGAGAAATAATTGGCTGCGCGCTCCGCGAGCGAGTAAAAAGAGGCGACGCGCGATAAATAACTCGTCCGCTGCGCGCGCGCACGAGCGCTAATTGGTTGATCCGAGAGACGAGAGAGAGAGAAAGAGATTTTATCATTTTATACGCTTCTCTGTCTCTTTTTTTAGACTGGATGCAGCAGAGTAGAAGCTGCTTCTGCTTCTTCTTTTTGTTGCTGAAAGCTGGAAACTCGCGGAGCTATCTCTCTAGGACTTTTCCTTATTTTGTACAGAGTCAAGAAGAGGTGCCGCTGTCTTGTGATTGGGTTATAGAGGTACTTACAAAATTTTGAGAATATAGGGGAGGTGTTACAACTGTGTAAATGAGGTATTGCATCGATATTGGTTTTTTCGTTGGAAGATGTTTCAAAGCTTTATTTGATCTTTCTTTATATATATATGGGATAACATAATTATTGGGATATAGTAGAGTTAGAATTATTTTCAAAATCATTTGTACAGAGAGTTGTCTATTGTAATGGAAAGTCTAACATTTGTCTTAACATAGACATCACTTATAAACATTCACAAAATCTGTATACAAAATATCATTAAATTTGCATTAGTAAGAGTAGTACTAAAGCCAAAAGCCATGTTGAATTCCCATATATTAAGGTGCAGTATATTAGGTGGTGAAAATTGAAACTATATAGTAATAATGGTCCAGTACGTTATAGAGATTGGGAAAATTGCAGTTTTATTTGACTGCACAATATTTTGTGATATTTCTAGCAAATAATGATTTATACAATATTTTTCTGGCTATATGAAAGAGGGTTGATAAAAAGTATTTGAGCTAAATATTTGACACATCAAGGAAAGCAATAAAATTATTATTTTCTCCGTCCATGCAATGCTTGCATCATCATTATTGTAGCCCCAACTACACCTATGAAGGCGAATTAACATGAATATTACAATTATTTTATAGAACTATTATTCTTTTCATGAAGTTATCTTTGTTATAATAACCAATTGATAAGTCTATGTGCAAAATATGGCAAATAAATAACTTAATATAAGAAGTTATATTCATAATATCTTTTTCAAAATTTTCTATGATCACTAAGTCATAAATAACAATTACATAATAAAGTCTTTAGACAAACAATAACAGTATCTTCAAAAACCTTAAATACAACAAAAATCAACTGACTCTCAGTAATAACGACATAATCTCACAATATGCAGTAAAACTCGATTCCCCAATAAACTCCATTAATTACCCAATAACACTGGCAACAGCTGCCTCTAACATCCCCCAAACGTCTCCGACAATCAGCATAACAGCCCAATAGCTTAAAATCGCGCGAAAATACGCCGTATCATCTACCTCTTCTTCCCCTCTTCCTCCTGCACCAAAATCGTCGAACGAACGATCGCGCGCGGGCGAGGTAACGACGGGAAATCACGTTACGCGCCAATGAGATCGCAGGGAAAAACGCGACGCGCGTCTCCCCGCGATTCCGAGGGAGCAAAGCAAAGCGTAGCGAGGCGAAGCTGAGCTAAGCATCGGAGGGAGTTTCAAATTAAATTTGCGCGAAGAAAGAAAAATCACCATGCGCGTGGGCGCGATTTTCCGGCAGTCCTCGCGCGGAACTGGAGAAATTATTAAAAGCAGTTTTGAGGGGTGAGAGAAGGGGGGATTTTTTTCCTGAGCTCTGTGAATGCGAGAAAGGAGGTCGATCGCAGAATTATTTTTTGGGGGGATGACGGAAATGGAGAGTCATCGCGTGAATTGTTGTTCGCGCGCGGAGGTTGAGAAATGAAGAGAGCGGTTGTTTAGCGGTGATCATTCGATTTGTGGAAAATGGAATTATGTATGATTTTACACGTAAGTTAACGGATTTTCTGAACTGTGAAATTCAGCTTGACATTTTATATGATTTTCTTTATTATGAGTAAAAGTGCTTGAGACTTGAGATTTTTTGTCAAATCATTATTACTTAATTAAGAATACTGGCAAATAAATGACAATTCCAAACTTAGATGGCACAAAATTCAAATTTATAGTTTGTCATTTATTATATATTTTTTGTAAAGGTAGCTTGTTTCTAGTATAAAAAGTATTTCAGTTAGATAAGAAACCTGACAGTACCGCGTACTTTGATTGTCAGTGTGAAAAGAACTTTCGAGACAAGTCACGAAATTACAAAAATTATTAAACGAAAATTTGTTAAACATAAACTGTTTTTACAGACAATACGATTGATTAGTCACTATTTACAACCTTAATAGCACTACGTACCATACTTGCCATCGGCGCATTACCACGTGTCTCGATTTTTATAACTTCAAAGAATTATTGTTAAATTACAAAACACATCAAACAAAAATCTTTGCAAAACAATTATTTAAACAATACAGAGCAATCCCTACTTACAACCTAGCAACAAGTATACTTAGCTATAGCTTAGTTTTCCATAAGTAAATCGCACTATCCTCCATCCACATCTCATGCAACATTCTTCTACCTCATTAATAAATATTTCCTTCACAATCACCAACACGCTAAATCTCACAACCAGCATCTGTACCAAATATACTCTCTACTCAAGCCTTACCCACTTCTACCTCACAACGCGCACTCCTACCTCACAACACCCGCACCGGTCTCGCAATACACCCCTGCAATTCTCACCCTCTCCAGCCTCTCCAGCCTCTCACATCTCGTTACAAACGATTTAATCGACGAATGATTAGCCGGCGCAGTGTCGCCCTTCCACCCTCTATCTACACGCGCGCGCGCGCTTCACAAGAGGCCATACCTCTCGTCGCGTGCCTCGCGAAAATGAACGAAACACACCACACCAGCAGAGAGAGAGGGTTACAAAGGATAGAGAGCAAGCGAGGCGGGGCAGGGATTTAGAGCGGTAGCCGAGCCGGAGCATTTATTGGCCCTCGCCGCAGGCCTTTGTCGGCGTATAGCGGACTACTACTACCTACTGACCGGCGGGCATCTGCTTCGGACATTCGGCGTAATTGCATTTACGGACGCACAAACGCCAGTGAGAGAGAGGGAGATAGAGAAGGAGATAGAGAGAGAGGGAGGTGGGTGTATCGTGTGTATGTAGCGGGAGCGCGCGAGGCTTGCGCCGGTTGTTTCGAGATTTGCGACGACGTGACTGCTCTTCCGAGAGCTTTAATTACTCAAACACTCGTGGTTGAGGGAGGGAGGAGGCGAGCAGGATGATGTTTATGCGCGAGCTTCCGCCTAGTGCGCCGGAACCGTGAAATATTTATAGGTTTATGGGTGCAGCGCGCGTGGCTGGGAATAGGTGGGCGAGAGTGACGGCGGTGGTGGTCTTTCTTGCGATTTCAGGGGATTCGCATGAGTTGTGGTACTCGAGGTATAAGTGTATTTTTAGGGTTTGAAAGGGTTTCTATATTTGCGGGGAGGCAGGTTTACTTGTAGTAAGATATGTTTGAGAATTATGCTTGTAATTTGCTTTGATGTTCGTCGATGGGAGTTGTAGAGATTGACTTATCTTATATAAAGAGAGACTGTACTCTTCGGGTCGTGCATTTGGATCTAATGTTAAATCCGAACATTTTTATTTCCAGCCGCAGTTACATTTACAGAATAATTAATTGTAGCATACATGATTCAATGCATTCTGATGAAGATAATGGCAAAGATCGTACGAGAAATCAGGTTAATTAACTTAAATATATAATTTTGAATTTCTTTTTATGAGATTCATGTCATGATCTTAGATCGAAGATATTTTTAACCAATCAACACTTTGACATCCACGTAAAATTAAAGATTAAAGTGGTTTTCTTTATTCATAATCACACAATACAACCAATTCACCAAATTCTAGAGATATAAAAGTGCTCTAAGATATTATTTTATCCAGATTTAGCATACATTCTCAAAATAACACATTAAATTTTAGAAAGCAGGGTTAATTCTGATAAATCCTGATACACGAGATCCGTTTTTATGTGAAGAAAATCATTCCTCAGAGTCTGAATCAAATCTGTTACCCTGAAAGTGTAGCCTCACTCAATATTATATTCAAAGCTCAAATATCAGTGATCCATAATCAATTTAACAATTTCAGACCAAATCAAAAACTGAATCCTACGAAATCCCTACATTCTCCATTCAAAACGCTACATCCCAAAGACCTCCAACTTCATAATCAACACGCTCTTGAAAAAAGAAACGCAGCGCTTTCCGCCCACAAATCCCTCCCCTAATTCCTTCAAACTCCTAGCAGCTACCACACCACATAACCCTCCGCAAAATCCCCAACGCACTCGAATTATAATTTCCCTAACCTGATCAGCAGCTTCTCGCGCTGCCTCTCGCATCCTCTCCACCGTTACACAAAGAAAGCCCGACTGCATGTACCTCCGCATGTCGCTCTATGAAAAGCTCGCCTGCCCGCAAAATAGGCACAATTAGGCGCGCGCCTTACGCCGCCGCGAGACACGCGTGCACACAGTATATAACGAAATTACAGCCTGACAGCCGAGCGGATCGCTGGCAAAACATAGAGAGAGAGAGAGAGAGGGGATGATGCAGGGGCCAATCAGGCCTTTATTCATGCCGAAATCACGAGATTACGGTCACGTAGGCGCGCGCGAGCGCCCGCGGGCCGCGAGTGCGTGCAGCGCGGCGTCCTTTTGCACTGGTGTAGTGTTGTACCCCTCGCGAGCCCAGAGGCTCTCGATGTTGGCCCCCCTCTGCGTGTGGTAGTGATGACGGTGGTGAGTATAGGGCGTATGGGCTCTTTATTTATGCAGCGGATGCGGAGAGAGGATTCGTTGTTGCTGTTGCGATGTATCGCGGCTTTGTTTGGATATGTTCGCGTAAGGGTTGGGAGAGAGTGTGTAAGGGTTTTTAGGTTTGTTGAGGTGAGGTTGTTTGAAAGGTTGTTTCTAGATTCTACATTGTTCAGATTTATGGATTCTGTGTATGCCTAAGGTAAGGCTTAAATTCATAATATATGTTGGGTGACCTTTTAATAGATATTAGAGAATTTATAGTTGACTTTTCTTTAGATTCAAGTTTATTAACAGTGTTTCTTTTGAACGATATTAACTATTTGACCTGTAGAATGTATTTTAACCAATTTTTTTCAGAATGGAACTATATAGCGGTTAACTAAAATTATAATAATAAGTAATTGTAATTTTGATATGCTATGTTTTACGAGTAACTTATTATGGCGTGTTATAGAAAATGAAACCAAACATTTTTGTTTCTTATCAAACGTGTTGTTAAAAAAATTCATAAATTTCAGAATACTTTTTACGAGAATTTTTGTTTAATATTCATAAACCATTTTATACGTGCATATTATATGTAAAAATGTATGAAATTGTACGTCGAAAATCATGAACTAGTCTGGGGTATATCATTACACAAGGGTTAACCCCCCCACAAAGCCTTCATTATATGAATGTAGTCAAGTATCGCATATAAAGAATACATCAAATCAAACAATTTTCTCCATTCTAAGACAATTGCACATCATTTTCTAATGAAACCCACTCTCCCATACATCGTAAAAATAGAAAATTCGTAGGGTGCCTATCCTAATTGCTAACACCATTTTATATTTTCAACTACTAACAAAATTCTAACCGTAAAAATTAAGCAGATCAATTTTCGTAGCGAGTAACAAAAAGTATCGTTACACAAAACATGCTGACAAAGCCATTATTTACTAATAGCTCCACGTTCAAAGCTATCAGTAATTACGCCTTTCATCTGCTTTAAGCTGTCAATAATCAGAATAACCACCCCACCTCTTCGTAAACCTCACCTCCCACCCGACATCAAACACTCTACCCAGCCGTTAAACAGCAAAAAAAGCAGCAGTAGCCGCCGCCGCGCGCGCGGTGTCAAGAGGCGGAAGAGACGAATCGATTTTCACGGCCTGTCCCTGCAAGGGGACGACACGACGTCGCGACGCGAGGACTATAGGACTCGTGTGTCGCGTCGCGCGAGGGTGGCTGCGGCGCTATGCCCTTTCGGAATGCTGTCGCATGAGTCGTGGCCATTTTTTCTCCTGGCTCTTTGGAATTCCCGAGCGCGCGCGTGCTGATACACGGCCGATCGATTGAGAGAGGGAGAGAGTTTGGTGGGTGGTTTTTACGAGTTCGAATGCGATTGTGAACTTTTTTTCTTGCACTTGTGGATGAGATGGTGTGGCTCGATGTTGAGGGAGTTTTTCCGTTTGCGTGGGTTGTTTATTGATGAGTGGAGAGCTTTGAAAGGTGTACTTGTGTTACGGAGTGTTGTACTCGATTGACGCGATCCTTTTTAAGAATGTTTAAGACGTTTCTCTAAACATAGTCAAAAATAGAGTGGCTAAAACACAAAAACTGATATTAAAAGCAACATGTACGATAAAATTACTAGCGAAAAAACAAAAAAAATACAAGATCATATTCAAAATCGACTCTACTCTGAGGAAACCCTCAAATTTCACTGTGTCAAATGGTTTTGAACAATTTTTGGCTTTAGTTTTGTCTTTTTAGTGTCTTTCTTTTGATTTTAATGTTGATCCCAGAGCCTCGATTTTCATTTTATGTTTTTGCTTGTACAATTTTATTATTTTATTTTTAGAATAGTAAACGATCTTGGTTATTCCTCTTCTATTCAAATTGATGACTTTTATAGTGTTCATACAAATAATACTTCTAATTCAATTCAACATTTTACTTTATTGCAATATTACAAACAAACTCTTTAATATATTGATTTGATTCAATCTATATGTATTGAGTCTAAAATTTATATCAAACAAACGTAAATATGAAAAATAAATTATTACGACTTACGAATCTGTATAAAATCGTGAAAAATCGATAAAGATCAAAAGTTTATATTACGGATTAAAGATCCTTCTCAACGTATTACAAATCTGTATTACTTTGATCTATTTCTTAAAAAAGAGTAAACATACATCAATGAAAACGCTTCCCTTTGAAGTGTCAATTTTTTCTATAAATATGTAAACTCTACATTTATAAAATCAGACGTACAACACGCACACACAGCATACTTATTTCCAAATTACAAACTATCTCAAACCAATTCTTTAAAACTGTATAATTCAGATCCTAATAAAGTATCCTCGCGACGCGCCCCCTCGCGCCCTCCACGTTTCCCTCGAGTGTCGTGGATTTGGCTCCGAATTCGACTCGGGATTCTGATGACACGTGCACTTAAGCGACTAACTTCCTGGCAAAAGTGCAGGCTCCACACCGCTGCCGTTGCCGTCGCCTTTTGCTTCCCCACGCAGTTTTTCGCCGCGGCCCCCTCGAGTTTTCCACCGCCGCCTCCGCACCCTCTCGCCTCTCCGCGTAATTTTGCCGCCCTTCTTGTTTTTTAAATAGGCGGGTGCCACGCGTCGTGAGCACTAACGTAGCTTTAAACTTGGGGAAAATGGGCGCTATACGCTGGCTTTTCTGCTTTAAGGGTGAGCGAGAACTTCATTAGTCATGATGATGCAAAGGAATGGTATTTTTAGTCTGGTTTGTGCAGTGGGGAATAAGTGAGTTTGTATGTATTTATGGATGTGTTAGGCTGTGTATGATTTTAGTATAGTTAAAAAATAAGCTCAAAGTTTAGCTATTTTTGTAGTAGATCAATATTATAGGAATCGATTGCATAAATGACTAGACTTGACTATTTTATACTTAACCCATTATCGCCAAGTCGTACATTTGCGGAGATTGACATGTTATCTGAGTAACCGAATAAAGGATTCGCTCTAGAAAATGCTATTTTGAGGCGTTTTTTAGTGAGCTTATTTGATTTCCGAGCTTAGCTTTTACGTTTAATCCTTCGAAATTGCAATATATTATTTGTCAACAGGATTTATTGAAGATACATTCTTTGAAAAGCAAAGTTTACATTGTTCTAAAGGTGGGAAATCGAGGCTGGGGAGAAATTGTTAGATTTCAGTATTTGTAAGGGTACGGTTCAGCTATAATGGGTTAAATTGTTCAAAAACACGTTTCACTGTCTATGAACTTTGAATGTCAGATTTCACTGAGGGTATTTAAACCCAGAGTTATTGTGAAATCATTCTGTTTTTATAAATTATTTTCTATGCAATAAAGATTGGTACTTTTTTACTTTCACCATCTATTTTTTAGAGTTTCGAATATATTGATTAAAAAAAAGGAATTTTAATTTGATGGTTTTCTAAAACAAATATATTGTTAACGATCACAGCAATAGTGTTGGCGCTTGAGAATTAACAATTTTCGTATATATGTTCACAAAATTTACGTACCCTATTTATAAATAAAAGTGATGGCGGCTATCTTGTTAATACAATACTCGTCGGTGTAATTGGATAGTAATTTAAGCTCGAAAGTCAAATGATATTAGTATGATAGTGTGTAACTGAAGCAAAGTGTGCTATAAACTTCTCGCAATAATATTTAAAGTAATAATAATTTTAGTAATAATAATAATAATTTTAATAATAATGATAATAATAATTTTAATAATATTAATTACTTTTAATAATTAATTTCTTTCATAATAGCCAATAATATACCATTAACAGCTATTATATCTATCAGAGATCTATAATTAGCTATGAATACTCGGTAAATCGATTCCTACCAGATTAACCATAAAATCAAAACTCCAAAAAATTCAGAAAATTTTTAAAATGGACACATGCTCATAACAGACAAAGCGACTCGAATCGATCGTCGAAACGAAAAACCAAAGCTTGCTGCTCCCCCATGGACTCCGCCGTACATTTTCAATATCGTGAACGTGTACCTCGTACATTCTCCCTTTCTCTCTCTCTCTCTCTCTCTCTCTCTATCTCTCTGTCTCTAGCTCTCTCTCTCTCCTAAAATCCTGGGAGCATCCTCCACCATGACGCGGCCCGAGCTGCAATTGCGCGCTCCTCCGCGTATTTACCGAGACGCCGAGTATCAATATCCGCGCCGCGTCGAGTCCTTTCTCTCGCTCTCGCTCTCCAGTCCATATATTGGAGTGTACCGGGCCACCCCCCCCTCTCACGAGTTATATATAGATGTATGCAGAATTGCTGGCGTAGCTGACGATGCGGTTGAATGTGTAAGTGTGTTAATCGGTGTATTGTAATATCCAGTTCGTATGGTGATGAATAAGATGTTTGGGTGGGAAGAGTGTATTGATTGTGGTTTTGGGAAAGTATGTAAGATAATGAATACTTTGTTGGGAAACTAGTAACTAAAGGTTGTAGTGTAGCTAGAATTAGCATTACCGAATAGTATTTTTAGCAGACTTGATATTAGTAGTCGTTAGTGAAACAGAGGGACCAGATGCACTTAATTACCAAATGTTAATACCTATAGCTTCTTATTAAGAATTGTTATTGTTGCAATTATTTTATAACAATGGATTATTTCTTTAACAAATGCCTGCTCTGTATAAAATAAATGCCAAAACGTAATTCCAGAAGACTTGATGTTAATAACAGTTAACGAAATAGTGGACACTAAATTTTCTTGACCCAGAATACTTGATATTAATAACAATTAATGAAACAGAAAGCATTAAACTTACTTGATCTCATAATTACGAAAAATAGCTAATGTACCTAACCTACTCCCAATAATAAACAACAATAATAACTATTACATGATCGGTTGCCTTTTGATTCACAAATCTAATAGATAATGTAGAAGCAATAGATTATATGACCGAGATGTTCTTTTATACTGAAAAGATGTAATTATAGTGATATTATATCTTTTGTAAGTAAAATTTAGCATGCATTATTTCTAATCATATTTTGCACATTAATTGATTTTATGCTCTCAGATGTTATAATATCCGATTCTAATGGATATTACGTGATTCACCTTACCTACACCAATCAAAACCTTCAAACAATGCTTCCATCAAAAACAGTACATACTCTAAAACAATACGTATACATTTTCTTACTTCACCCATCCATTTTCACAATCACCCAATTCAAACCTTCTCCAATCCTCAAAAAGCCTCATCATCCCCATCGCCCCATCGAACAACCCAATCTCCTTCAACCAACAATCCCAATACCTCAATCGACGCGCCCGGCACGCTCATCCCTATATACCTCTCCCATTTTTTTGCTCCCCTGACCAATCCGCTATATATCCCGTACAACGTACATACCTCAACCCCGCGCAAAGCTATCCGCGAAATTTCGAAACCGCCAGCTGCATGTGTGCCTATACCTCTCTCTCTCTCTCTCTCTCTCTCTATCTATCTCTCTCCTCCCCTGCGAGTGCGCATACCGATCGGGTGTCGGATCTCTCTCCGTGTACGCGCTCGCGCGATACCGTATACGTCTGTGAGCAGTCCAGCGGCTGTGCCTATTATCCGCGTCCGTATCTCGCTGCCGCACGGTGTCTGAAATCGCACACGACTGCAGCGCAGGGTGAACGCGAGCGGCTTTTCTACTTTCTGTACATACGGGTGTGTGTAGAAAGGTGAATGCGAGAAATCGAGCGATTAGGGATATGTATTGAATTTATGGATGGTGGAATCACCTGTTGTATGGGATGTGGGTTGCGTTTTGGTGGGTGTGGATAGATCTGGAAGGTGGATCGAGAGGGTTTTTCTTTAAGGAAGCGATGTGGTGAGTAATGGGTTTTGAGTGTGGGGAAATGTTGCGTTCGATGGTGTTGGGTTGCTGGATGTTGTAAGTGCGAGGTGTTGCGTGGAGTTGTTGATGCATGAATGGTATGTAATGGGTAAAGTACGTGTGAAATATATGTAGAACTGGTCTTTTGTTATTTATAGTGTACTCTTTGAGTAAGAATGAAATGCACAGTTATGTATGGAGGAAAAGTATGCGGTAAGTGGAAGCTACTGACATGGTTTGTAACGCTATTTATTGGCATATCACTTGTAAGTGAAGAAAACATTAAATTCTAATTGACATTTTGAGGTGATGTAAAAGGGTACCTCTTAAACCCACTTTTCTCAGACAAAGATGAATGGAACTGGTTGAAAATTTAATGAGAGATTACTTATGATACACCTAAATATGATAAGTAATCTCTGATTATAAAAACTGCAATTTATATAATTCATGTTTAACATACAAAAGTGGGTCTTAAACTTATTTAACATACCATAAACAACACGGCACTCTAAAATAAACCTATTGACTTCTCCTCCTTCAAACCTATCATCAAACCCCAATAAAATCTTCATACCCACCGACAGCAAACTTCACCATCCTCTTCATACAAACAAACAAACAAACAAACAATCGCTCTCACCCTATTCTAATACTAATACCAGTGTGCGCGCGCGTTCCCTCGATTGTTTTCTCGAACGGCTCTCGCACGGCAATCATCGTCGTCGCGTGCGCGCTCGCAGCAGCAGCAAATTGATCCCCGATCGATCGGTCCCCTTCGTCCTGCTGGAATACGAAAGGCATGCGTGGAGGAGACGACGGACGAGAGATAAGCCGCCGAAGATAGACGACAAATCGCGCTGTAGGAGAGAGGGGAAATGCGCTGGAAAAATGTGTACGTGTGCGCGAGGTAGACGCCGGAAGCGATCGCCCCCGCGTTGTGCACACGTTCGAGCGCATGAATAATGAGGAGGAGAGAGCGCGGTAGACTGCTATCTGCTTTCTGTGCGTGTGTAGGTACGGGTGGACGATGTTTTGCTTTTTGTAGGTGGCTGGTGTAGGTTCGTATCTGTGGCTTCTGGGAATAACGATTTAAGGCCGGTTAAAGAAACATTGAATTTACATCGATTGTCATATGTTTGGATAGGCATCTTTTATATAAAAATAGTAGGGGATGTGTCCCTATGATTGAAGACAGTATAGTGTTTATAACGACTTGGGTTTTAAAACATGTTAATAGTATAATGGGCTCATGATATATAGCCGTTCAATATGTTTGATTTACCACGAAAATTCAAAATAGCATCCTTACTAGATAATTCTTTGGTAATCCTAAGAAATTATTTGATATTCTTTAGATTGTAAAAAAAGTTATGTAGCATGGACACCATTTTAAATTTTTGTGTAAAATTCCCCACATCGAACACATATGTACGAGAATCCATTGTACTTGTTGGGTAGCGTCAGTTCACTGGTAATTTCCCAGTATTAGTAGTATTTATTTTATGCTAATTTTAATACCAAATCATTCTAATACGTCTACTCGAGTCATGACAAGTACATAACTTTACGAAATAAGGATTTAAAACCACATTAACCCAATCTTTTGCTTGATTTTCAAATAAAAATCAAGCATTGAGTTTGATCTCGAGTTTGATACTATAAGTAGTATTATATTTGATCCCTTATACAACAAGTATAATTTTACTTCTATCTCTTATCTTTCGATCCAGTACATTATTCCAGAAAGTCAGGGATACATTTTTTAAAAGATGATTATAGGTATGCTTGTGTATGTGCGTACGAGCGCGTGAATTTTCATTTGTGACTACCAAGCTGACTACTTACTCGAATTCGAGATTTCAAGCGCTGTCGTGCGCGCATACACATAAACCGATGATCGATGGTTAGATCCTCCGGGCTGCAAATTGAGATTTTGTGTGCACGCGTGTGTGTGTGTACGTATCCGCACAGCACACACAGGTACCTATACCTATCTATAATACACGAGCGCGAGCCCGCTAGTCTTCTGGCCGATTGTCATCTATTTCAAAGCGCGCTGTTATCGACGGAAGTGTAAATTGTTTTGTTTTTCCTCCCGCGCGCGGCCGGTTTGTATTTTGTCCACCACGCTTTTTATTTTATTGTACTGCGCCGAGCATGCGATGTTTATATGGCGTATGTAGGGTGGGAGGAAGAGATAACATCGAGCGAGATAGAGGGAATTAAAGTTCCGAGAAATCGCACGTGTACGCGGCGCGGGAATATAACGTTTCGATGATTTACGGTTATCTTTTAATTCGCTGCGCGAGAAAGAATCGCCGGATATCCGCGTGCACGCGAATTAAAAACAGATTTTGAATTACTTTAGTAGCATATATTTTGTAATAACGAGCGACTTTATTTTAGTTAAGTATGGCTATTATAGTACGCAGGGAATTGATAAATATTTTGATAAATGTAACAAATAACAAAATGGAGGACATTCCTACTAAAATATATCACGCGATTAATCGTATGATAAATCATAGAATGTTTCTTGTGATTCAAACCGTTACGTCATTTATCAGATGATAAATGACTTACCACTGTCGAAAAAATTGTCAGAGCATCTGAATTATTTGTATGACCAATTGCGTTTTAACATAAATTTTCTTTCTTCGGCGGTGTCTAGGATACGTGCAGAGAATCGAAGCTGATTTGCAATTCTGTTTGAATTATTTCAATAAAGCTGAATTCAAGAAATTTATATCTTATTTACGTTCCTTTGATTGACTTCAGACTGTAGTTACTTCAAAGGTGCCCCGTCTACGGTCTGACGTCACGAGGATTTTCGAAGCGCTATATCTTCTTTAATTTTGGATATTTTACAAAAATTCAAACAGTTTACAAAGAAAGTATGCTATAATCTATCAAAATACGATATAAAAATAAATCATGTTAAAATTATAGTACAATTTTTTAAGAGCGTCCACTTTGAATAGGAATATAGTACTTGTAAATCAATTAAACGATTTCAAATAAACAGAAAATGACTTAATTGTATATTGCGTACTTTTAAAAAATTTTCAAAAGCGTCTGTATTCTTCAGACATTAAGACTGTTCTGGTCTCTTAAACTATTTAAGTTTTTCTTAGTTTCACTTTGATCTAATGAAATTCCATCTTTGAGCAAAAACTGCACAAATTACGAACTCCCGGCACAAGAACTAGTGAGAAACTGACCTCCGGCAACAAGCCAACAATCATCCCACTTTAAAATTTTCTTCTCTCCCAATTAAACGAACCCCCACAGCTAATCCCTCTCTCTTTCTCCCTTCCTAACCATTAACCAGCGCAAAACTGATAATCGCCCGCAAAAAAGCACCAGCCATAAACCGCCGCGCCCGCCTCTCTTTCCATGCAGCAGATGCATCGCCGTCGCTTCCCCCTCAAAGAACTGCTCTACGCCACAACTACGAAACCCCTCCCACCTCGGCGCACTTCAAAAACTTAATAAGCCACAACAGCCGCAGAGCACAAGCCGCATTACAAGGCTAGAAACTCGAGAAAGAGAAAAAGAAACTACGACTCGACTCGGCAATTATCTGCCCTTCTCGCGGAAGGATTAGAGAGAAGAAGCAGATCACCGTGCTGGGAAAAATTCCCCGCGCAAAGACACGGAGACGGTATATAATAAGGAGGGAGAATAAAAGGGTTGCTCGGGCTCCGTCGAGGCAGAGAGAAGGAAAGCAGGAAAACTCTTAGCGCGAGCGCACGGACAGGAAGAAATTTCGTGTTTTGCGCTGAGAACAGGTACCTACTTAGCGGCGAGAGGAGAGGAGATATATAGAGAGCAAAGGAAGGCGAGAGACGTGATCTCTTCGCGTGTGCGAGCCGTGTTTTTCTTTTCTCGGCTCGCGGCCGCGCGGTTTATGGTTTTTCGGTGGAATTGCAAGCGGTGTGGTGAAGTGGTGAAGTGTATGAAGCTTATAGGTGCTGGTTGGTGTTTTTTTGGCGAGGAAGATGGTTGATGGAATTTCTGGGGAGTGAGGCGATTGTTTGTAGTTGATTGGGTTTGGATGATTGAATTTGATAATTTGAGGATAACAGTGTTGACGGATTATTAATGTTGGAATCGTTGAGAAATATAGTAGAATACGTTATTTTGAAAATTATGCAATTGATAATAATATTTTCAACATTTATGACATCTCAAATACTAATTTAGACAGACAAATAAACTAATTTTATGTAGTTAAAAAATAGTAAAATTTAGTAAATTAATCAATTTATTATGCGATATGCCATACATGTTGAAATTATCATGAACGTTAGCAATATTTTCAAAATGCACTTATTCTACTACTTTCTGAATGGTGCATTTTTATTTTTAATATATCCTATTTTATTTAAAAATGAAAATATTGAATTGATGTCAAAAAAAGATTATCTTGAAGATATTACTAAGAAAAAAGCAGATTAGAATTAAAACTATTCCTATTATATTCTTCTAAACTTTTCCTTCAAAAGAAGTCTTCTTTACTCACGTAAAATCTTTGTTAATTGAATATTTGTTAAACATTGTGATAAGATCATACATGAATATAAAGATTCCTTTTTAACAAATAGGAACAATTTTGATTCTCCATTATTTTATTGTTAAAACTCATCTGCATTTTAATAGTAACAAAGCCAATATATAAAGAAAAAGATGAAGATCTTTATAATAAATAATAAAGATGAAGATTGAGTTTTGAGAGATAATCTGGGTTCAATTACATTTGTCATTTGTTGATTTTAATTTGGAACATTTTTTTAATTATTGATATTATACTTTGCGTTTATTACTGTTTTATTCATATTTTTCATTTACTTAATCATGCGAATTCATTATTTATGAACGGATCAGTTTTAATTATACCGTGTAATAATTATAGATTAACGAGATCATTATTACGTATTTTAGTATGCAAAATGAACAGACACGATTAAATTTGAGTTGTATTAATAAATTTTGGATAAATATTAATTGAACAGCAAATTTACATGGATTTGTTACGATCCTGGATGTAATCATGCATGAACGTTTCGTATTATAAATGCAAAATTGAAAGCATTTAATTATTAAACAAATGTACATTCATTATTGATAACGACGAGCTTTTGTGCTAAATTTATTGTCTAAAATAAGAAAATTTAGTAAAAATTTAATGTTAAAAATATCGAAGTTTTAATTCTTGTTAATTGATGAATATGTTAAAAATGTAACACAAAATAGAATTATCTGTTAATACTATTTCTAAACTTTATTTCAGTAACGCTAATAAAGCATAAACTCAGCCTAAAATTCTAAAATCTATTCTACTCCTTACGGTAATTCAAAATTTGAATATATGCTTTAACGTATTAAAATTTTTGTTTACAGTATTTTAATCCTGCGGCGCAGTATCCCGCCATATCTTGTTCAAACGAGGTTTTTCCCGTAGGCAGAAGGAGTAAACAATAACCAAATACTTAAAATAATTATTTATAACAAGAATGCACAAGTTTGTTGTTGTATTCTAACGAGTCTTTGAGCATAGTTTCAAGTGGATTGGCCAAACTCTGAGCATTGGTTACCATTGACATTTTAAATAGGTTAATTATAATAATACTCTTTCATGTATTAAACATCCTATTGAATACTATAAATTTATTTGATGTAAAAATTTAAATAAAACTCCAGTTTAATTTATCATACATAAAAATCATCAAAATCAGTTAAAAATCCCCCTTAAAGAAAAACAATTCCATCTTCAAAAAAGATCTCAAATTCAAAGTTAATAAACCATCATCCTCCTCCACTCTATCCTCCGCATCCTTCTCATCCTCCTCATCCTTAAAAAAAAGAAAAACACTCCCCTCGGCAAAGAGCCCCATAAAAAAGGCAAAAAGCAAAAAAAAGGAGTCTCCCCGCGACTCACGCAAAACCGGCGGAAAAGAAGAAGAAGAAGAAGCAGAAGAACCGAGCGCAGAAACCCATCCGTCCGTCAAGTGCTCGGGCGGCGTCGGCAACCGCGAAACAAAAGCATCTCCAGCTCCGCAGTAGCTCCCGTGTGCGCCGCGCCCACGCAACAGAAGAAGAAGCGGCAGCGGTGGTGGAGTCCGGAAAGTGGAAAGAAAACAAAAGACACGTGCACCCGCGGGAATAACAAAGGCGCCGCCGACGACGACTCGCCTCTTCTCCGGCGGTGGCTAAGTAGCCGGTAGGTAGTTCTCTCCCTCTCTGTCTCTTCTCTCTTCTTTTTCTTTGCGAGGGCAACGCGAGAGCGAGATATGCGATCATTAGCACGAGATAAACATTGCTAATTGCCGGTGTGGGATGGGAGTGGAGAGGATGCTTTAGTAGGAGAGTGGTAAGGGGGAATTGGCGCTTATCGATTTTAACGTCGATCAACGGGAGAGAGGTGAGAGGGTTTCTTTTTTAGAGATAATGGATGTTGGGGGTTGGAATTTTTAATGGGCTGAGATTGCTGTGGTTGGGGATGTTCTTAGTGATAATTAGATGCTTGTAGTGAGGGAAGTGTGTGTATAGTATCTGTTACTAAGGAAGGGATTAGAGTTTCGAGTGGATAATCCGTATCCGTGTACGAGTAATTTTTTTTTTCTGGTGAAAGTTTACTTGCTTTGTTATGAAATAGTGAAACACTTTACTGATAAATAATGAGCATTCACTAACACTCAATGATGAGCAAATCGCTGGAGAAACAAGATGCAGACTTTTTACTAGGGATTAGTGTACGTGCACTATTATTTCGTGAGTTTCACTATTTCATATATAAGAGAGTTCTAATGAGAGAGTGCTAATTTGGGTTATTTATGTATTAAGAGAAAGAAGAATTATTTTTTAGAGAGAGAAAATTATATAAAGGTTATGAATAAAATTAACAAAAAAGTTAAATTTATTTAAAGGAATTTTAGCTTTAATATTATTAAGTTTCTATAATAATAAACAGTTATTTTTACTAAAAGTATTAATTTCGTATAGTTTATGAAATAATATATTTTACTAAAAATCTATAGTAATCCTAAATAAATTATGTTTAACTAGTGTTTATTAATGAAAGCTAAACTTTTTTTCACAGTATGAAATAAAATACACATAGATAAATAAGAAGTACGTGCAACTGAAAAAATAGTAGATTTTCTAGTGCAAAATCGGTACAACTGAATTGTGGAGAGTGCTATCTGTTAAATGTCAGTTTCCCCTAATTCGATAAAGAATCGATCGATTCTGTCGGTACGTTGACTTACGGTTACTGCTACAAAGTAAGGATGGATGGACCGAATTAGATTCTTACCTGAAACATAAAAAAAGATAAATATAAGTATATCAAAAATAAAATAGTACAATGTACTGTATCAATATTAATTTATAATACTGAGAAATAGAGAAATATCTGTTACAAAAATTTTATACTAGATTTTCTAGTGTAAAATTGGTACAATTTTTTGGAAAAATAATCGGTATTAGAAAATTTGGATAACATTATCTTAAATAATTGTTTATTATAATCTCAACTCAACGTGAAAACTTAATATTATATTTAAAGATAAATATTATGAATAATTATTAAATTTCAAATAGGGAACAGACATGATGTCAAAAATATGGCTATTTTTTTCGATAATAGATAATCATTAATTAATATATTAGACATGAGTTTTTTTTAATGATTCTACGTTTTTGTATAATTAATTAAACATTTATAAACTTTAGTAGTTTTCGAATAATACAACACGCTTGTGATTGGGAATCCACTTAAAATGGGGGAGTGAACCTACCGCTCCCATAACCTATAAAGACCCGTCGTGCAAGAATATATCTATATATGTGTACACACACACACATATATATATATATATATATATATATATATATATATATATATATATATATATATATATATATATATATATATATATATATATATATATATATATATATATATATATATATATATATATATATATATATATATATATATATATATATATATATATATACACATAAATTCAGTAGGTCTTGACCGCCACATTACTGTTCTTAATCATATGACCCCATACAGCCTTTCAATTCTTATTTTGCAAACACAATTTTCAAAATATTGCTACTTATGAAATATGGATGAAAAAAATTGACTTTTTGCACTTTTGTGTATAATTTAACCTCAAGTTTCATTTAAAAATTATTTTCAAAATCATGTCTGTTCCCCATTGTAATAATAAACATTTATAGTACATTTTACTAAAAAACAACCTTGTAGCCACAAATAATTAGTTTTACTATAGTATTTAGTGACCAATCAATTTTTTTTCTTAATGAAGGAAAACGGTTATCAGTCACGTTAAAAAATGAATTTTAATCGAACACAGAAAATGCGTGTACATTGAATAAACAAAATCCATATTTTCATCTAAGCAACGCCGCGAAACAGCTCCATTATACCCAGAAAAACAATCTTGTACTCTGCAGCGCTCCTCCAACTTTTCCATTTCGATCTCCTCATGTACACCACTTTATTTGCATCCTCCCATCTCCCACGCAAACATACACACCCCTTCTCTCTCTCTCTCTCTCTCTCTCTCTCTCCCTCTCTTCCTCGATTCCAATAGTAGATAAAAATTGAAAATCAATTTTACACGAGACGCCGCCGAGTGTAAGTTTAGTTTCTCAGCTCTCCTCTAGGGCATGCGCTCTCTCGCCTCCTCTCTGTCTCCTTCTCTCTCGCTACTATGACAATGGCAGAAGAAGAAGCCGAAGCCCAAGAGAAGCAAAACAAGAGAAAACGGAGAGTCTCGATGTCTACCCCTACACACACATACACGAGAGAGAGAGAGAGAGAGAGAGAGAGAGTGGAAATAAGTGAAAGGCTACTTTCCGAAACCCTCCCGAGCGCTTTTCCTGTTTCTCCTTCGCCTCCCTGGAAATGCCCGGGGAGTAGAGCGCGAGGCGCACGTCGAAAACTTTAAAAGCCAGCCGAACTTGACTCGCCCCGTCGCGGCTTGACGTTGATACAGTCGCCCGGTAGTTGGTGCCACTGCATGCAGTGTGTGTTATGTGTCGCGGAGAAAAGGTGGAATGGAGGAACGTGCGTTGTGGGCAGGAAGTGAGGACGGAATATTTTTCAATTATGCGCTGTTTCACGAGGATGCTCGCGGGTGTGTATACTTGTTTAGGATGTGGAGCTAGAGTATTGTTTTGGAGAGAAGTTTTTGAACAATAGGTTTGAGTTTGCATTTAGATACTATAAGTTATTAGATTCTGTGCAGACTAGTTTGAATGGTACGCGGTTAAGAAAATGTTTTTGAAACCACGAAACATTGTTTATTTTCTTACTCGGGTGAGCAACAATGTTTGTAGCATTTAAGTTCTTTTAAATAGCTGAATGGTATCAAAAATATATTTATAAGTTAAATATTTCATAAAGCAATGTATGATTTATTTAGCAACTAAATTTTGAATATTTCTGCTAGGAATTTAAGTGATACATCCAAACAAAATCATAAACTTGACTGTTACTACTGATTCTGTAGTTTATGATTTATTTATACATATTATGCTTTACTTTTTTTATTTTTTATACATAATTATATTTTGTCATGCGTACAATAATATTCTTAAGGGGGCTCTCCGGTGAAAAATAAAACTTCCGTAGCTTTAATGCTAACAAAATAATATTTACATGGAATGTTTATAATGATATTAGCAATTGATACACACATTTTTAAATTTTGTATCTAATAATGTTGAAGTTATTCAGAATAATATGTTTATTTTAAGTATAATTAGCCTGTACGGTAAAAGTTGTTGTCGCACACCATAATGACATTTATGAACCAAAAAATTTGATAGCGGTTTTGACAGTAAAATAAAAGTAGCAGAAATTACCAATTTTTACTCAACTATGTGTTTTCTAAAAATAATATATATTTGGTGTTTCAAACTTGTTAAAAACAGTGCAAATTTGTTAATAGAATCATTTAATATGAGCTTTGTCATGGATATTTACATAATATTTCAGCAAACTAATGTTGAGAATGCTTCAAAGAGCATAGCCTAAAAGTTTCATCAAGACTGATTATTTTGGATGCGCCAACAACACTTTGAAGATTGAAAACTTAAATAATGAAAATATAGCAATTGATGAAAAATAATGAACAATGTAGCTTTATTTTATAATATGTTAATACAAATTTACCAAACTTTATTATATTTATAAAAATAAATATAAAGGTTTTAAATTAGGCAAAATAACGTGTAATTGCAGTAAATAGCTTTGACTAAACTATGAAAATTTTTAGCTTAAAATGTAAAATATCATTATATTGCTATTTCTAATTATTAAGGGAAAGTTGAACCAACTTTTAAAACATTAAAATAATTTCGAAATTTTTTTAAAAAATCACCGGAGAGCCACTTTAACTCTCATGTGGGCTGTGCAGATAGACGAATTATCTCGTTCAAATAAAACTGTTTGTATATGCAGAAGGAATGAACTTGTCCTAACATTGCATAAGATAACATAGCTCCTGCAATTCAGTTACATAAAAACTTTAATCGTATTAAAACATTTAAAATATTCTTCACAGTACGTGTGAATTAGAGCGCGAATAATTCTCGTTTCAAGTCTACTTTGTATTTTCAAAACATTGTTTTTCTGATAATTTTTGTCTTTATTCATTCAGAATCATGCAGAAGATGAAACATAGAATTAGAAATAACTATTTATTTATTTCCTTATTTATTTTTTATTTCATTTTTATTCTAGACAAGCTTCCAAAAACTACTGCATTCGATAGCTACTTTTACCAAAATATAACTCCTGCCCACGAAGGATCAACACTGTCCTTCATTAATTAGGTCTCGGAGACAATAAATCCGTTCACTTCCGCAATGAGCAAAAATCCCATTTCACCCAATTAACATCCTACGTCCCACTGGACTCACGTCACACACAACCCCTTCAATCTCCAAACAAAATAATAAACTCCATCGCCTACGAAAATTACCTTTTTCCATTAGTCTCTCCTCGACTCCTCCCAACCAAAAAAAAAAGAACAACATCGCGCTTCGCGCATATAAGACGCGGGGCGACTTCATCTTCAGCTCCGAACTAGCCAACAAAGCCGACTGCGAAGCTACACCGGCGCACAACAAAGAAAATCGTCAGCGAGACGAGGAAAAACACTATACGCAGCTTTCTCCCTCTTGTCTCGTGCGTCGCGTCGCGCCCCTGTACCTATATACCCCCTCGTTATAGCTATACTGCTACTGTTGCTCCGTCGCGCGAGAATATATAAATCCAGGGACGTGTATAGGTATACGTGGTGTGAGTGTATGGAGAGTGAGCGTGTATATATGGGTGTGAGTAGCGTTCCGCTACATTTCACCGGGCACGAGCGCGTTCGCGGCAGTGGTTTACAAGGGGAGGAGGATGCTGGAGTGTAATGAACACCGTGGGGTTGAGCGAAAGTGAGGACTTGTTGGCTTGTGAACTGGGAATTTCGGAAGAGTGATTTTTGTAACAATGGGTATGTAGGTATTTAAGTATCATGGAGCGATTAAGGAATTATTTTCTTCTGTGTAGAAAACGATAAAAATAAATGTGTCGTTTTTTCAAATAAGTGTGCATAATTCATGTTTTGAAATTGAGCATCTTTTTTAAATAATCAATGAAAATATTGAGTTGTCAAATGGAAGGCAGAATCTAGTGGTCTTTACGAAATAAATTGAGTTTCTTTAAATCTTATGAAAGGTTATGCGAATTTCACAGAAATACTATACAGAGGATTTGAACACGAGTAGAAAAGGTTGAAATTCTTAACGAGAAAGCGTTTAAATTGTAAACAAAATCACGAAAATACATTAAATAAAATAAGATTTTTGATTTGTACAATGAACACTAAAGTAAGTTTATTAATGAATTTCTACTTTTATTGCGCATATTATAATTATGATTATTCACCTACCATTTTATTCGTTTCTGCGATTTCTTTTCAAACTGACAGATAATATCAAGCTTCGTCTAAACTGCACGTATTTTCACTACATTCAGTGTACAAGCTTAAAAGCGATCGTCTTACACAAAGAACCCGCTCACTGTGTCTTATCTCCGCAGCACAACCGCAAAAATGCAACGCGATCTTTTCCCCTTTCTCCGAACTACCCTTCTTTTCTTTATCGCTGTACCTTTTTTTTCGGTTTATTGTCACCCCTTGTCGCTTAGCCTTTTTTTTCCTCCAAACGATCGCGATACATCGGGAGCTTCTCCTTTTTACACGACAGTGTGCGTATATGTATTTGGTAACGTATGGTGTTTGCGGTCGCGTCGCGGCGGAGTAATGTAGTTTAGTGGCGAGGATAATGCGGTGAGTTGTGCTGCGCGTAGGGTTTTTTTTTACTGCTTTGTTTGGTTTGTAAGGAGTACATTTTATTAGTCTGCAGTTGAATAACTTTTTGGGATTCAACAGCGTGGCTTTACGGGCAATATTAATTTTTTTTTGTTTTCTTTTGTTTACGTATAACGAAGATAGAATATTTAATAGAATTTCTGAATTTTCGTGAATTTTCAATATCAAATTACTCATAGCGAGTTCATAAATACTTGGTAACGTTTACCTGGAATTAATCTCATATCGGTATGAATTTTGAAACTTCATTACTCTAGAGCTTTAAATTACACGGGAATTTATATACAATTGCAATCATTTACAAAGTCATAATAAATGGATACATTCTAATTTTGAGAATTCATTTCAAAATAATAGTTACGATCAGTAATTACTTTATAATAAGTTTATTTATACAATTTATCATAATGCTACGTAGAGTTATATAAAGATAAAGCAACATTTTCACTAATCAGGGTTACATGCATTTTCTTCTTTCATATTCTTTGTTTCCTTAACTTAAATTTTTTTAAATCATTCCTAATGGTCATTAATGAAGTCTATTAAATCAGTCCAAAGCATAATTTTTAAAGTGTTCGAAATAACAATAATATAATTTATTAGCAACCCAGAAATACATTTATCAAAATTTTATTTAATAACATAAATATAATTCAGATTTACAGTTGTTACTGTTTTAACGAATCGTTTGAATTCATTTATAGTAACAAAAATCTTGAATTCAAAATAAAGTAATATTAATTATTTAACTAAAAATTAAAATTTAAAATACTTCTTGTGCGAATCAAATTGCTAAAAAATGGATATTGTCGCTGTCTTAACTCATTAAAAACTATGACTATAACAGAAAATGTTCAGATTTTTTAATTACAAACAGCTATACTTTTCGCGTCTTTATTAAACATCGAATCACATCAAATTTCAAAATATTTTACTTTTTCCTAATATCACTTGACGATTACATTCAGCAAAGGCAATCTTCCACAAAACTATGCATGAAATCCATACTCCATCAAACCTAGCATCAGCAACCAAAAAAAAAACAACAACACCACACCATATCCTAGACACGTTCCAATAAAAAGCCCAACTCCCTCCACAACTCGACCCGATCGCCGCCGATAAATATCGCCGCGTCGTCCGTTTTCCTTCCTCGCTCTCGCACCCCCCCCATACACGGAAACATACAAAAATACACGCGCGCGACGCACGTCGCGTCGTCCGTCGATTTCGGGCTTTTAAGCATCGCGCCGCGCATACGAATGCGAATGTGCGCGACCGACGGGACTCTGATTTACGGCGCTGCGGCACCGTCGGTCTAAGCTGAGCCGGCATATTTTTAAAGAGAGAGAGAGAGAGGAGCCGACGTTTGCCATTTTTCCTCCCCCGTCGATTCGCGGGAATGGTGCGCGCGGAGGACGAATGGCCGCTCGAAGCCAAAACATCGAAATGCACTCGAAAAATATACAAAGCCGAAGAGCAGAGAGCCTAGGAGTTTACTCCTTTTTTGGAGGGGGGGGGTTCGATTTTTTTTTAGTATGGGTGTATGGTGGAGTGTTGGTATATAAGGGCACGTTTGTTTGAATATTTTGTGATTTCTGATGATTTTTATTTAAATAATCGAGAGTGCAATGTCCTTTGACTGAATACATCAGATAAAAGAAGTTATAAATTGTTAGTATTCCTCATGGTGGTTTTTATTAGACTGAAAGCAATTTTACTTCGAGATTATACACCATTAAAAGGATTACTTGTCTCAAGAAGATGCAACTAATTTAAGAACACTTTTTTTTTCTTATTTCAAGACACGCTGCAGAAAAGTTTCTTATTTTAAGAAACTTATTTTCTTAATTGAAGAAATTTGGTCGCATTGTTTACATTTGCAAAATGTGAGGTTACTATTCTTTGAATACCATTTATTTTCTCATTTCAAAAATATCGTATGGTCTTGGTCTCGCGTAGCTTTACAAACCTTGTCGAAGTCAAGAGTTTTGTAAATTTTGTGGTGACCACGAGATCGCGCGAAATAAGTAAACTTTATTTCTTAATATAGGGAAAACTGGGGTAAAGTGAAAACACGGATAAAATGAATCATGTTTATTATTTCTGCAACAAATAATTATTTACGCCTAATTTTAATTTTAGTGAAAGATAATTATGCAAGGATGATAATTAAAAAGATTCATTGCATAACCATTAATATTTTATGAAAGAAAAATAATTGTATTTTTCGACCTTAAAAGAAAGTTGGTTTGTCGAATTCGTTATAACGATTAAAGATGTTTATAATCGATTTTGTTGGTAGATTTTTTTTTAATTACTTCAAATACGTTTTACTTACTATTACAAAGAATACAGAGCTTTAAAACAGGTTTTTATTTTTTATTAACAATCATTTTAAAGAATCGACATCTCGGGGTAAAGTGAATCAGGGTAAAGTGGTCCGGGAAATAATGCAATAGCACTAATTTATACGCGGCCAGATGAAAAATTTAACAAAATATTAATCAAGGTGTGTGTTAGTGTAGTATACAAAGCATTTGTTGCAACAGATTTCGTATTTATACCAAAATCGGACAACATAACATCCATATTCAACTGTTTCATATTTTACGGTATTTTAAAGGTTTTAGGATGCCTTTTTAGTTTTATTATTGTCTAAATTAACGTTTTTATATATTCTTATACAAAAACTAGTAAAATATTTTCAAAATATTTAATTCTATCCTCTAGTTCACTTTACCCCGCACTGAATAGCCCGGTAAAAGTGAACGGGTATTTTTCATAAATAGGTAAATAATATTAAACTTAATAAATGACTTTCTTTTGAATTACTAGTATGTATATTGATTTAAGAGGTTTCTCATGTAACTTAAAAAGTAATGTTTTAAGTCTGAAAAATACATTTTTTCGACTTTTAGAGTTACTATGTTCACTTTACCCCAGTCTCCCCTAAGTAACTACGTTTCTTACTTTCATATTTTAAGTAATTTATTTTTCTTAAAATAAGTAATGCATTCCTATTTTAAGTACAGATTTCTTAAAATAAGTAAAATACGCGATTTCGTTCCTTTTTTTAAGAACGAAAAAATTGGAACAAATTTTAAGATGCAACAAAAATAAGAAGTCGTTTTTACTGTATACTAGATAACTAAATTTGCATCATAAGCATGATTGAAACCATATAGCAAGCTCTAAACTAATCCATAGTCACATTTTCTTTAACAATAGCTAATCTAATTTATTATTTACTATACTTCATTCATGTTTCATCCATAGAGGCCATATAAAAGACACACATATAAGCTTATGTCTTCTGAAACGTGCAGGCACATGTATAGACTATTATTGTTTTAAAAAGACAAAGCAATCAATAATATTATGCTATACTCAATAAAATATGATATTGAATTTTAGTATGTAAATACTAAAATTTTATTAAGTTTCGATATTGTAAAGTTGAAGTTGACAACTTTTTAGTCATATTACATATAAGTTTCTACCGATTTTCCATTTCAAATATACGTTTATCAATTACAATAGCAAAGCAGTCAGTTCAATTCGCTTTTCCTCAACCAGGTCATCAACAAAAATTGAATAACACAAGACAGACACCACGTATTAATCCACATATCACCAAAAATTCACCCCCCCCCCCTATCAAATCACATCAATACCTTCCTCTCATCCCCAAATTACCCTCCATTCCTCATAACTCCTCTCCGCAACGCAATTAATTCCTCTCTCTCTCTCTCTCCACCCACATTCATCAGCCGCCAAAACCAAGCAAAAGACACCGCCGCACGAAAAACCGGCATTCGGAAAACACACCCGAGGTCCTCTTCTCTCTCTCTCTCTCTCTCTCTCCACAAGCGAAAATTCTGCCTGGAATTAGGACAACAAGCACAGCGAGGGTCGCGCGCGCGCGCACATAAGACACACGCGTGGACGAGAAAATATACAGAGAGAGAGAGAGAGTGAGCTAGAGCCTAATCCAATTTATGACTACACGCAGGAAGCGGCTGCGGATCCGCGAGGAGAGCTGGCTGTGTTTGCGCGTAATCCGCAGGATTAACTCGGTCGCGTTTGTGTTCTATTCCGCGTGGCGGCGGTGGCGACTAAGAAGCAGCCAGCGCGAGCGCGAGTTTCTCTCATTTGCTCGGGAGGTTCTTGGCCCTTTATTACCCTTGCCGCAAATTTTATGCACGCGTTAATCTTGATAATTCGGATGTGTTGTTTTCTTCCACGGGTATAAGGATGGCTGTGTCTGGGTATCTTGCAAGCTTGATCAATATTCCGTGGGAGGTTGGATGAGATGTTGGGCGCTGCTTGTGAGTTATTGTTTTGCTTCGTTAAGCCGTTTATTGGGTAAATATACGTAATTCTTGATGTATGCGTTGATAAAATGTATATTATAATAAATGTATACAGTTTTATCTTTGATTTTATTTAAAAATACGTTGGAATTGTAGTATGGTACTCAATCGATAGTAAGTTATTTATTTAATAATAATAATAACTATTATTATTCATTATTATTATTTCATAGCTATTTATTATTACTTATATTTTCAGTTACATCACTCTCATCCTTTATTTCATAGCTTAAACCAACGAATTTTCGGCAATTCCGTTTCATAAAAGAATTAAGCGCATTAAAATATTTAAAACAAATTTCGCAGCGCACGAATTAGAGCAAAAATAATTCTCTCTTCAAACCCATCTTCCTATATAAATAAACGACAACCACAAACTCATGAAAAATACAAAATCCCAGGCCACTAATTCCAAAAAAGCTGTGAAAAATCCTTTCACCCTCCTCTCGAACAGAAACAAAAAGCTCTCCGCATTAAAGGTATATATTTAAAACAAAATTTTCGCTCGCGCGGCAGAATTTCCCGGAACCACCGTAGCTCCCAACCCCGCGGCGCGCTCGCGTCCATCTGGCACCTTTTATTTTTGGCTTTGCGCGCTGTACCGACGGACCCGTACATTTCCACGAGTGCGCGCACGGCATTTTCATTTTTACGATGTCGGCCGGAACTAATGTCCGCGTCCCGCGTCGCCCTATGCAATATTTTCACTGATTAACACTGTTTACGCGGGAGGGTGTCGGCCTGATTAAGGACTGGCCGGCATGGTGAGAATGGATTTGTTTTTCGGGCTGGGTACAGGGTTTCTAGTGTGGACATGCGAAATAGTTTATGATTTGGGGCATATTTATTTATATGGATTTAGTTCGTTAGTAGAGATACGACGTGCACTAAATTGAAATAACGGCGTTTAAATGGTTACACAATGTATAATCAAGTATGGATAGATTACAATTTCATTATTATTTTTTTATTAATTTATTATTATAATTATTTTAGTATTACATTTATTTATTTATTGTTAACAAAATATATACTACCCCAGCAATGTTAAATATCAATTCGCATTTTTGAAAGATATGAAGTTTTTAGTATGCACACATTTTGATTAAAATTTAAATATTTCATTCCGATAAAAGTTTTTCCTTGTACCTCCCCATTTACATTTCAATCGAACGACGGACAATAAATAAAAACGTCAAACCAACGAAAGTCAAAAAGTCTCACAATGGAAAGAAGCAGGCCCTCCCCAAACATCATTAACACGCCAAATTCGCCCAAATTCCCGACATTCCCGCTGTCCTCTCTAATCCCCTTTGCAGACCCTCTTAAAAAGAGATTAATGAACGAAACTACTCTCGACGTTCCGATATATACACATTCTTCTTCCGCCCTACACACTCCGCATCCGTACGTACGCGTATAACGCGTCTCTCCTCCTGGATACGCCAATTCGTCCGATCCGGCAATAATCATTAAAGGAGCGAAGCACGTGGATATTTCATTAGACGCGTTTGGACAAGCGGCTGAACCTAAAAGGGGCGCGCGCACTGCTGCGCGCACAAAGGAGATCCGTAGCGCAGAGCATATAGAGTGGGAGAGAGAGAGGGTGGGGGTTTGAAAAGCAAGAACCCACGTCAGCGGGACGCGCACGGAAGAACAATTGCGCGCGGGACCGCTGTCCGACGCGGGCGCGATACGACTGCTCTCCTTTGCCCAGCGCGATAGGCGAAAAATCTGAATTATTCATGCTTCCGAATCTATAAAGTGCTTCGTTCCGTTTCTTTGACGAGGATGTGGCTTATCCTTTTTGGATTTGCGCGCGATGTCATTATCGATTGCTCTGGGTTTTTTTTTTGTATTTAAAGAACCAGTGCGGTAGTGTTAATTGTATTGTATCGAGAGAAATGACGAATGCAATATAGGAAGTTATCATTATTTTAAACAAACATATGATAATCCTTTTGTAAACAATCCTTTAAATCGATTGCTATTGGTCAAGAAAATTGTGGAGAAAGAGCGTTTATTCATTTTATTTTCATTTTTGTAATTATGATCAGATTAATCGTAGCTATAGCCTATTCTGTACTTTATGTAACCTATGCTATAACCTACTCTATACTTTGTATAACCTATGCTATACTTTATATAACCTATGACATTCCTACTCGATATGTTATATCGATGGGTCCTTAGAAAAAAGACTTATCTTATGCGTTAAGATTAGAAAAGACATATATCACGCGTTACAATTATAAAGACGCACTTTATGTATTGCGATTAGCAACACCGTATCTTTATGTAGGATTATACAACGATTTGAAACCTCACTATTAATGATGTGAATATGATGATTACACAATAATAGTATTAAAAAGTCAATAGAAGTTATAATTTAAATTATCTTATAATAATTATATGACCTCAAAGTTTGTGTCAGAAATAACCGCAAAAAAGATGCGACGTTTCTAATACCAACGTGTAAGATGCATCTTTTCTCTTAGGACCCATCGATATAACCTATGCCATAACCTGATCTAGTCTTAATCCAATAATAACTATCGAATTATAATTATATTTCCTACACCTAACTATCTATTAAGATGAGTTGATTTTTCTAATATGATTGGTTGAGTCAACTAAAACCGGTCATTAAACGATTGATGATTCACTAGAGAATGTTTGCGAAGGTACCAAAGGCAGCTAAATTAGTTTCCAAAGCTAAGTCGATTAAACTTGAAACCGACCAGTCAAATCCAACAACAAAACAAACATAACCCTCCTCACGGCTTAGGGTCAAAATACATCATCCCTTATCAGTCGTATCAACGAGGAAGAATATCCTCCTCACTCGATATACAACAACACCCATATTTCACCCAAACTATTACCGCCGCGCCGTGCCGCGTCTGCTCTCCACCTCTTCCTCCTCCTCCTCCAAACGTCCAAAGTCTAACCCTACCAAACCAACCGTGAAAACTCCACCGAGCGTAAAGATTAACAATTACACCCTTGCTCCAAAAAAACGCAGCGAACATATCTGCATACATCCATAACGGTAGCAATTTCCTCCGCGCGGCGTTCTCATTTTTCAATCTCGCGGGCGCGCGCGCGCGAGACAAAGACAGCGAGATAAGCCCAGCCAGGCCACATAGCCCAGCCAGCCACCTGTGAGCAGCTCAGCTAGACACAGCTATACAGCCAGCGAACAATGGCAGCGTCTGGGGAAATCCATACATGCGTGAGAGCATGCATAACGCGGACTGCGGCACGCACACACACAAACACACACACACACAGGCGTGATCACGTGCATCGGACCGTGCATGCCGCTGTTCCTATTTCGCGGGAGCGTATACTATAGACGTTCGGAGAGCTTCAAAGCACAGCATCAGACGAGTCCGTTAGGCCAGCCGCACGCCGCCTCTGGGGTTAGAGTCTAGTCTCGCGCATCGCATCGCATCGCATCGCGAGCGAGCGAGTCTTGTTCCGCCGGAACAATGGGATAGAGAGAAAGACAGAGAGAGAGAGAGAGAGAGAGGACGCAGCCGATATCCGGACGAGGGATGAGCTGCTGCTGCTACTGCAGACGCCCCCGCCGATCGAGCTCTCCGTCTCTCTGCCTTTGCTCGTGCAGCCGAGTCTCCCCTATGAGTAGCTTGTGCGTATATATATCTTGTGTTGTTGTACGCCTTGTCTACACGCCAGTGTGCGATTCGGAGCCGACTCTTTCTTCGGGATGGGTGTTTACGCGTCGATGGATACTCTAGGATGCGCATACACTTATACCGATAGTTTAGTGGAGGGATACTCGCGGGATGCGTTTGTTGGGGTGGACGTGGATGATGATAGGGGGGAAGGGGGCAGCTAATTTGGAGCTGGCGGAAAGTTGGAGGTTGCAGTTGATATACCTACGGTATAAATTTAATAACAATTCATGCACTAAATCTGATTTTAAAAAGTCGAACTAAATATTAGAGCACAGCAATTGGTAATAGAGCTTCTTTATTGAATACACGATTCGCAAATATAAATGCTACTTATAAGTGTACTTCATGAAATGTTTAATATAAAGTAATTTTTTTAAGTACTATCCAAAGTGGTATATTATTTTATTCTTTTGGTACTATCCAAAGTGGCATTTTGTAATTATGCAATTTTTTATTATAAAACTATATTTTAGGTACTATCCAAAGTGAATTCCTATAACGATGCGATTTGTTATTATAAAAGTAATTTTTAAGCACTATCCAAAGTAGCATCCTATAATTATACAATTTGTAATACAACTATTTTTTATACTGCCCAAAGTTGGCATCCTGTACATATGTAATTCTTTATTATAATACTTCTTTTTAGTTATTATACAAAATAGTATCCCGTACGCTAGCTATAGTAGTACAATCATTGTTCTTTGAATACTAAAACATTTACTGGATAAAGTTCTAGAATTTATGGCTATAATCTTAAGACCACTATTACAAATGCATGAACCCATTTACAATAAAAAAGCTCTTTGCTCAGTGGTTTGCAAACAAACAAGAACATGAATACTTATTAGCAACTGAAGAAAAACAGTTACAGTGTAACGCACACGCGTACACATGTAAATGCGCCGAGTCGTGAAAGGGGATATATCGGGATGGGTCGGGTATAGACCAAGGGAGTTCATAAGGGAACTTGGAATATATACATGCAGAAGTTATATTAGAAGTGAGTGAGTAGAAGAAAGTTTTTCTAGCTTCACCGGAGTCCCATAAAAGTGTCTCTTTCTGTCGATCAACTTTACAAGGGTTAGTACTCGATATACGGCTCTCGAGAAGAACACTTTTACTACTTTAGAAATTTATTCTTTCGACGTTTTGGATAGAGCATCCGAGGCAAAAGTGGACACTTTATCTAGAGATGTTTTCCTCACTTATTGATATTTGCATGCAAGTTGTAAAGAACTTCATATTATTTTGTATTACTGACGTTGTAGTCTCTTGCTTCTATTACAAATATTAAATCATTTTCGTATTTTCTAAAACACCCCAAAGCACGTAATTCTCTAAAAGAAAGAACCCACTTCGGTCTAAATGATAAATAGCTCCCATAGAGATTCACCCTCTACAATTAAAAGTAAATCATCCTAACGCCCTGTTTTGACAACAGCAGCAGCCTCCTCGAAAGCATACGCTCCGACTTTACAGATTCCGCCATAGAAAAACACGGAGAGGAAGCGATCTCCCCCTCGTGCTGCGACGATACACCAACCCCAACGCGACGCGTTATATATACGTTTTCCCAATTTCACGAGAGGCGCCACGTCATCTCTCCCCAATGTCGATCTTATACTCCCTGTCCCTTCTTTTTTCGCGCCAACCCCCCCCCACCCCCCACCCCCCCCTTGGTGCGAGGCAAAAACTTGACCGATCGCGCTTATCTGCGGGATCATCGAAAGCAGCCTCGCGACGCGCCGGTGCGTTCGAGAAGCAGACAGGGGCTCTACGCGCGTGCCCACGAGATAAAGGTCTTAGGTTGGAAGGTAGGGGTGTGAGGTGAGGACTGACTGGCTGGTGTGGGGTGCACTGAGCTCAGGCTTTTATGACGGAAATTACGGGCTTTTGTGGGTAATCGGTTTTATGGCTTTCAGGAGAATGGGTGAAGTATTAGGGAAATGCAAAAGTTTTTGATACTTGGATGTGCAGGGCGGCTGAAAAGTATTAAAGCTCTAAAATATCACGTGCAGATGGGTAACCTTCAACAGGCTTTGTGGGCTAGGTTGGGGCCTGATAAGGTCTATGTCACTTTTGCATGATGATATGTATTGTTTTAAGTACGCAGTTGCTTTTATCTGAATGTGAAATTTCAGGCTGCATACAAATCTGCAATGATAAATAAGAGTTCCAATTTAAAAAAAAATTATGTTTGGGTCAGATAAAGGCCACAATAGGTCTTTGACTCCAAATCAGCCCATTTGATAGCTTTTATAAAACTTTGAAAAGTTGCTATTGTATTTTTAACGAAAATGATTCGCTTTTCAGTTATTCCAAAGTTTTGATACTTTTGCAGGTACTCTAAATTAACGGTATAATTTCTCACTGTTTTATTAATACATGTAAAATAATACACTAAAGGCATCAAGATATGTAAATTTTTGACAAATTTTTAATTTGCAAAAATAAGAAGAATATTTATTACATTATTTCATGCGAGTATTTTATAATCTCTTTTGAAATCATCTATGTTCAGCCCACCACAACCCTTCGTTCTTTATTCGTGTGCATTCTCCCTTGTAGGAAGTGCTGACCGGAATTTCGCGTCATGGTCGCTTTAAAAGGGGAATCAGACTTTTGTATCTCCTTTGCTTGCGTATGCGGAAAAAAAAACATTTCGATTTTCAAATGGACGTGTACATATGACTGTTCCTATCTACAATGCGTACGAATATGAGTCATTTTTATTATTTCAGCAACAGAATATAAACATTTGTTTTGTAATAAAATAGAAAGAAGGCATAATTGTTGATTCATATTATCGATTTTATAAAATGTAATAAACAAGCTTTTACATGGCTAACTAAATAATGGTTAACTAACCGATTGGTATTTGTTATAATTTACTTTACAACTTACACTGTCACATCTACAATTGCCTAGAGCAATAACAGCAATCTTAGTTATTAAAGTTTGAAGTCTAAGTTCTAGCGATTGCAGCTACAATTAATCTAACTACAAATTTCATCCTATGAACCATGATATTTCTTGTAGTAATAAGTCCAAAAGATCCCCGTACCATGAAAAACAAACAAACGATCCACGATCTATAACGCCACAACCAGACGACACTCTTTTTACCTACAAGCTTTACCAGACAAGAGCGTAAAAGTCACCGCAACTGCATTAGTCTTCTCCATCTCCCGAAATCACTTCAAAGACACTGTTCGCGAGATCCCTTGTGTACACACACATCTACAATCTACACACAACACAACGCACCGTGCAGCAGACTCGAGAACCGCGCGCATCTGTAACAGAGCTGCTCCTATATAGCAGCTCCCGTATACGTCTCGATAAAAACGGATAAATCCCCGGGCGTAGGTATAATACGGCGTCCGCCGCGCTACACAATGCGTTTACACAGGAAGAAAAGGACGAAAAAGCCCGCGTAAATCTCTCAAAGGCCTCGCCTCGCGTCTTCCGTCTTTAGTAGCTCGAAATACACGTATATACGGACGTTTTTTTTTCTCTTCCTCCTCCTTCCGTCTCCCTTCTTGCATTTTCGCTCGATTTCCCTTCGAAGGATGGAGAGAGAAAGACGGAGAGAGAGAGAGATAGAGAGAGAGAACAGTATTCAGGAGGAGGAGGATTAGGTTAGGTTTACGCGCGCTCGAGACGCTCGTGGCGGCCGACGTAAATAGTTCAATCACGCCGGGCTTAAAGTCGTAAGCCGCTTTTACGCGGCCCTGCGTGCACGCGCGCGCGCACGCGCTGAGACGCGAGTTTTCCATATTGAAATATTTAATGTTTTTAATAGGAAGTCGATCCACGGACTTTTCTTATCTGTGCGCTCGAGCTTCTTCTTCTCCGCTGCGTCGTCTTCTCGCGGTAGGGAGGGGGTAGAGGTAATCCCATTGTCTTTCGGGTTTTGTATTCGTTACGCGGCAACAATTTCTTCTTCCGTTCGCGGTGCTTTTTTTCCTGGCTTCTCCGGTTGGAGTGTTTTGTGCTCGCGGAGATGGGGGAAGATGCGCGAGAGCCCGGGAAATCCCTTTGATGAGAAATGAATTAACTTGGTAACAAATCGATTTGTTGCGAGGGATTTTCTTCGGTGTCGCGCAGCTGGGAAAAGTTTGTCGAATTTCCATTTCTCTTCGTTATCTTGGGTGTATAGCGGAGAGAAGCGCGTCTCTCGGTTTTCTCCTTTTGCGCGAGGCGGGGATTTTTTTCTTTATTGAGCAGCTCTTGTTCTATCCGCGACGATTAATCTTTTAGTTATTTATGGTCTAATTGAATTACGGTCATTTTTTTACATTTGTGGCTTTAAGAGGTACGTTTTAAAACACATGAACCTACTAGTGCTAATACCTATTATTATTAATATTACTTTTCAATAATATTAAAATTGAAAATACCTACATATTTCTACGTTTCTCTAAGCGTATGAGAGTTTATACTTATCGATATCTGTAAGTTTGAAACTGGAAAGTTGCAAAGTACATACCTGAAACAGAACAAAAAATTGTATCGTTAGTCATGGATATTGTCTTATTTTACATTTTGGTTTAAAAATGAATTAAGCTAGTTTAACAAGTGTGTAATTATAAGTGAAATATGTCGGTTATGTCATATATAGATTCCAATGAATAGTTCAATTACTATTGATATTATTGGAAATCAGTATCAATTGAAGTTTAAGTTACTTAAACTATACACTGAGAGATGAAGATAACTAAAAATGGAGTGCAAATTTAATACAGTTAACAGTTTTTCTTAGAATGTCTATCTCATTTAGTAAGGGGTGAAAGTCATAATTTCGTAAAATTATCTAAAATTGCAGGTAACCTACTTCTCCGATTATTTTTGTCACGTGTTCTGTACTAGATAGTTATCATTTTATAACATTGCCAGTACTCGCAAAATTCAAGTATATTTATACTTCATATCACTTGTAGATCTTTTATATTACGTTGAAAATGGATTTCTTAGTAATTAAGCTACCGGTCTTTATCGCCAAAAATAGAATGCTAACCGGTCATTCGATACTAGTGAATGCTTAAAAGAAGCGACCGTCTATTTAAAATAGGCATACATCTCATTTATTTTGCAGAGTCCTTAACCGTGTGTATTTTGTACCCATAAAGAACATTCTAATAAAAATTAGTATGAAAATCATAGTATAGGTGGGATATTTTGACTTCATGTAACTAATAGACTGACTCATAGTAAAATTTATGACAAAATAACGTTATTTTTCCAAAAAAATCATGATGTCTCGCATTCACTGTGATTTTTACGGTAATTATTACAGTAAAACCTCTCAGTTAAAATTCAAGATCGAGCCTTCTCCCAACTCTGATAGAGACTAAACTTATAGTCTCAGTAACCAATAAGATTGTAGCATCAGTTTCGAAGTCAGTATGGATTTACTAAGGAGCATCAGCAAAAAATGTGATCAAATGGAAATACCTATTACATAACTGCATTTATGGTAGAATACTAAGCTACTGCAACATATTTCGAGTTAAAAAATAAGTTCACACGTATTGTTTCATAACCTATATATACGCATTGAACTAGTTGAAAGAACAGTATCTGAAAGGCATCCTTAACCATGTTTGGAACTTAACAGTGTTTGAACTTTCTGTGTAAGAATGGCCAAATTTAAGAAAGGAAACAACAATAACAATTAGATGTACTAAGCTTGCACATCATAAGCATTCCGACTACGATACTTTAGTGTACAAACCAATCGTCTCCATTAAAAGATATTATTTTCTATATCCCACAACGAACGCATCTCCATCCCCCAAAATCCACAACAAATCTCAATATCGAATCGTCACCCTTGTTCAAAAATACCATCGTTTTCACAGGGGCAAACGTAGCGTAACCGGTAAACGCGAGCGCGCGCTCGCGGGGGTGTATGCACCAACCCACCCACATACACCACCGCTGCTGCTGCGGGGATTACGCCTGGCTGATTGGCAATACGCACCCGACAACAAAGCCAAAGGCTTATGCGAGTCTGAAGCGTCTGCCCGGGCTCCCCCGCTCTCTCCTAAGTCGATTTAATCGGGATTCCGCGCGCCGACTAAGTTCGCGACCGCTTTCTGCAGATTATATACGCCCGGCAGACGGTGCATTACATATGTGCGACGCTGGTGGAGTTACACGTGTGTAAAAGAGGGAGATAGAGGAGAGAGAGAGAGAGAGAGAGAGAGAGAGAGAGAGAGAGAGAGAGAGAGAGAGAGAGAGAGAGATGTTTGTCTGTGAAAATTAGTTGGGAGGAGGTGGCTTTGGTGGTGGTGTATCGGTTGTGGATGGATGTAACGATTTGGAGCGGTTAATGGTGGTGATTGTAGTGTACACCGGTAGAACGGTAGTGTATGAGAACACAAAATTTGTATGTAACTGAAAGATTAATTCAGCTGGATCATCTAAATTTGCGAAGGCCATACATATAATAGTACGTTATTTATGCTGAGGGATTCAATAATAATAGTGGAATACCTCGGTTATTTCGTTCGATGAATATTCAAGTACTGCGTTGTACTACGCTTCATGTTAACAATTATGTTTGTGCAAGAGTAAGCTTAGAGTAAAATAATAATTAAGTAACTTAGACTGATTATGTTAAAATTGAGTAAAATATCCATTGTTTGTGTAAAAAAGTGAAGTAGCTCAGAGATTTAGTTGCCGGTGTTGTTTTTGCCCAACACATTTCGACTGAAATAGCTAAACTTTCAAGTCATAACAGTTAAATATTTCTCTCACTAAAGCTTGATTTTAGTATAAAAAAATAGCACAACAGAAAATACAAATTATACATCTGTCTTCAAAATGAGTAAGAAATAAGTTGATGATCTATAACGTAATAATGAAATTCAGGAAAAAACATTTTAGCTCATGAAAAAAGTTTATTTCATCAGCACGACAGTTGTTCTAATGTTGAAAGAGACAAATTGTGTAGATAAGAAATGTCAAAGCATATGATCCATCAAAAATGCATAGGTGTAAAATAAATACAAGGACTTCCTTTTCCGTTTGAAAACATCACTGTCGCAATACGAAATTACTCTACTAAAACTAATATTTGTTTTAATGCTGTATTCTTCACTTTGGATCGTCGGTTCAACAATTCGCACGGAATTCTTTTGTTTTCACAAGCAGCAGAGGCAAACCTAATTACGCACATTCCATGCATTTTTTCACGATGAGTTACCACCACGCATCAGAATAAGTTTCGGATATGACGTTACGTTACTGGAAACATCATGCGGTTTTAAAAGTTTCATGAGGAACTTCTGACGAATCGCATGTGATGTGCATTAATATATAAAGGAAATTCATGTTAATTATGCGGAGGAAAGTTTCATGCGATGTGTGTATATCCAGGCGAAATTTTAATGGACATCATGGTATCGTAGTAATTTTGATTCCCGAGCAAGTGTGTTATGCTAATTATTTGCACAGCATACCCAAAAAAATCAAATTCAATCCGTTCTAAATGAACATTTAAATTCTGCCCGCAGGACAAACTCAACCAATCGCATGCCAAATAAAGTCGCGGCACGCAACCAAATCATCTCATTATAAATGCAAAAATAAAAAAAAAATCTAAAATATTGCAGAGCGAATCACCTGCTATTCTAGGCACACCTGCATTAAATTAAACTTCTCAATTTCGAACTCACCATAAAAAAAACAGAGCACCGCGCGTTCCACTAGAACAAAATCTAAACCTCGCGCCTCACATCCCAACAACCCAAATAAAAAACCTACTCGCAAAAAGAGAGGTGGGCCAGAAATTAAGAAATCCAGGTCGTGATTATTTCAGAGCGCTCTTGCTTCGCTCGCTTTTTTTTCTTTCTGCGCGAGATCAAAAGTCTCGGCTCAGCAGTTCTCGCTCGCTCTCCTCTCTCAGCATTTGCATATAAATACGCAGTCTGCGCGCGCGCCATGGGGAAAAGTCTACTGCCGCACTCTTTTTCTTCTCTTCCCGCAGCTCGCGCGTTATATAGCCGTTCGAGGTTCGTTCTCTCGATGGTTAGAATGCACCGCGAAAGCGCACTTGTGCGCGCTTCCCGGAGAGAAAGAAAGAGAGGATGGTATGGACCACCAAGGACAGGTTAAAAAGAGCGTGTAAGACAAGGAAAGAAGAAGGAAGAGGTGCAGAGGTGCAATTTATTTTTAAAGCGAGTATGTGTAAAATTTGTGCAAGTGGGGAAATACAAAAGTATTATCTTTGCGACAAAGCTTAGAGAATCTATTGATAAAAATAAAACTGCACGACGTTTAAACATGGTAAATGCGTCTATATAAGGTAAAATGACCTAGGCGCTTTAACCTCAAATTTGGACAATCAATATTCCGCTTTATTATTGTAAGTATATTTACAAATGCTTAATATACTATAAACAAAGTTAATAATGAGTATTCTTTTTATTAATATGTAATAGGAATACATATATATGCGATGTAAGTAATTGTTAACTTGCCCAGGCATATATGTGTTACGGTATTGAGTCTTTCACCGTAATACAATCGTAATAGAAAATAGTCCAGTATGATAAGACACTCTTTTTTGTATATATACTACAAGCTGTTTAATGAATGTTAAACTTGGCTTAATATTGCATTAACAATAAAAAAACTGAATATATTTGAGAATCTATCAACCTATAGTAAGCGTATAAAGATATAATAGTGATAAACCCACAGATCTTTTAAGAATAGCTTTATCATTTATCGAGCATACATCTCTCGATTTATATTTTAACGATAATATTTATACTTATTGGTCTTCAATAAAAATATAAATACATCTTATAATATTATTGTTATTATTAGTAAGCACATTGATCTAAATTACAAGAGTTCAACAGACTAATTTCAAATCCCCGAATAACCGCTACTTTCCTGACCTCTCTTCTAATCCTTCTAAACAATTAACTCATCTTGCACTTTATTCCATCCCAAATGAAATCCAAGATTAAACTCTTTACGCCACAACTGCATCTCCAATCCAAGTAAATCTAAGAAATAAGCTCTTTCCCAATTGAATTCGCGCATAAGCCCCTCTTAATTCGCGCGTCACCCATCCAAAAAAGTAGACAAAGGAGCTCGAGAAGCTGGACTACAAGGCGACCTTCAATTAAGGCACGGCTAAGGCCCTTAATTCCGGCCAATAAAGGCCGTGGGTGGCGGCCATTGATGCCACCTATTAAAGCAGCCTCGGTCGCACCTGGTGTCCCTCCATCTCAGCTCCCGTCAAATAAATAAATAATAAAAACGTAATGCGCCCTCTGGCGTCGTCCTTGTTTTTCTTCACGCTGGCGCGCGCGCGCGCGCCCCCTACTAGGAGGAAAAAACAAGAGAAAGTGAGACCCTTGCCTTCCCCTTTTCTTTTCGTACCCTCGGCGTCTTTGAGAACGCGGGAGCTTCGGCTTCCTTTTTTTTGCGCGCTAGGGAAAAATTCGCGTGGAAAAGAAGGAGGAAGGGACGGGGCTGCTTGAAATATGCACGAGGCGAAAAAAGAGCACTCGCTGTTTGTCAAAATTCCTGTCATATTTATTTCAGTAAGCGGCTTGCATTATTCAGGCATGGAGCTAGCGAGAGAGAAGGAGAGAGGACGATGTAGCGGTAGGTATATACAGAGTGTGTAGGTGCTGGGATGCGAATATGCCATGTGTCTCGGGGAGAGAGCGAATACCACCCCGGGAGGGAAGAGAGGAAAAAGTTGAGCGTGAGAGAAGGAAAATTCTGATGCTGCTGATGCTCTGCTTGGCTTTTTTTTTTATTAAATATTGGATGAATTTGGATAATTTCATAGACTGGGGGTGAGGAAGAGAGTTCGCTAGGGTGCTAAGGTATGCGATCGACGGGGGTTGAAAAAGAAGTTTGTTTATTGGACGGTTAGCAGGTGTTAGGTGTACATTAAATTTGAAGTACGGGAGAACTCGATAATTCAAAGTTAAAGGGACGAGAGAAAAAGTTTGAAGTATCGAGAATATTGCATTATCGAGTATCGAATTATCGATACAAAATTATAAAAATTTGAATTATCGAGTTTCAGATTATTGACACAAAGATGTGAGAAATTAGAATTATGAAAAATTTTTATTAGAAGACTGAATTATCTTATCATGTATCTATGTTATCATAATAATAATATAAATATATATATATATATATATATATATATATATATATATATATATATATACATATTATTTTTAGCATAGGAACAGGTAAAATCGACTTATAAATGCTCGAATTTTCGAGAGTCGACTGTAATTCTTTATAAATCAATCATGAAATTATAGTATATATTTCTCGACGTTTATTTACTATTTTATATTGATTGGCCGGGTAAATAAAAACGAGTTTAAAGTTGAAAGTATGATAGCTATATTCCATAAAGCCACACACGCGATATTATATTGAATGACTCATAATTCACGTCTGAAAAGTCCTATCAATACCAATTTAGCCTCTAAAAAGTGGTTTTTAAAATGCACTCTGCCACTTTAGCGACCCCATAAATTCGAAACATGCAAATAAAAGGCAGTCTCGTATACCGAAAAGAAGTTTATCGCTCGTGAAAAATTGTATAACGAAGCGAGGAAGTGCACAAAATGAATTTTATAAATTGTTAAATTATCCTTCCAACAATCACTAATAAATTACAACTAAATGTAATTTTTTGTTTCCAGAGCAAAAATGTTATGATAATTAACTTCGACATTTCCGTTTACGTTCCGAGTTTATTACAGGACCCCGGGAAATTTCCGCCCGGTTTATCACGATTACATCGTCTAGGCCAACGAAACAGAAAACGGCAGTATAACGGCAACGGCAACAACATCGCGCCGCGCCGCCTAAGATATTTTACACTTCACGCTTTATACCTATAATATACCGCTATCTCACGCTGCTACTGGCTCGTAATGAATTTCCGTCCAAGTGCATAAGCTAGTAAGACGTCAGGATGCACTTTTCATCAACTTAATTATTAATAATTATCTCGTAGATTGTAAAAGAACGTGGCGTTATTGCGATCGCTAATCTTTGGTAATTTGTTATTTTTAAACCTACGGCGGATAATTATGTTAAAATTTGCATGATTAGTGACTACATTTTTTACAATGCTCATTACTCATTTAAGTGTACCGGTTCGTTAAACTCGAGTTTAATATTAACTAATCAAGAATAGTATGATACCAGACTGCAGTAATAAATATTAAGAGTTAATTTCTTCTATTATTCATACAAATTAATTTTATCGATCGCTCTGGACCAAATAACTTCTCTTCGTGTCCTAATAATATCACTTAATTATTATATATTGAGTATTTATCATTCTATTGATTTCAAGAATGTAGGTGAGATTTTCTATATCGACGTTGAGGAAAAATGATAATCATATTAGGTATATTTTATTGAAACATTTTTATTTCGTGATTTGAAGAATATTATTGAAATCTGCAGGATGATAAAATTAGAAAATAGAATAATTTACATATGATAGCATACGAGGTGGAAACTTTAAACCCGTTTGCGCAAGGGATTTAAATGAAACTTTATGAAACTTTTACAAAATATTCCTTACTGCAGTATATAGAATAAGTGATGTTTATTTCATCTCCATAGTATTCTTCCATCCTCGATCTGTTTATTACTTTGTATAAAAAACACGTTGTTAATTTCACGAAAATCCAACCTTAATATATCAATGGCACACAAAACTTCCCCAAATAAATGCACTTAACCTAATAGCAACAATCAGAATAGAGCAAAACCCGGGGACCCACATTCCCCCAAAAATATTCATCATCTCTCTCGCGAAATCTAAATTCAGTGCCCTAAGTAATTAACGCTGATCTCAAGAAAATCAAGTCTAAAAATAAAGCAAAAAGGCATAACACAATGCAAGCTCACCGAAGGAAGAAGAAGAAGAAGCAGAAGAAAGAAAGCGACGAAGCTCCGCATAAGGGCTGGCTGTCCGCCTTAAGTAAAACAAACGTCCTTAAATTTCCACTGGCAGGGCAGTTAATTATTTTCCAGCTAGCTGCTACCGGTGTTTATATATATACCTCTCTCTCTCTCTAGCAGGCCACCTTTTATATAAGCCGAGCGGCTGCTGCGAAGCGCGACGTCGCGCTTTGTAACAATGAAAAATGAAAAAAAAAAGAGGAGGAGCAGGGAGGGAGGTAGAGGACGATAATAACGCAAGAGAGCGAACGACGACGACGACGACGAGCGGGTCTGCATAGTACCGGAGACTAAGGGATGAGACGGATATGCGATGGATAAACAGTGGAATCTGAGTGGCCGGATGAGAGATGTTTATGGGAGGATTAATGCTTTGAGTGATTGTGGTAATTGGAATTTTTTTAAGTGACGGCGCTTTACTCGTTGTTTGGTAATTATCTTGAAGATTTTAAAAGGGTTTTTTTGTTGGAATTTTGTTACGCGTTGATTTAATTTTTTATTTGCAATATGGTTATTGGAAAAGTATCAGTAGTCGAAGCTCGATAATTCCAAGTGAGCGCCCAGATTCTTTTGCTTTTTATCTCGACTAATGGAAAGTTGCCCCGATAATTTGAGATTTTGAAATTTCGATACTTCGATAATTCGAGATTTGTTGTCTGTTTAAATGTACGGCTTCTTATTGAGATATATATATATGTTTCGTTACATCAATAATTCGAAGAAAAAGCAGATACGATAATAAATTGTTTGAATTATGCAAATGCCGGATTTTGAGCATTTATAGGGCTGAATAACAGATGTCAATGAATGGTCAGAAGTATCGAAGTTCTGATGATGATTATTTAATCTTGAAAATGAATCAAATGTTATTGTAATCATTATTAATTTGTATATTATTATAAATAAATTATTATTCTATTTATCAACAAATATATATTACTGTTTTTTAATGCACTTAAATAATTCGAAATTTTGTCCCATTATGCTGAATTTTCTATGTTTAATCACAAATTCGATAACTCTAAATTAAATCTCTAAAAATAACTTGATTTACTTAAAAATTTCAATAAGTAAAGAAATAAAAAAATCCCTTTACGAAAAGGGCAAATACGGATTCCTGCTCTTTCTCTCATTCGCGCCGTAGCGGAAATGACTAAACGCGCATCCGCGCGCTGGTTCCTCTCGGCTTTCCGCCGCCGCGCCAGAGAATCGATCGCCACCGCCGACTTTCTCGTTCTTCGTTTTGTTTTATTAGCCTCGCGGTATTTGAAAAAGCCAGCGTCGAGGAGTTTTATACAACACAAACGGACTCAAAAAAGGAGAGACAGAGAGCAAAGGGGTAAATCGATCAAGGGAAAACAAAGGCAAACCAATTGAGCGTTAGAGGTCCGTTTGTTTTAACGCTTAGAGTACCGTACAAATTAATTATTGGCTAAAATTTGCGGAGAGAATTTTCTAATTAAGATTATACAGAAATTTAGAGTGCATATTATGATGTATTATGATAAAGGTGAGATAATCTGAGTCGCCGATAGTTTATACAGATATTATAATAAATTCTAGTGTACTGCATGGTAGATTTTTCTAAATTTTAGTGATATTTTGTTTGAGACTCCGTAGACTATATACTTCGAGACGCAGCTAATTGTATGCAAATTTCAAATTACATTTAGCATGAATGTATAAGGTTAGTAGCACTAATAATGTGATAATAAAATCAGATCAAATTACGTTGTATCAAGAAAGATTGAACATGCATTTAATCACGTATTCCGTTGTATAACTTCACACATACCATTTTCTTTCTTACAGTTTTCTTCAAGAATCATATTGAAATTGTTACTCTACATCAGTAAAATGTTATCGTGCAATACGGTAACATTTATTTGAATATCAGTAAAAACTGTCGGAATGTCGCAACGTTCTATATTTATCGTATGTTACACTGTGAATTTTCCAGTGATTTCATCTATAATTTTCATTAAAAATTGTCTGTGTGTAATAAACAAATTATTACATTTTCCACTTTGCGTACATGTGAAGAATATTTATTTTTGTCTTAAATTAACAACAGAACAACAAAAATTCAACATTCTGATATCAAACATAACAGTAATTTGTGTAATTTGAGAGAGCAATATATTAATTTGGCAGTAAATTATTTATGACAATAGTTAGAAGAGCCGAATTAGAATGCGATGTAACATCCATTTTAAAGCTATCCTCTACGTTTGCACAATTTTCAATATGCACTTATTCCACTGCATGCGTTTTCGAACAACCAAAATTGCAAACTTCAATTGAATTCCCAAATAGCACAATTCAATAACAAACAACACACCGTACTCTCAGAACAAGACTATGAAAACTGAATATTCTATGATATTTACAAAACCAAGCTACTAACGTATATTTTTCACGATTCCCTCAAATTCATTTATTCCATTATAGATTCCCAACCTTTCTCAACCAATTCTCACAATGCAAATATCTTTCACTTTCATAAGACCTATTTCGCCCCGAAAAATCAAGTTCAAAAAAACGTTCAAACCCTCAAGCTCTCCTTCTACGAATCCAACACAACAGCGCGATATCCTCGCGCCGGCTCATTACTCCCGGCTGCTCCTCCTTATTTTAATTTCGAGCTTTCCACGCTTCACTCCGCTCCGCGTAGCTCTTTTTCCGCTGTACTCAGGGGGGGTCACCCGCCCCGCGCAAAAACCTCGCTGCTCTCGCAGAGACAGATACCGCACAGACGGAGAAGAGCAGAGCGGCCGCCGGCGATTAAAAAGTTTCATTAACGCCGGCGTCAGTCTGCCACACGGCGCATGACTCTACACGCGGGTTATAAAGCTCCCTGTGTGCGAACGTACGGTACGTACGTGCGCAATGCTGCGGTGTGCAAGCGCGAGGAAATGGAGTGTATATATATATGCGCGGTCGTCTATATCCGTTCGACACGCTCAATTTCATCGGGGGTTTGCGCTGCAACGGTACGGTGCATCGCGGAGTGCGCGTCGTCGCGCGAGTTCCGCGCGGCTTTCGTTTTTTTGTCGCGGGAGGTATCCTGCGCTTCTGGCGCCAGTTAGCGGGAGTGTTCCGAGGAAAGTGGCGCGGTGGGGTGGGGAGAGTAAGAAATTGTACGTTTGGGAAAAGTAGGATGGAATGTTTCTATCCGTATACGATATTGCATATATTTTTGGTATAGCTAAAGGGAAATTAACTGGTTATTATTGGGAATGAACGAATTTTAAATTGACAAATGAATACGTTGCTTTAATTAAATGTGTATTATGCATGATTATATGTAAAAGTAGGCCATCATTGTACTTTATTACGTATTAACAATGATATATAATATAAAGTATATCAATATTTCACTGAAGCGAATAAAGTATCGAAAGTCCAGCTAGGAGATTTTATTCGATTAGCATTTGCAGAAACGTGGAAATACTTCATTTCTTGGTTTCGCATAATTGGATTTATATATTTAATTACTTGAAGCAGGAAATTTGAATTTATAACTATTTTTTAAGCAGCATTGAAAATCGATATATTAAATAAAGAATTATTATATATAACATTTTTAATAATCATCTAGAGTTATTGATTATATATACCCCTCTACAAATTCGAATGACATTAAATTTTTTTTATGAAATCTTACGCAAACATAGAATAAAATTCCGCATAAGTCAAGAATTTTAAATTAAAATTTGACTCTACCTTTGCGGTAGTTGCAAGTCTATGAAAACGTGCCCTTTCCATCCAAAATGTCCCATAACACCCATATAACCTACACAAAGCTCCTTACTTCAAAAGAAAACACAAAATTCCACCAAAAATATGTGATCCATGCCGCATCAAAGACCCACCCAAGTCACCAATACTCGTACAAAGTCAAACCCATATATGTAACAACCAATACATCCCCCCCTCTCTCTCTCTCTACCATAATAAATTCCTCTCGCGACTCCACGCGAGAATTTGATTTGCCCCGTCCTTAAAGTATACGCGCACGTGCACGTGCGTTCTCCGGCCCAAGAAAGAACAAAAAGAAGAAAGAAACCTCCGCGCATCTCGTCCCCGTATAGGAAACAAACGGCGCAAGGGGCGAAACGCGTGTACCTACACGACGACAACGAGGCAGAGAGAGAGAGAGAGAGAGAAAGGGACGCTCGCTCGCGTCGAGCTACAGGTAAATCGAGCGAAAGCTGAAGGAACACAGCGAGCGAAGGGGGCGCGAGTTGGGAACTCGGGGGCAAAGGGCGCCCCGTGCATGTCTGAGGATAAGGCATCGCTTTGAATAAAAAAAGAAGAAGGGGGAAGGGTTACATCGAGCGTGCGTTACGCGCTAAATGCAGGCAGATGCGCGAGGTGGGAGGAGGGAACGGTGAAATTTGTGTGCGTGTGTTGTGAGTGCGGAGAAGGCTTGATTTTAGGGGTGCTTTTTGTTTTATGATTTTCGGGATGAAATTGGTATGGAAGTAGTCTGACACTAGTAAGGCTAGCAGAGAGTGGTGGTAGTGGCTGTATTAGTCACTATGACAGAATTTTGGTTAGATTATGGACACCAAGAAAAAGAATTATTTACAGTTAAGGGTTCTTGTATTTAGAATTTTACTACTCGTAATAGTATTTATAGGCACTTAATGAGAAAATCTTAATGTTAAGGACGAATTCTGAACTGTTAAGTCGCCAGACATTTAGTACACATAATTTGATGCTATAAATGAATTATTTAGAACTGTGCATTTAATGGTAAAAACTGTATTTTTAATGTTAAGGTGATGCTAAACCCTCTTGTTATCGTTAAATACGGGGAACTACTTTTTTCATTCAATTTTAATTTTGACAAAATATCTCTATGGAAAGTTGTTGTTTTTTAGTAGAACAATAACGTTTCATAGAGATATTTACTCAAAATTGAAAATAAAATAAGAAAAGTGATTCCTCGTATTTGTTGATGTCTAGTGGCTTTAACATCACCTTAAGTACGTAATTTTGATCAGCAAGAATTACACTAAATCATACTTTCCAACTAGATAGTAGCAAGATTATTATACATTTTGCAATCTATTGAATAAAAATTGAATTTTCATTAAATAGGAGACCAAAATTGAAGCTACTGCAGATCTGACATGTACGTGATGTTTTGGTGTCAGACTAATTTTTCTTACGCTTAGACATATTTGTGAGCTTCAAATAATGAACTCAGAAATATAACGGAACTTTAATTTTCCGATAGTTCAAACAGGTTTCAATAAGTACGGTAAAACATCTGTCAGCCATTTTAATATTTCATCGGTTAATACATGTAAACATTATAACTACAAAACTATTGAAAAGTATCCAATAATTCTTAAATGATAATAACAATATCCATTACAATATACATCTACTAATTGCAAAAAGTTACAATAAAAAATATATCTCCTATATTAATAAATGTCGCCAAGTACTAATTAAGTGTTATAATACTAATTATAAATCAATACCATACAAAAAGATTCGAACAATCAATAAAACTCATCTGACACCCATAGAAACTCGACAAATTACGCATCATCGCCCACAAAACCAAGACTCACCCAGCAACCAGTCACCCATCATGTACTCCACCGTCGTTAAACGCCGAAAAATGACGAGCAAAAAAAAAAAACGGCTGAACCGCAGCCAGGCATCTCGCAAGACACTCGCTTTATACTGCCGCGTCATCCGCGCAAAACCATCGATCAAAAATGTTCTACACTCTCGCGAGTTCATCCTCGGCCGAAAATCAATGACGGGGCGCCGGGCGGCGCCGCTTAATCGTGCATTCTATCGCGTATAAAAGGCTATTAATGAGGAGCATCAGGCGCGCGGCGGGGCGCGATTATTTATATATCGCGGGGAAAATTGACGGCCGATTATCGGGCCCCGACGTGCGTGCAGTCATTATGCAGACGAGGCTGACGGGTGTATGTAGCTTCTTGAGGAAGATCGGAGGTTTTTAATTGAACGGGAGGGGGGTTTCTTGTTTAAGGATTGGAGAGGGAATTGACGGATTGTATTTTGGGAGAGTTGTGCTTGATGATTTGATTGTAATGAGAATAAAATAGTTGCTGGGTCTTTTAGAAATAGTTACAAAAGAAGCAACTGCATGTACGCTTTAACTGGTGGAGTGAAAGTCATTCATTCTGAAGTGACTTTTAATTTAAGAGGTTATGTAGTGAATGCTAAATACACCGGGTTAGTTAATGCCAGATGAACTTACCAGATGACTCTTTAAAATTTGTGTACAATTTTTTTAGCAATTTTATTGCATTAAATTAATGTACTTAAGAATTTACGGAGCACAATGTTTATTATAAAACTTATACATTTATTGTTATTACATTACTTGTTTAATCAATCCTGTCGTACTAATTGATTGATTGATTCTTTAAACAATGCCATTTTCTATATATAATTTTACGTTTAACGTATAATGTCTCAAACATAAAAGCTAACTATCCAAAATTTAGCAGAGTATCTATAATAAATATATGACTCTTCAATGAATACCCATAAATACCCTCATCATATAATGTTAGAAATAAAAAATAATCATATTACGTCAACGTGATCATTACTGATACAAAGTTATACTTAAAAAAAACTATACCTGTACCTAACTATTCGTCCACCTGTAATCACTCCATAATGCATAAAAAATAAATAACTTATAATAAACACAGCCGATCAAGAATTATCGACCACCCCTATAAACTCGGCAAAAAAACGCGTCCCAAAATAAGCGCATACTTCAACGAGTCGCTATTTCCAAAGTTATTCCGGCAGCACCCTTGTATAACAGACGCAGTTCGCCACCACCCGCGCGAAGCGTGACCCCCTTGGCATGCTCGCGATATATAATCGAGCGACGCGACGCTTTCCCTCTGTGTATACACGTAGAACATTCCGTAAATAGTTGATGAAATTTATAAAAGCACGGGCCGAGCGAGCTGGTGAGAAATTTTCCATCCGGTTATTATGGAGAAGGATGGATGCGCTCTTTTGTTGGCCCTCGGAGTAATTTGAAAGGGCCAATTAGACAATTCAAGAGGTGGAAGCAGAATTATAAATGTAGTAAAGAGTGAGATGGCGTTGGTGTATTTTCAAATTTTTGTACTAGTATTGTTTAAAAATAGAATCAATTAGTATAGTGTTTACGTGGAAAGTTCTAAACGATAAAATAAAATCTGATCCCTTTTTGTTGTTTCTTCATGAATTAAACGCAAAGAATACATATAACTCAGCATAATCAATCCATCACGAAGCAATAAAAATACTAACCCATACCACAGTTCAACGCCCTCCATAACGAGCAACAGTCATTACCCACACTTTTAACGATCGATTGGCACTTAAAACACCCGGCATAAACATTCAATTTCACCCTGTTTATTATCTGACCGAAATCACCACACGGAAAAAATATTGTAGCTGCTGATAAAGGTAAATATTTGTTAAAATGCTTTGTCTGCGTAAGCATCAGCATTTTCGCAATTGAGGTGTTAACGGCATTTTTATAAAAAATGCATTAGAATTTTGCATTTACTACAGCAAAGAAATCATTAAAAATATAATTTTTGAATATTATTCTATGAGCAAAAAATCGTAAAAGCTTAACAAATAAACTGTCTGACATTTAAACAATAACATTTGTACTGAATATTGCAAGAGATAATGCTTTATGAAAATTTAGACGGTAACGAGTAAATAATAAAGCAATTTAGTGAATGCTTTTGTATAAAAATAGCATCAGAAACAAATATTTGGAATAAAAAGGAACATATTGATATGGGTACAATTGCATATTCATAAGCTATTATAAATGTTGTACATAATGTAAACTTTAATTAATTGGTTGCGAGCGTGATTGCAATTACTACAAGTATAAACATATACTTGTAATTGGACTCTATAGATACTGTGGCCATTTATTAGCTTTGTTTACTGATAGATAATAGGTAATGAATATACCCAATCATGCATACAACGGCACACAACGACTCGTACCTTATTGTTTTCTTATTTAGATATACATTATATATTACATAACATATTATGTTTCCAGTTCCTCATTTCTCATGCAAAAATCAACTACTTCTCCAAGCACCTCTAAAAAGCAAACCGCCATCCAAATACACTCGTGCAACACTCCACCAGCAGAATCTTCACACAGACCTCTGAATCGTAATGACGAATCGCTCTGATAATCCAACCTCCCGAGTGCACCGACGCGAACATGTCTGCGCTAAAGACGAGGATGCACTCGAACAGAAACGCGCACCACGGGAATCAGGCAGAGCGGCATCAGCAGCTGAACGCGCGCGCTCGATTAAACTTCGACCGGCCTATGTATGCGTTCGGAGAGGATTCATCCTCCTCTTCATCTCTCTTTTTTTTCTAAAGAAGCTTTTCATCGGGTATACGGGACATAGGCTTTTTTCGGGGAGAGGATTGGTTGATCGCTCTACCTGCTTCCGTTTTTGTGCAGGGGAGGGCTGTTCACTGGGTTTACTAGTGCATGTGATCTCGTTTAATGGATTCTGCGCAGGGATTTGGGTATTTTTATTCACGATGATGGAGGTTTTTTTTATAGTGAAGATGGAGAGGGATGATTGGTAATCTGTATCGGAGAACAGTTTTATAATAAAAATGACGAAAATTGTATTTCATTAAGAGGACAGGATTGTTCCTTTCCAGTCACAGTGTCACTTATAATAGACAGCAGATATTTGGCTCATCAACTGTATTTAAATCGATTTTTTGTGGAATGTAACTATAATGGTGTTCTTAAACGATACGATATGTTATCATATTACTTTTGATATGATATTTTTCAGCTCACTACAGAAAGTCAATAGTAATGAAATTGTGAATATTATTGGTTTCTGCATCAAGTCTGTAGTTCAGAAAAAATAAACCATGGATTTTGTAATGCTTTGTTAAACTAGTGTTTGCTTAAGTTTCATAAAAATTGTAGCTATCGCATCTACTTCCTTTAACGTACAAAACATCAAGACTATATCTAAATAAATAGTGACTGTAATGATCATACTAATTTGCTTAGCAAACATATCCAATATCCATGCATTATTCAATCAATTCAAATTCTACGAATCAGGTAACAACCAACGAGCACTAATCCAACTGAACCATCAACCTTTTCCCCGCACCACACCGTCAAACCTCAGCTCTAAAAAGACCCACTTCCACACTCGCAGAATATCCCCCGGAACCTCTTAATCTCCCGTCCTCTACAATCCAACCTCCACGCTGCACAGACTGCATTCTCTCTCCCTCGTGTTATTTCTTCATTTAGGTGCAGCATCCGAGTCCTCCGCTCTCTCTCTTTCTCTCTCGTTCTCTCTGTAGCTTCGGCCCAGCGGGTGCATCTCTCGGGCGCAAAACCGCGGGATCCACTCTCCGCGTCGTGAGAAACGGATGTCCCCTGTGCACCCCCCCCCCCTTCATCCACCACCCCTCTCTTTCCAATCGAGGGACCCCCCGCTGCGCGGAAATACTGCAGCCGGAGAGAGAGAGAGAGATTCTTTAGTGGCCATTTTGTGCACGCTCACCGCACGCGAGTTTTTGTGGAGCTGGAGCTTTCTCTTATTGTACGTATATGTTTTATTGTTTGTTTTGGGGAGAGGGGGTTGATTTGTGATTCGCGCGTTACGCATCGAAAAACTGGGTAGAGGAGAGTGTGGAGTTGTTGTATGGGTAGCTTTGGATATTGGGCGAGATGTCCGAGAATGCTGTGATTGTTGGGTATTGGTGTGATTGATTTGGAGTTTATGGAGATTTTTTGAGGGGCTATTCAAATTGGAGAAAAATGTTATTTTGAGGGTGATTAATATGATTTTTGGTGAGAGTGTGTCGCTATATGATACTGAATTCGATATTGGCGGTAATGATGGTCTGGATAGAAATATCAAGTATTTATCATTGATGATAATTTGTATTGACAGAGAATAATTATTCTAATGCGCGTAAATAGATTGTTCTGTGTGGAAATTACAAGTATTTATCATTAATGTCAATACAAATAGTATTGACATTCTAATAGACACAAATAAATTATGAATTTATGATTGTGGATCCTGAAATTTCTATAGATGTATACGAAACTATTTAATTTATCAATCAAAAATGTTTGTAAGTAATATTCAAATGAATTGATACAATTGTAAGTTTCAACTGAATTTATTTTGTATGAAAAATCATTATTTTGATTAATGACTACATTATAATATTGTAATCAAGGTATTTTCATTATCTACCTTATTAATTATTAATTTCAATCATAAATTGAATAATGATTATTAATTAGGTAAATTAATTTATAACAACATGCGTTGAATTATTTCTTCGCTTAAAACAATGCTCGCTATAATTTATATAAGCAATATATTGTTGATCAACAATTGTGCATGTTATAATAGCTTGAAATTTTTTTAATGTAAATGCAGTTCCTATCTAAACTAATATTTTATATTAAATAAATATACGAAATGAAATTTATGTTGCAAGAAAACTTCATAAAGTTGCGAACATTTTTTTCTTCTAAAACAAACTAATTTACATCATAAACTTGATTATTTTTCTGGAGTCAACAACTTGCACATTTCAACTTTTCAGCGTATGCATTTATTTATATGCGTCGGTTAATTAGGAGATATCATAAAAAAGACTTAATGAAATTTTCGCTTGTTGAAACAGACCACGGCGAAAACAGCAATCTAAACATCGCTCTTGCGCTTTAATTTACGCCCACCTGCAGATACGCAGACATTTAACCGAACGCCGCACACACGCGGTATATATGCGCGGAGTTGTGTATCAAACCTCATTTTAATTTTCCCATGCAATTTCCACGCTTTCCTTCAGGTTTTTATTACGTTGCTCCGCAAACATATAAGTAACGAGATACGTTTTTCACCGTGAGATGAATCACTGCGACCTAGCAGACAGTTGCAAAAGAAAGTATGGATGTATAAATATTGTTTCAGGTTAAAATTAAGCTGCAGTATTAAAATGTTATTTCGATATTTCATGACACTTATATTTATCAGAAACAGAAGAAGTATTTTACTTTAAGGACGATACTAAAAAGGCTTACGTTATCGCATACAAAAATATAAGGTTAGATTTTCTGTTTATAAAAGCAATTATACAAGAAAAATGTAGCATAATAAATGTATAAAAAGAAGTTCTATGTAATTTCATAACAAATTGAAGCTTTGGAAATAAACCACGGTTTTAGGACTGACATTACTCCTGCTTTTCCTACATTGCTGAAGGCAATAAAAATCAATTAATTAAGAATGCTATACACCCTCATAAACGCAAACATTCCGAATTTCCGCAACAAGAAATGCCAACGAAAGTTTTCACCATACGATTCCCTCGAAATTTTACATACGTTCATCATCCCCCCTCTTTGCAACCTGTAAAATACGACATAACTTCCTACCAAGAATACACGCAATAACTTAATGTCTACCCCTTAAAATAGAAAAAAAATAAAATTAAAAAGACGCGCATGTTTAGTATCTAATTATGCCCTGGTAGAAACGTTCCCCATATGTTCGCCAGATTTTACTCTATTTTATAGGGAATGGCCAATTTCTGCTTAAAAGTCTGGCCAGAAACCCCGCTACCTGTCGACGTTTTCTCGTCAGAAACCTGACCAACTTATGGTTAATGGATAAATAAATAAAAAATAACGTTTAACGAATTTTTATAAGTTAATAATGATTATTATGTCATGGATTTAATAGCTTATTGTTAATAGAATGCTAAGATATATTTGGGATAGATTCGAAATAAAAACTAAAAACTTATTTCATTAAAAGTTTTTTTAAGGTTAGAGTTTTATAATTAAATAAGACATAAAAAAATCAAATAAATAATCGAATAAAAATTTGCATGCTGTTTTAACGCAGAAGTACTATAATGGGATTTACATTTTCAATAATTTTTTAGGGTTATGTAAGCTATTTAGATTTTCTATAAATTTCTGGTCAGATGCTGGTTTATTTCTGGCGAACTATTAGGAAACGGATCTGCCCAATAGATCGTGAACCGACCATCTAATATGCTCAATTTTCTACCAGGGTGCAGCAAAAAGAATTCTATTTATTTTTGATGCATCGGCATTTTTTGCAGCTTTAAAAAGATATGTACATAAGACAAGCGAATTGTCAGTAATGTATAATAAAGTAACTCATATCAATTAACAAAACTTTATTATTTTATAACAAAAAAATCCTTATTTTTTAAGTACAAACATTACTTTTTTCACGGAACCACATGACTATTTAAGGTTAATATTTTCAGCACTTCTCAATATAAAAACAAACATTTGTTCTTAAAACAATAAATCCTTTCTCTCCCACACAAACCCGCCGTTTTTTTTTTATAAATTCCGCAACGTATAAATCCTTAGGCGCGCGGGCGTATCGACCAAAAAAGAAAGAAAAAAAAAGAAACCACTGCCGCCGCGAGCGATTTAGCGCGAATCCCTTGCTCTCTCTCTCTCTCTCTCGCGAGCCTTGATTTTTTGCTCGCCTCTCCTCTCTCGCTGATTCCGCGATGAATCCCCCGTTAATTCGAGTAGTAGCAGGCAACCCTCGCTCGGAGCATAGGCACTGGTATATACTCCCGTGAAAGGGCGGCGTTTAGCCCCGAGGCGAGGCGTTCAAGTGGCTCCGAAGAGCTCGAGAGCTATCTCTCGCTCTCTCGTGCGCGTGCGGCGCTTGCTCGATCTAGCGCGGAGTATAATGACTGTACGCGGATCTTCGGGGGCGGAGTGCGTGGGTGGCTCGTGTGTTCCGGGAATATGGAAGGTGTCTTCGTGTGGAGGGTTTCGAGATTTTAGAGTACGGAGAGGTTTAGAGCTTGAAGGAAGAAGAATTTATATAAATTAGATAAAGAATTTGACTGTCTAGCACGAATTTTCGACTATGAAGTTACTAGATTATGAAAAATGAATGAATGCTAAATCATTCGGATCTGTTGAAGTAAATTTATAACTCATTATTTATAACTGATTCATAACTGTATCTTAAGTATTAAGTAACTGTGTCTTAACTATTGAGTAACGTGGTCTTAAATGTTAAAAAACTGTGTAATTGTGTCCGGATGGTTCATTAACTGTGTCTTGACTATTCATTATCTGGGTCTTAACTGTTAAGTAACTGTATCTTAATTGTTAAGTAGCTCTGTTGAAACTTTTAAGTAACCGTATCTTAACTAGTAATTAATAACTGCATTTTACGTTTTAGCCCTCGTAAAAACTAAAATGCTTTCCTGAGCAGTTTCTGACCTTTTTTGTTTAACAAGTGATCTATGTTATAAAACACTGAACGGGAATTTAAAAAAAATGTATCTAGTATTTATAATTCCAAACTTTTTACGTCGATCGAGTAAGACCTAAATGTATTCACTAGTGTCAAGTAACATGTCCATTTCTTTTCCTCAATCTTTGTTATTGATTCTAGCTCATGGGATATAACCACTCATACACAATACGAATCTTATGATTTTGTTCGTATATTAAATAGCCTGTTCTATCTGAATTATAATCGTAACGATTTTCGAATTTCTTTACTATTACATATCTAATTAATTTACAAAAAAAGTGGAGTAATAAACGTTCATAATGTCTTCCTAATTTAATGCAAGGATTTCTAGCAATAATTCCTTTTGCGAAAAATGAACATTTTTGCACTACAAACTGATTTACAGTGAGGTAGTGCTCTAAAATAACGAATGAAAAATGTATTTTTTCGCATAATTCTTTATTATTTAAGTTTCATTTCAATTAATTAAAATTATCATTCAATCTTCGTTTTTATTTCATTCTACGAAAATCATGCTTTCGCGCACTTCTACACAAGCCATTTCGAAAAAGTCACGGCTCACTGCTCACTCAAGCCTCGTTCGAAATCATCCCTCACGCCAATCTCTCAGAAAGTCGATCCAACATTCTCGTCTTCAGAAATGCGCAAATCATAAAAAGAAACCCGCCGATTTTCACTCGACGGTACGCGCGGGGTGAATTAGCAATGCAAAAAAGGGGGGCCAGGAAACGAAAAACGCCACGGAACGACGCAAAGGGAAGGTTATACACTCTCCACGCAGCCCCTCGACTCTCGAAAAAAAAAAGAGGGCGAAAAAAAAGAGCGCCGGGTTGCAAAATGGCGAGAAAGAGAGAGAGGTGAGGAACCTCGCAAGAACCCTCGAAAATATGAAACATCGGGCGCGCGAGTGCGGCCATCAACGACAGAGGGAGGCAGTATTTTCACGGGGCCCACCTACGCGCGCACGACGATCGGCAAAACGCACGCGCATTATATGTATATAACAGTTCTCTCTTTTTTCCACGTTCGTGGCAATAAGCTTTTTTTTTCGAGGTTGAAGAGGGTTAAAAAAAAGGTGGAATTTATGACGGCAAATGGGCCATCTTCGCGGCCTCGCTTGCGGATAAATTCGACTTTGCGCGGTGGCCGTTATATGCAGAATTCGAGAGTATCGTTGCGTGAGAGAGGATATATATTCGTTTGAACGTTTCTTTTCATTTGGGGCGAGATTTAAGAATTTTGGATGCGCAGCGTTGTTTGTTCGGGACTTTTAAATCTCTCTTTAGAAATTGGGGAATTTTATTGAGATAAAATTTGAATAAATGAAATGTATATGCGAATAATAAAGAGGAGGTGGAAGACACGAATTTGCAATTGTGTGAATGGGCTATTTTTTAAAAATCCGGTTTAGCGCGAGATGCAGCGGGCATTGTAGTTCAAAAGTCGTAAAAAAGAATATAACATAAATATTTTTTGACCTTTTATTACAAATATAATCTAGAAATGCTTTTACGAGAACGAACAAAATTTTAGTACGAGCCAATTTTAGTCAAAGTAAAGAGATTTTACAACACGCAGTGTCCAAAGAATAAAAACAAATTTGAGGGTTTACGCTATCGTTAACAAGGCCACTCGGTAGTATTCTAAAAGCAAATTTGTGTAAACTTGTACACTCCTCCCTCCGCGAATAAAAAATAGAATCAGGAAACAAAGGAAATCACAAAAACAAAACAGCCTTCGAGTCTCATAATTCGCAGTCGGCAAAAATAACAAGTTTTATCATACCTCGCACACGCGCTTTTACACCCAGAATAATCCCCACACCGCATACCCTCAAAGAGACACACGCGCACCGTCTAAAGGAAGGGCTCTCAAAAGATTGAATTTATAGCGGCAAATGGGCCATCTGCTCCGCGTACGCATACACTAAAAAAAAACAAAGAAGAACGAAGACAACGTACCGCCTTCGTATCCATTTTTTTTGAGCCTACGAAAAATCCTACTTTACATCTCTCGCCTTTTATGCATACACCGCGATAAAGCAATTTGTCGTCGTGAATTTCTTTTATACGCCCGTCAAACGCTAAACCAGCGACTTGTATATTTACGCGCCCACGCGGGGACTGGGTGTGTGCGCGTGCGTTTTTTTTTTCTTCCAAGGCGGCGATCGATGAAATATTGCGTGGATGTACACGCGAGATCCTCCGCGCGAGTCTTTTAAAATGTAACGCGCGGCGAGCGCGAGGCCCGTTATGCCATTGTCCCCGACGCGTACGAGTATATTATTCATGAGTCGTGGAGCGGAGAGGAAGGAAGTGCGGAGGTCCTTTTTCCTTTTATTTTAGATGCCGAGGAGGGCTGGATGATTAAGCTGCGGGGTAATTATTTTAATTGCGCGTGCGAGTCGTTTCGGGGTATGGGTCGGTGCGCGCGAGGCATTGGTAATGAGAGATTGATGGGGGGTTGGCTTGGTGTGGCGAGGTAGAGATTTGGAAAAGTTTGCGTAGGAGAGTTGCTGGACGAGATTTTAATGTTGGATGACAGTGTGGTTTTTTTACGGGTAATTTATAGACGTTATCGTGATGTAAAGTCGGTTTTTGTTGATGGCGATTGTACTGAGATTATTTTCGTTTGTGAAAATGAATTCGGCTTTTTGAATTAAAAATGTCTAATGTTTATTTCATACCAATCGTTGTTTGTGAGGCATGAACGTGCAAAACTGTCATTTACGTACCTGTAACAAAAAGAAAAAATAGTAATTAATAATTCTGGTTGAAAAGTGAAGGTCTATGTATGATATTAATTTACGTAATTATAATTGGACGCTACTAGTTTCTTAGTTTTCTTTTATTCTAAATTTTCAAAACGTATCTAAATTTCAGATGTTCAGATTATTTTTTAAAAGGTATACTCTCTTTTTCTAGCTACCTAATGAAATTACAAATTTGGATAGTTTTGTTCTTGTAGCTATCTCTAAGAACTATTTCTTAGAGAAGGTTCACTATTGGGTGGTTTTACTTCCATAAAAAGTAATGTAAGTATGCTGGTTCATTTCAAAAGGTCCGCATTATAGAGGTTTCCATTATATTGAGATGTTCAGAATAGTAGAAAACTACTTCCTTCAGAGTACAATATTTGCATACAATTTTCAAAAATACTTAGAACGTAAAACCCCCTTTGTTTCTTTTGAATATCAAAAAGAGTGAGTTGGCAAAATGTGTTCACAAATGAAGAAAACATATTTTTGCCATAAACGACCTTAAAGATCGCTTATTAATTATACAACAATAAACTATGAATTTCCGACATATTAAATGTCGTTAAAGGCACTCATTTACAGTTCTGAACCATCTGCAACCATCACCTTTCCTTAACTTCTGTAAACTTCCTCTTTTCATTAGCCAGAAAAGTCACCCATATCCGACTGATTTATTCCACTCAGCACACCTCAGACCACCGGTACCCTCGCACACACCACGAACCTCCAACCATCGCAACAACGAAAAAAACCTATCCACTGCACCGGCATCATTAACATTGCGACGCACGCGCGTCCAGCTACACGCTGCAAAATCGAACGTGCCCCTCACGAGCGCACCATAAGGGCCTTTTGCTTTTTATTTACTCAGCTCGCGCGCTCGCACACACATTCGTATATGCACGCCTGCGGGCTGCAGCTCGCGAATTATTACATACGACCGTGCCAGCTCTCTTTTGCATAACCTCTCAATGATGCATTACAGGGGAGGGACACTGCACACTCGCTTTCGTGCATCGTTATTTCGCGGTATGGGTGTCGATTTCGCGAGGGGGGGGGGGCTCCCGCGGGTGTAATGAATTCGAGTGGGTCATGCGGCGACATGTCGCTGCAGACCCGTTGATGTTGTTCTTTGCAGGCTTTGCGCCGAAGGGGGTAATGAAATCTGTGTATAATATGCGAGGTTGCGGGAGAGGTGCTTTTTGATTGGCTGGAGGTATGTATGGATTGGCCTGGTGGTGAGGGGATTTTTCATTGTTTGAGGGGAGATTTCTTTTTTGAATTTGAAGCTGGCTCTGGTGGTGTGGTAGACAGTGACGTGCATTCAATCGCTGACAGTTGATTCGGCGGTGGTACGTGAATGAGTGTAGGTTTCATAATTTAATCCAATGTAATTTATTTGGAGAACTCTGTACTTAGATGTATTTTTAAAAAAGATTTTTAAACAATATTTTTTTAGTTGGGACCTAATTTATTAATTAAGAATTATGTATTTAATTTCCATCACGTGTGATATAATTGATATGTATTAATGACTATTAATAATGCCATTAATATATATTTATGTATAATATATAGTAATAATAATCATAATAATAATAATAGTAATAACAGAATTTATGAAACGCTTTTAAGACTAGAAAAAAAGGTATGTATTTGAATAATAATCGGTAAGAAATGACTATAAACACTATATTATAGTCTAAAAATCGTTTCATCTAACCTCAAAATGTGCATTTTTCTACGAGCGTAAAAGAACTTTATTGTACAAATTTATGTATAATATTATTTAATACATTTAACAACATGAGATATATTTTATGAAGTGTTTACAGGCTGCAAAACTTAGTTAATAATAGCTGTACGAAAATGAAATTTTGTAAGATGATTTATAATCTCGAGAAGTATTAATATACCATGTGTGCATCTGTGCATACGTTAACGGTTATCGGTGTCAATGCAAGACAAATAGACTTTAACTCTTATGTAAGAAGCATATGCATTATCGTGCGTCGTCGTGTTCTTGCAGTCGAACTGCATGCGAGTAACACAGAAATCAAAATAGAACGATCACATGTGAGTATTTCAGGACTTGCCACCTGTAATAGTATCTTAATCGCGATAGTATGACACAGATAGTCGATTCCGGCAAGTAGAAATTTTGAAATTGAAATTTTTATTATTCATGTTATACGATAGCTATCCAATATAAAAATGTGTCACATGCATGACGCTGACTTATGAAATACTGAATTCACTTTTAACGAGAAAATAAATACTAAACCAATTTGACGCAAGTGAAATCCATATTTTTCGAGAACCCCTCGAACTATTCCACGACCTATTATTTAAAAAGTTCTCCGTCAAATGCACTGTTTTCAAGCGTGACGAAGTGCATACTTTTTAATCCTCGCGAGCGCGATCCGAACAACTGAAAAAATAACGCATGAATTCCTTTTCACTCAAAAAATATGTCACCCGTTGCACTGTACATACTCGTGCTCTCTTATCGAGCACGCGATGAATTCGACACAATACAACTTTAGCCGCGGTGCAGCGTACGCTCGCGTCGGAAGAAAAATATGTCGCTTCAAGAGGCTCTTCGAAAACATTGCATACTTCACGGTGAAACAGTGGCTCGAGTGCAGTTTTTTCTTTTTCTTTTTTGTTTTGCAACGAATCCGCGATCGATTAGCCGAACTGCAGTCGCGAGGGCATATGGCGACAGATGATGAGAAATAATTTGCTAACCAGATGCAATCGTATGTATTGTATGTGATGCTGTGAGAATTTTGTGTGAAGCAAATGCAGTATTGTACAAATTTTCTTATGTCAACTATGAGTAGTATAAAAGAATATATACATTTTTTAATGTTATTAAATTTTATTTCTTTTTCCTGTTTTTATTTAATTATTTGTAGGTGCTTCTTAACAAGAGGTTTCAATAATATAATACTATTAGATATACAGTTTTTTGGTAACTTTATCTGTAAGGCAATAACATCTGCAAATAATAAAACTTATTCCATAATTATATTTGCACTAGAGTTAAGGGATAATTAAAGGTAATCAAATGTATCAGGTATACTGATTGCGAGTATTAATAGGAATCAACTTATCTCCAATATGATTAGTTGAGCGTTTATTTAATAAAAGATTTTTGAAGAAAATAATACCATGGTAGCAGCATCATAATCAAAAGTAACAAAATACATAAAATTTAAAAGCTAAAAATTTTAAGAATTTGTGATAATCTAATTGTTCAAGCATTAAGATATTTACACATGTCAGAAACCATAAAACAATATAATCTTTGCCAAATATTTATTCGAACAAAAAAAGGTAAAGTCTACTTTCAGATTTAAAAATGCCCAGTCAATCTTCGGTCTCAAAGTACCAATTCACAAAACACAAAAAGGAAACAACTATACCCACCCAAATAAACAAACACCGTGTATCGAGCATCGAGCCGCGCAAAAAAAAGAAGCACCCAAAGAAATTGTTGATTTTACCGAAGCGGGGGGCATATACGCACGATATATAATTACACGAATGCCATCGTGTCGCTTATCTTATCTGTCGGCAGGGGCCGCCCGATTCAATTACGCGTCAATTTCTACTGCTCCTATTTTCAGTGCGTCGCGCCGCTCTCTCTCTCTCTCTCGCCGAGGTTACACATCAATAATTAACTGCAATCGACCGAGTGGCACTTCAATTAACGGCCGCGCTTTCCCTCTCTCTCTCTCTCTCCTCTTTTCCCTGTCGCTCGTCCCCCGCGGGTTTTTCTCGTTTTCTGTGTCTGGCCCGTTTCGTCGCTGTTTTTGCGCGCCGCCCGGACGCGTCTGTGATTTAAAAAAATATATCCTCCCTCGCGCGGGAGGGGTTTGCGCTCTTTGCGAGATGTTTATTTAAAGGGACGGAGTAAACAGGGGATAAGTGCGTTTTGTGTTTTAATGGGGCGGATGATAATCTTTTGGAGAGCAGGTGCTTAATTGTCGTTGCAGATTGCTTGCAAGTTATTTGGTGGATTTTGCAGTTATGTACGAGATGAAGCTTTTTCTAAGTGTATAAGTGAATATTCATTTAGGTACGCTGCAAATGATGAATAAAGAGGTAGAAGCTAAAATTTGTATTTGTTACTTAAAATACAAGCACATTTTCATGAATTATTGCATACTTTTGTATTTCGAAAGATAAAATCAAGCTTTTATAGTCACTGAGATTTTAATTAATTATTTATAACTCTGGCGTATTTTCATGAATTTTCATACATATATTATATGTTTTAAAATGTAAATTGAAGAATTTTTACTGTAAGTTATAATAATGTATTCTAACCGACGTCGTGATTGAATTGTTTAGTTGTACGGAGATCGAACTTGTAGTCGCAAAGAAGTATGGTAATGAGTAAAAATATATATGTGAAAGGACATAAATGTCCGTATGTATAGAAAAAAAAACTATTTTGTTTTAAATACGTAAGCTAAAATTCCATTGTTACACTGTAACTAAAATTTTTAAATATTTTCAACAGTATTATGCAAAAATAACAATATATAGATTGTTATATAAAATCTGAATAGTAAAATTCTTTTCAATAATGTAGATGTATTCATCCAATATCCTCCAGACTACTATTCGAAATCTAAAAATAAAAGCCCCTCAAAAAAACACTCGAATATCTACATCGTAAATATTCACGAAAAAATCCAGCTAAAACCAACACGAAAATTCACCTTTTATCGGTCACCGAAACACCCGCTACACACTTCATCCTCCCCTACAAGCAATGCAATCTCGTTCTCGCTTTTAGAACCTCACCGCCGCTATAATGTGAAATTTAAATTTCAATAGACACAAAAATTTCTCCTCCTTTCAGGCGGGTTTCGAGCTCTCTCTCTCTCTCTCTCTCTCTTTCTCTCCACCTCCTCCTATGATTTTTATATTCACGCTACGAAGCGGCAACGTCGGCGGTAGGAGAAAACGTATAATTATCAGAGCCACGACTTCGCCATGATTTGATAAAGGTGTGTCGCGCGCGCGGGTCTTTTTGCAGGAGCGAGACGCTGCAATTTGCGCGCGTGAGAGCCGGTACCTATACATTTATTCGCGAATCTTCTGTTGCGCCAAAAAGGGAAAATCGATGTAACACGCGGGAAGAGAGAGAGTGACGTGATTCTGGGCGCTGCTGGTGTGTTTCCGCGGAGCTGTAGATTTGAATAAGTCAGTCGGCGTGCTACTGGGTTACGTCGTTTGTACGTCGGGGGGCTTTTTTCTTTGAGGAATGGCAGAGCGCACGATTGTGTGGAGTTGTATTTGCATGAGCGAAAATAGAGTTGTATATGTTTTTATGAATGATTCATAAATTGGGTATAAATGGTTAATATGTATAAACAGTAATATGATGTAAATATGCTTGTTTAAGTTACAACTTTGTAGAAAACGATTTAATTAAATTATAAAATAGGATCTTATTATGGAAATGCTAATTTTGCAACACAATTGTACTACTATAACTTAATCCAAGAAAAACGAATGATTCTTTTTGCAGCATACGAGAAATTTAATTTTTTTTAACTTGATAGATCTTGCACGCCAAAACCTTAATCCGCTTCAACCAAATAAAGAATACTTTACTACCTACTACTAACAGTATAAATCGCAATCTAATCTAATCTCATCAATTTTACAACCAAGATCACCATCACCCAGACTCCAGCAACTCCAAAAAAAAATAAAAATAAAACTAAACTCACACCTCCGCGCAGCCATAAAATTCAATCCCATCTCCCTCAAAAGAAATGCAAACTCAGCTGCATATGCACCACACGCGCCATCGTCCTCATCTCGAGATATCGAGGTTCGCTTACATGCGCCAGCCCACGCGCAAAAACAAACGATTAAGACCTTTGCTCGCTCGCTTAAAAATCTACCTCCCCACTCATTGTTCCTGTATATATACACATTACACGCGTTTTACGAGCGCCACGCCTTCGATCCCGCGCGAGGGCATTGTTTCTTCGTTGTTGCATATATCGAGGCTTCGGCGCCGAATATCGAGCGCGACGTGTGCGGCTAAAACGGCGCGATTTAATTGCTGCTTATCGAGGAGGGACGATTTGCATGCGGTGATTTTTTTGCTTTTTTGGTTTATTGAGGATTTGTGGGGTTTCGTGATTTTCTTTTTCGTGGTGGTAGTCGAGGAAGCGAGTAATTTGAATGGGTTTGGAGTTGAGAATTTATGGTGCTGTTGCATTGGCGGTTAATATGCGTGCTTTCTGACTTCGTAAATTGATTATTTATCGGGTTATAATGGTTCCGCTTGGGAATCGGTTCATTTGTATGTAAGTGCAGGAAGAGGGATGGATGGATGCTGGGCGTTGAAAAAGCGATGGTAATTGCTGAGTATGGGCGATCAAATTTAAATGTTTATTAGATAAGGAAGCTTATCTGAAATTATAATTTTCAGTTTAGAGATTCAAGCGCGCACGTTAAATGATTGGAAAATGGAAAGGTTGATTAGGCGAACAATAATTAGTAATTAAGTGATTTATATTCTACTTATTTATTAAACAAGACCTTTAGAAACTCAATTTTTTTAAATTTAGGGAGCTTAATATAAAAAAAAATTAAAGAATTTCGAAGATATTTATAGAGGTAGGTCTAACGATTGCCGATCTTTGGTAATTTAAAATAAATAATTTACCTTTAAAACGTCTAATTAATTTGTGAGCTGTTTCTGGATAGTATAATTAAAATGAAATACACCGATACTCTTGTTACTTGTAATCTCCATTAACTGTCGAATATCGAATAAGCGATTAACGAATAATTAACGGCTATTGACCAACGTACACCAGCATAACTCTGGCAAAACAACAATACCAAAGAAACTTGTAATTACCCAAAAATACACATAAACCCATCAACCAGCACTAACGTCAATTGTTAAACGAACTCCCCCCCCAGCCAATATCCCAAAATAATATCACTTGCAATAAAATATTCAACCAATATCGTCCGCCTCAAACCCGCGTAAAACTACCTATCATTATCCCACCCCCAGCCGGAAAACGCTCGCTTTCTCCGTGAAAATAACCCAATCATCATCATCATCATCCCACCACTCACACCCGCTAATAACAAAAATACATCAACTAACGCACACAACACACACAACACCACAACACCACAACACCACAATCCCTACGAAGAAAAACATGGAAATAAATGCACGCCGCGCGGCGCATTAGGTAAATTAGAGGAGACTCCTCGAAATCCCGCAAGCAGGCGTACAATACGTATCCTCCCCTCCCACCCCCACCCCCCCTCGCGCGTATAATTACGCGGGAGGGCGCGAGCCCTCGGAAATTTGTAAAGCTAATTTCGCTGAAAGTCTAAATCATCACCGCCGCGGTGCGCGCGAGGGTGGGAAGGGTGGGAGAATCTCCCCCGCGCGCGCTGGTGCGTACGTAAGAAGCTGCTCTGCCGTGGCGCTGTAATTCAAAAATAGCGTGTCGAAAAACACTTAGGCCAAGCCGCAGTTGCTCGCTGGCCTAAGTTGGATGGGGGTGGGGTGGGGGTGGAGGAGCTTTGGCTTTACTTTAGCCCGGAGTTTTGGGCTGTGTTTCGGGGGGGTTCGATTCGTGCGATGGAGCGATTGGAGGAGTTTCTTTTTTGTTTGAGCTTGGAGGTGTAAGGTGATTGTTCTATTTTTAGGGTGGCTTGTGGATTTGGTTGTACTGTATTGATATTGGGATTCTTTTGATTGAGAGTGGTAGAAGTATGAAGTATCATGTTTATTGATGTTTTTAATTCTTTGGATACGAAATTTGAGTGAATGTTAAATCCAAAGAATGGATCAATTCATATGACTACATTGAACTCAATATAAGTTCAAATTTAAGTGCAAAAGTAGCACAATTAAAGAATGTTGTCTGTGAGTAGTACATTGAGGTTAGAAAATATTATATTTAGAGATTAAAAATACGTACACAATTTGCAATCTTTCTTGTTGATTTATTTTAACTCAAACATAACTTGAAGTTTATAGAATCAACATTGTGTCCATGATGAGATTAAGCTCGATAATTGACTTGTTCAAGAAATTAAAATTTGTGTCTATTTAATTGAAAATATATACTAGTAGAAATAAGATTATTTATGAACGCTTCATGAACAATACCTATAACCTCAAAATAATTACTTTTCTATCAGGATAGAAAGTAAGTGTTTACAATAAATTATGGTGCGTTAATATATACTCGTACGTTCAGTATCTTTGGAAGGATTTTACGGTACATGATAAACAATAACATATAGATTCTCATGAGACAAATGAACTTTTAAAATTCCACGCAATTTAGACTACAAGAGTCGTCTCTTATTGAAGAAAAGCGTCATTTTGTAAAGAAGTACTGTTTACGTATAAACTTAATCGACTACTGTTAGCAAAGTTGAAAGATACCTATAAATAATTATCTACAAAAGCAAATTAGTCCTCAGCAACTTTTCTCTAATCACCCCACACTTAAGAAAACAAACATAACCTTAAAACTTATTTCTCACATTATCCATCAACCCAGACTCCAAACTCCTAATCAAATATTCACTAAACCCTACGTAACAACCAACCCCTAAAAAAACCGTACACAACCTTAAAACTCATTCCTCCGTATCATCCATCAGTCCACTCTTTAAACCCACTCCCGCCACCCCCAAAAAATATTCACGCTCGCGATTGATATTAAAATATTCAATAATCCACATGTAAATTATCGTCCGAGCCGCATCGCTTTATCCGCACACGATCAGATGTCGCTTTTCCGTGTCGTCGTCGTCCAAGTAGCGAGGGCGGAGGATACACGTGATAGTGGGGGGGGGGGGGGGGGGGGGCGACTACGTGCGTGGCAGCGCCTTCACGAAACTGAAGACCTGGAGGGCTAATGAGAGTGCCGTGCCCCCCCCCCCTCCCCCTTGCGTACATTCGGTTTTATCACGGAAGCAATTTTACTCTCGCTCCCTTCCTCGCGATGTTCTCGTGGGGGCAGCGGGGTAATTTTGGGGTTTGATGATGATTTTTCGGGGGGGTGGGTGGTGGTTTGTCGTTGCGGTGTTGTAGGAGAGCGATTTATTAATAATGTTAATTGAATGCTCGCATGCTTGGGCTACTTTACGCGGTTGAGGTATCTCGATGCGGATGGTTAATTGCGGATGCTTCTTCGTATGTGGAATTGATGCTTTTTTGTCTGGGTGACGATTAGTGTTTGGGGAGGGTAGGTGTATATTTCATTTTCGGCGAGTCATTTGATAGGGAAATTTTGCTGTATGAAGGGAAAGTGTATTTTATTGCTAAAAATGATGAATAGTGTAGATATTGTTACCAATGGAACACGGTGAAATAAATATAAGGTTACAATGATACGATGGGTTTCACATTGTTTAGTATTATATCGAAAGCGCTGAAAACTGAGCCACCAGATTCCAGGAATCTATAAAATTGTATATACTCAGGCGAATAATTTTTGAATAAAATAAATATCAAGAAAGATGAATTGAGATCTAAAAAAACTCAAAGTAAACAAGCTTTGAGCGTAGAACATTTTTTTATTAAAAATTCATTTTTTAGCAAACAAAAAAGTATAATAAATGTATAAAAAGAGATTTGTGCACGAATAGTAACTGATTAGTTCTTTAAAATTAAATATGCCGTAATAGTTATAATAAGTATCGTAAATTTAGAAAAATGATATCTCATACCAATTATTGTTGTTCTTAGCGTTTGAATATGTTAAACTGCTCTGTTTACGTAATAATTATTAATAAATTTGATATATAAATATAAACACTATAGAATATAAATTATTAAACGATTTGAAAAATATGATAGAAATTAAATATTGAGTATTATCGTTGCTCTTAGCGGTTATGTTTGTCTGTCGGATAATGACGAGAAAATGCGCATCTTATTCTAGGTTATTATTATTGTTACTTTTGGAAATATTTTGCTCATAGAAACGAAAGATTTCGAGATCAGTTTTTAGAGTAGTACCCTTGTCCAATGTCCATCTCTTATTCTAAAAATAGATTCGATTTCCACTAGGATCCATTAAGGTTTTACAAATAGAGCAATGAAAAATTGATTTATTAAATGTAAACATTAACGATCTTCCAATTATTAGACCATAAATCCTCACTCAACATATACGACACAACTTTGCCCAGATAAACTTCAGATACACCTCTCTACCCTCCAACAAAAATCCATCGAAACATATTTATGCATAAGAAACGCATATATACACGCCCCGTGTAATTTATACGCAGCAAGCTCTCTCGCGACGAAATATCCCGTACGTCTAACCTCGGCGATCCCATGCACACCCAATTACGAGAAACAAATTGCCGGCCGGTGCAATCAATTTCTTAATTAACGCGACAAGTCGTCGCGTCGCCGCGCGCGAAATCCCACGTGTGTGCAGCGCATTTCTTGCACTTCTTCTCCGCTGGAGAGCATCGATATGTAAGTACAAAACTCGATTGCAGCACACCTCCGCGCACCGTGAATACCCGCGTATAAATATCAGCGCGACCGACTGTATGCGTAGACGTTGGATCATGCCGGGATCGTTAGCAACACCCGCGTTTTAAAGTACATACGCACGAAGGGAAGAAATCGTGTGTGCGTGCGCTTTGCATGTCCGTAAATTTTTGTAGATGTTGGTAAATGTTCGTGTTTTTATGAGTGCTTTTATTCGTGTCTTTATCGGGCGTGTACGCACGTGTGTGCGCGTATATATTATGTAAATTAAAGTTTTAATGTGTGCTGGAAGGCACTTATTCTGCTGAGAATATTAATTATCGGGCACGTGTATTTCGAGCTTTTTTACGCGGGAGCTTTCGTAAATCATTTGATACATGTGTATTTTGATTAGCCACCTTAGATTTATGTGTTCTACAGATTTTTTTTTGAAAGATAATTTATTCATTTATTTCCATGTCGTATGAGTGATTCGCCGCAAAAATGCAAATTTGTGTTTCTGCTCAATAACCTTTTTATAATCTTCAACGGTTAGGCAGGTTCATTCGATTGTAAGTTGGATTTTCTTAACTTTAATATTCAACACGAGTGATCTATCTCTAATTTAGCCCTAAAAGACAAGAACTTTTTATACATACATTTCGACTCAAATCTCATAAGATCGATCATTATTTTATAACTTTTTCTTTGTTTACAATTAGCGGTTTTTAAGCTTATGATTAGGTTACAATTTTTACGACTAAACATTATTATTACCATTGCTGTATATACAGTATTGTTTTGTTATTAATAAATTGTACTTTGTTTCACATAAAAACCAAGTATTGTTCGCACAGTAACATTTTGATTATGTTGGCACTGTCGACAATACAGTTTTCTCAGCCTTAATAACATAACCATTTTCAATGTTCAGAAAACTATTGTATATCTAATTGGAATAAAAAGTATATGAAATTATGAAACATAGGGAGATAATGTTCCTTTTAGAGATTACGTTCGCGCACAAGTCACTACATAGTCTGAATCTCCAGTTTCTAGTGTAAAAATAATTTCAACATCCACCAAAGAGTCAGAGAAAGAAACAATCTTCTAAAATTATCCCACGATAAAAAGTCAGATACTCAAAATTTCAAAATGGCTATACGGACTTTCCATCAATATCCCCGCCTCTTCCATATCCACATGCACATCGCATGGATGCGCGCATCGCCTCGCGCAGCAAAGAAAGACCGACCGTAACACCGAGGGTGCGCGCGACGGAGCAAACCTGCACCAAGGGCGGAAAAGCCAACGGACGACACTTCCTCTCCTATCCTATCCCACCCGGGGAGATATATACCAGCGTCTGTACCCGGGGCAACTTCCCACATATTCGGACTTTATGCGTCGCACGACCCAGCGCCGAGTCGTCGTCCCCTTCTTTATCGCCGTTATGACGGATAAAGAAAACGAGTGTCCCGGCGGCCGGACGAAAGTGCGCGTAAACTTGGCCTTCGCCTCTCTCTCCTTCTGGAAGCTACTCCGGTGTACTCCCGCGTATGTATGAAATTCGCGAGGAGGAGCGCGTATATAGGCTCGGTAAATTGAAAATACGTGAGCTTGGAGCTGAGGGTCGCTTACGACCGGGGATATACGAGAGGGATGAAGGATTCATGCAAGGCGTTGAAGGACCGCGATGATGGGGGAGGGGAAATTGATGAGGATGGGTTTTAGCGGTGTTTAATGAAATGGATAAAGATAATGATAATACTTTTTTATGGGGTGCTTGATTAACAAACGCATTTATGAAAAGGAAAAAGGATATTAGTTTACCGTATTCCTCATTTGATTAGCTTATCCAATCGTAGATTTTTATATTAATAGTTCTTAAAGGTATTTAATGAACATGGTTGTTTATTCAATCGTATAAGATTCATAATATTAAGTGTTGGATTTTATACAAATCAGACAAAAGAATTCTTTACAGAATTAGTGTTTTGCAAGATAGTATTAACAATACAATTTGGACAAAAAATTGTTATGAAAATTGCAGGTCAAAGGATCTCATACTTTCCTGCGTATAATATTCCTACTGTATACATATGTATATCATATAACTTCAACATCGACATTATGTATTTTTAAACAAGGATTAGGAACAATTTTATATTTCATCGTCCTAAATATATCGTTATTTTCGTCATACTTTAAAATTTCATTATTCTTGCACAAAAAATTAGAATGACCATCGAAACGAACATATCATCGCTCTAAATAAAACCACAACAATTCCCACATACATGACCAATCGCAAATATCGCAAATATCTAAAAAAAAAACCTGTACCCAATGTCATCGTGTACATCCATCTCTCAGCTCCATCTCCGCACAATAGCCAGCAGCGCCAGCAACTCGCATCCATTTCGGTAAATGGCGCAAACAGCAGCCAGTAGCGGCACAAAGCCTTATCGTCTCTCGAAATATACGCGAGAGGCTTCGAAAAAAAGGCAGCAGCACAAGAAAAGGCAGCAGAAGTGAATATCAGCGGATAATCGATACAAGCGCAGAGGAGCAACGGAGCAGCGGCCGAAGAGTGAATATGTAACGAAAAGGAAGAAGAAGAAAAAAAAAACGGTCCGAGACGCTCATGTTTCATGCAGCAAGTGGAACGAGCCGCCCCGAATGACGTCCGCAGCACTCTTGCTCGCGCGGATAAATTATTTATCCGAAATATGTGAATGCGCCGCGAGGAGCTGAGCTATTGTGCTGGTGGTCGCGAGGTTTTGAGGTGCCGTCGTGGAGAGGATTTTCGAGGAGACGAGGGTATAGCGTGGTACTTTTTTTTTGCGTGCTATTCATCTGCATAAATTCGAACTTTGCTGGTAACCTTGTCTAGTGTAAGTACAAGGATGCACAATGATTTTATCAATTTTAAATCATGAAAGTTATTCGAGGAAACGTATATTTTTTAGTACCATTTATGTAAGCTGAAAATGGTCCTCGTGCATATCCTACTGATGGTTTTTAATACAAATTTGAGAGAATATTTTTAATTAATAGTGTCTCTTACTTTACTTTACTTTAAATTATTTTATACGTGTTTAAACATAAATTTAACACTATTTGAGTCTGAATATATTAAAAAGAATACAGTATATAGTTTTGATTACAGCTAATTTTTCTTAATAATATGTACATCTTTAAATATTTAGACATTATTGTAACTGTTAGTTACGCTACTCGACTTAAATAATTTTTATGGCTATAAAATATGGTGATAAATACATTGTAATATTTATTGCAATGGAGAGCCCCACAATGCACATTCTTTCTTGAATTCTGTTATACATACTTCACTAAGTCCATCCATTTTCTGCCCACATTTATTAACGGCACAATCTTGTTGATCGCAGTAAGCTGCAGAAAGAAAAACGTACAACCAGTAAATTAAAAATAATTTGCGATATATCTATAACTCGCTGACGCTGGCTCGGATGGATGTACCGCATATTAAATTATCAATAAATTTTTTTCTTTCGTGTGTATATATATATATATATATATATATATATATATATATATAATATATAAAAAATATGAGCACTCATCAGCCACTTCTGTTAATAAGTGAATTTGAATGCGTGTTATATCAATCCACTTTAACCAGCGAATGAGAAGTATTATACTGTTGTTACCGATTGATTAGTAGTGATTGAATAAAATAATGAACAAAATACTGTTTTTAGTCTATTATACTGACGATTGTAATGAATCCGCTCACGACGCACAATGTGGAGCTGTCGTTGGAGGACCAGGTGGACGCTGTATACAAATATTTCATAGTCATTGTAAAAGCCATCGAGATTATTAATATTGATGGAAAATGAACTAGCTGCTATTATTATTTCGACTTTCGATAACAACGGTTTTACCATGTATGATACTTTATAATGAAAGTGTTATTATATATCCGTTTTATATCTGATTTTCGTGTAAAATATATATTTCGTTACATGCCTTGTATAAATACTTCTCCGTTTCTATAGAGAATAAGGTTTTCATCATTTTGAAATTGAACGATTTTTTTTAATATTACATTTTCATGCATTATCACCATAGCCGAATCATTATTTTATAAATTTTTTATTAGTTCCTTTTCCATTAATAATATATTATTTTTCATTTGCCTTATTAGCTATATAATAAATAATCAAGTGAAATAAAAAGCGACTATTAGATTTTTCTATTTTCGAAAATATGATAGTGATAGTGAGTGTATAATGTGGTATACACCAGAACTATTTTATATTTAGCCTATTTTCACTAAAAAATGACAAATACACATTTTTGTACATGAAATAGCTTACACGAAAATGAAAGCCCTTCATACACTTGAAAAATTGATCAAAAAATATTGAGATACTCTAATATAAACAAATTGTACTTAGTGATTTAATTTAAGGATTACATTATGTAGTGAGAATTTCCATTTTAAGATGCTCTGACTCGATTTTTCAGTTCCTCTCTTTGAGAAAGCATTCTGCTAAAGCAGTTAGCAGCGGTTTTTTATTATTGGTTCCTAAAATGTTTTTATTAACTCCTTTTAATATGTACTAAAACTTAAGTAAATCACTTGTACGGTAAAATTCTTTTCAATTATTATTAACGTTTGAGACAACAAACCAATTTTGAAAATATTTGTATAAATAGTATTGAAAAATTGAAATACTTATTCACAAAAAAGTCAATTGCACCATGCCTGCGCCTATATTATAAAACGAGCGAATTTTGCCGAAAATAAACGAGAAACGCAACAATTTCCGAGTATCTTCATTGTGCACAGGAGAAACGAGTCTGCATTGCGCACGCGATTCAAACAATTTTTATCTCCCCTGCGCGCGCGCGTATAATTCTCGCTTAATTTAACGAGATTTTAATGCTATTCAAGAGTCATCGACGAAATCGCTCGGAATGCCGCCGCCTCTCTCGATTATAATTCTCTCCTCTCTCCCCTATTTCATATATATATATATATATGTGTGTACATTCATGCAGTCGCTCGTCTCTCGCCTCTTATGCGCCGCGTTTAGCGCGTGGGCTTATGCCGCTTTTTATTTATGAACCGTCCGTTATCTCTCTCTCTCGAAACTCTGGCGCGCGAGCGTGTGTACGTTTGCGAGTGTGTGGGTTATATATGCGCAGGGGAGAGAAAATAACGAAAAAGTGGAGAGAGAGAGAGATAGATAGAGAAAAGAGCGTTATAATAAAGCGACGGGGCAGAGGGATCGAAAATGAATAAACGAAGGAAATGCGCGCTGCCAATTACTTATCGGGTTGGGCTGGCTGGCTTTTTTTATCGTTTATATTGTTATTATTCTTTGGGAGAAGAGCGCGTAACGGGATTTTATTAATAGGCGCTTAAGGAGTGACGATAATGCGTGGATTAAGGATTTTGCCGAAATTTGTATAGCGGAGAGTTTTGATTTTCTTTTTTTGTTTAGCAGAGGTGCCGGGGATTTTGTTGATTGCGTATTTGTGTGCGAGAAAAGGTGAATCAAGGATATTAATAGAATGGCAATATAATATAAAATTATTCTATTGTAGAATACAATCATAAAAATAGTTGAAAGGATTATTTTTTAATAAGTTATCGGTGCCGTCGGCTCCGAATTCATGATTTTACGACAATTATTGTTTATTACAGCAATAATAATTATTATGCTTTGCTTCAAGTTAATTATATATTTATATTTTCTTCTTCATGATGTATATTAAAGTATTTCCAATTTTAAAAAATATGTGTAATAATGGAAATGTGTTTAATTGGCAGAAATTCTATTAAATTGTCTGAAAATGTGTTAAACCTTCTAAAATTGTGCTGAGTTGTCTAAAATTGAGTTCAATTGTCTAAAGCCATATGGTAAACTCCCCGAAACTGTGTTACATAACTTAAAATTGTGTTAAATTGTCTGAAACCATACGCTAAATTGTCTAAAATTGAGTTAAATTGTTTAAAATCGTGTTAAATTGTCTAATATTGCGTTAAATTGTCTGATATTATGTTAAATTGTCTGATGATGTGTTTAATTGTCTGATATGGTGTTAAATCGTCTGATATTGGGATAAATTGTCTAACATCGTATTTAATAGTCTGCAATTGTGTTAAATTGTGTAAAAAGTTGTCAATGTTAGGTGCGCATAATTCCCGGGATTCGATGCTGTAGGATATGTAGTCCCAACGTAGAGAGCTGGCGTCATCGCAGATTGGTTACCAGTAAACATCGAAGGCGATAAGCATGCGGACTTCGCACGAGAGTCGCCAGGAAGATCGAGACAAAGCGCGGCAGTCACTCTTTTATATTGTCGGGTTTATTCGTGTATTTATTGCGAGCACGCATATTAATACGACTTTAAAAGAATCCCAGTATCTAGCGGTTATGTATTTGAAATCCCTTGATGCTTTCATAAAATTGTGTAATATGATTGTGCAAAAATTGTAAAAAGTACATAGAAACGTGTAAAATCATTTGTTCAAATTTAATCTATTTTACATTCTATTGTGCTCTTCTACATTTCTTACAGAGTCAAACTGTCACCAGCGGTCAACCAAGAAAAATTCAAAACTTCAGCCAGTCTCATTAAAGTTTTCTCGTCCTTTTGGAACTTCTAAAACAACCAAATAACAAAACTCCATCAAGTCTCTTTCCAATGACACCCTATTCCAAAACAAACAACAAAAATACCTCCAAAACAAGACACCACCTTACCAAACTCGCGAGACACGCCACGTCGGGCAACACGGAATAATTTACACGCTCACTCGCGCGCGCGCGTCGATATCGCGCTAATCGACGGAGGCGGCGGCGAGCGGCGCGGCGGTGCGAGGGCGATAACGACTGTATATATATACGCGAGAGCGCGTCGAGGCAAGTTCAAGTCGACGTCGAGGAGGGGGGGTCATTGATCTTTCGCGGCCAAGGGCTGGCTTACACGTACACCTATACATGCGTCTCTCTATACGTGTGTTTGAATATAATGAGTTTTATAGTTTGCTTTTTCTTTATTGACGTTTTGTGTGTGTGTGTTCTCGGTCGTTACTTGATAAGAAGGATTATAGTGGAGCTGGTGGATTGAGACGGTTTTATTGAGAGGTGGTGGGTTTTCGATCGGTGAGTGGGAAAAGAGAATTTTTGTTTCGTTTGGGTGTGTATTATTTTTAATGGATAAGTTGAGTTGTGTATGTTAATAATCTGGAAATTAAAGTTTGATTTGCTCATTTAAATGTAAATGCATTTTTAGGGGGGGAGTACACGGAAATTTGGAACTTTTTAATTTATTTTTGTAGCTTCAATTCTCTTGCGAGTTTTGGTATCATTTTAATAGAATTTTCTGAAAATTTCATGAATTTTGGTTGGATATCGTAAAACATATGATGGACATTTTCGGAGAAAAATTATACGGTGTGCATGAATAAAATATTGCTTAAATCACTTATGCAAAAATTCTCATTCATTCACAAATTACCACTAATCAAATGATCAAACTTTATTTTTGTACAGCATGCTACATGGAAAAAATGTACGCTTTGGACATTTTCATTAAAATGTAGTGTAATCTCCTTAAAGGTAAAGAATTATTCTATTGAATGTTTTGTATTCTTATAATTTATCTAAAGTTCAATGAATACTTTAAATTTTTAAGCGGAGCGTTGCAATGTGTATCATAACATAGAAGGATATAAACTTTCAATACAAAGCCTATACGTCTTGCGAAATCAGCGGAATAGAATAAGATTTCAATATCATATACGATTGTAATTTTTACAAGGAAATCTAATGTATGTATCGTTTAAAGCAACACGACATTGATAACAAAGTGTCCAGTGTACAACATTTTTCAGCGAATATCGCGATAAACCTATTTAGATTACTCACGGACTCGGCTATATACTATTTACATTTGACATGCAATCGCCAGGATACGAGCCACGCATTTAATTTGATTAAATTTCAGGTTGCGCTGCGCACGAATAAAATGTTTAAAATATTATACATATTCGATATTCATATTGCGCATCAATTCAAGTACGATCTTTTATCGACCAATAATTTTATTATTTAAACAATTCCTATTAAATAATCGAGTAACTCCATCTTTAAATAAATAAATTTCTTTTATTGATATTTATTTATGAATCGAATAACGAAGTTGTCATTTACTGCTGTCGTATTTAATTAACTTTAATTACCTTTTCCATTCAATTTCGCGGTATCTATTCGAAACATAAAGTATTTCAGGAAATATCTTTTAAAAACTTACTAAGGCTGAAGTTAATGTTCACACAAACTTTATTTATATATCACTCTAAAACCATTTTCTTTCTTAAATATAGGATGATGACTAATTCATCTTAATCCTTAATTTACACTGCAACAATTTCAAAGAATTTTAAAATCATTACCGAGTAATTCGAGAGTATTATCCGAATGTAGATTGCGTGACCACTAGCTTCAATCTTGGTACATTTACTCTACTAGTCCCAAAATAACTAAAACAAACCTTACTAATCTAAATTCATTACCCACAAAGCAAACGTCAACAACCACTGCAGTCACACCATCAATCGAACGCTGTTCATTCATCAGCCTCTCCCCCCTTACGATAAAACGTACACATCCCTTACAATCAACAACAAGACTTGGTCAAGCCTACGCATACCAACATCACTTTCAATAACAGGATGTCGCCGCGGCGGACAAAGCGTCCACTGTACACACTCGTATACACACACGACACCTCGGCGCAAAACTGCGGTTCTCTCTCGCCTCGATTCGCTCTATTTACACGGCGGCCAGGCAAAACGAACGGAGAACAACGGCCAAGATTGTGTGTCACCGCGGCGGAGAATCGAGAGACTGTACGTGTATATACAAGCTGCGGGTGATAAGACAGATCGAGTGGCGAGCATGAGAGCGGCTTTTATATATATATATATATATATATATATATATATATATATATATATATATATATATATATATAGATCAGTCGCGTTGTGCGAGGGAGTGCAGAAGTGGATCGATGTAGAAGTTTCGGGGATCTTGGGGAGGGAGGAGGAGGGACAAAGTTTGGCGGAGACAAACGCGAGTTTTGAGACGACTTATGGTGTACTTTCGCGATCTATTATGAGAGATGAGGGGCGTTGGGAGGAGTGGAGGGACTTTGGTTACGTGGAGAGCGAGAAATGGATAAATATGTGTAGGGATTTGAAGGGAGTTATGGGGTTTATCGTTGATTTTTGAGGTTCTTGGGGATGACGGATGATTGTTTTACTTGTTGAAGTTAAGGATTTTGAATATTAAATATTAAATGTTCACAGTGGTTTTCATCGGATCGGATACTAATTTCAACTAAAATATGTTATGGTTTATCCTTCAGGTCCCGATGATAAAGATCTTTATCATTTCAAACTTTTTATAAGCGGAAAGATGTAAATCTTTATCATGAAATGTTCAAAAATACCAGAGTTTACATGTGTTTTGGATAATAAAGAAAGGTATTTTTGTAACGTTTTCTGATTACTATAATCACACTGCTAAAAAGTAGCTATATTTCGATTCTTTAATTTCTTTTTCATACAATATACCTTGGAATATGCCTCAATATTTAAGATTATAAGAATTCACAAGTGCTCATCCTACAGTCAGTATTTAGCTTTTGAAACAAATATAGCGACTGGAAATGGTTTTCCCGAAATTCTTCGGCCGTTTGAATCTTTTTTATAACAATACGCTCGTAGCTAAGAAGTTCTGCAGCTTTAATGTACTCATACGTACTCTCATAAAACCAGATTGCCAAATAAAAGCTACTTTTGTACAAGAATTTCACTGAACAATAGAATAATAGCAGCGTAAAAAGTAAAAAGAATACTAAAACTCCTGTGATCGCACTGCATAAAGCAATGACGTCAACCCGACGACAAAAAACAGTCAATTCCAGATCGACGCGCCAAACTCGCGACCAACGCGTCCGCAGGCCTAAATTCAAGTTTTCGCTATCATCGCTCCCCGAAAAATCCTCCTCGCAAAAGCACCAACACCAACAAGCAACAACAACGACCCAGCAGAAACCACCGCGAGATACAATCAAACAAAATAAATTATCCCCAAAAGCCAGTCGCGAATAAATAGCTTTATCAGCGCTCTTCTCCTCGGCCCGCGCACCGCCCCGCGGATAAAACTCGGCCGATAAGCGCGCTCGCAAATATTTAGCGTCTCCGGGTCTCGTCCCTCCTCCACCACGCCCGATTTCGTCGCCGGCGTCGCCTCTGGACCGAAATTTCTCCCCGCCGCGGCGACGTTTAATAATTCACCCATAATCTATCTCGCGCGTTGTACACCGCGGCTTATATATCTTATATATATACATATACGTACGTGCGAGAGAGCCCGAAAAGTTTTGCTAGAGAGTAGTCTCCGCGTGCATAATTCAGCGTACGACGCGCATCCGCGGATTCTCTCTCTCCATTTTCTCTGCTTTTGACAAATTGCCGCGAACTAGGCGAGCGCGTTTAAAGCGAGAGGCGATTTTCGTCAAAAGGAGATTCGCAGATGAATCGTTAGGTAATGCGTTTGCTGAGCGGAGGGGGAGGAGGGGGTTTAACGAGGTTTGGCGCGTGTGTGCTCGGTTAGTGCTAGGAATTCAAAAGAATTAGCGATGTTGAGTGTGCGGTACATTCTTGATGAAAAAGTATACGGTCTTGGCTTTGAGTTGATGAATTTTGTATAAAAGCTTCGTGGTTGGTTGAGGTTATGGTTTGTTTTAATGTTTGAGAGTTTTCGAGTGATGGTATTTCATTCATTTTAAAAATATTAGATAAGTAAGGACGAAAAGAGAGTGTATATAAAAGACTCGAAGTGAATAAAGAAGTTGTTATATGCTCTTAATTTTTTTTTATACATATTAATCGGATTAAATTCTGATTGACGTCGTCGATCTGAGCCATTATCATTTTTCTTTTCTTTTATTACACGTTACACACAATTTCTTATATCTTATTTCAAAACGCGAATGGTGTTCGGTAATGAAAGCGAAGTTGACTTTTAGCAAACTGAAACTGATTTTCTGTTAACTCTCTAATAATATAATAATAAAATTATGTCACTGCCACTGAATTAGTAAAAAATGAATTAGGAACAAATATTCACTAGTTAGCAGCAAATAAGTCAATATTTACTGCTAAAATAGATTTCAAATAATTTTTCCTGTTTTATTGTTACAGATAATTCTAACTGTTATTATCGTCATCGACCAGCATTAACTGTACCTTTTTTATCTTTTCTTTTTATTACACTCCTCACACATTTTTATTTATCGTCTAACCCCAAAGTCGATCACTTCTGAATCATATGTGCCCAGAAGTGAATAAAAAATACATATTGTACACGCACCTTTTATGAATACCAAATTTAAAATAATGTCTACCAATCCAAGAGCATCGAGATTCTCAACTTGTCCTCATCGAGGGGATTTAAAAAATAAAGAATAATCATTAACTGCGTCAAAAATACATACTAACTACATGTTATAAACAAATTTTGATCGAGCATACACCGCCATACGGCAGAGGGTAAACCTCATGCTCGCGCAACCCCTAAAATAACAATTACATCAAACAAAGCACCAGTGGCGTACGCGAAGTAATTGCTGGCCACTACTGACTACACACTCAACGATCTTTCTCTCTCTCTCTCTGCGTATTCCACGCACATAACCCCGCAGCCCACCCGAATCAATCGACCCCATAGAATACCTCGGCATTCAATAGCCGCGCGTACGCTCGTACGCTCCCCCTCCTCCGGCCTACAAAAAATGGCATATTATTAATGTCTCGGGCGCTTCTATTTTGACATTCATCTGTCAGCCGTGACGCGAAACCGACCGAGCGCGGCCCATAATAGAAGCGAGCCCCGAAAAGCGATAAATGGAAATAATTCACGGTACATCCGAGCGCCCAGCGCTGCTTTTCGTTACGCGCATGTGTGCTTGACCCATGACCCCTGCGTGCAGCGCGTATATAGCTATACTGATCGTACTACGTGGGGGGAAAGGAGGGTGAAAACCGATGCGGAGCGCGACCTTGCTCTTTCTCTCGTGGCGCGGGGTTGGCTGCAGTGTAGTTATATAGTTTACACTTGTAGCCGGACTGGATTGGGAACGCTTGTGTATACGAGCTTTTGTTCTAGAGCGAAACGGCGCGAAACGATATAGAGCTTGATGCTGAATATTGACTTATGAGATTTTTTGACAGGTTTCTTTTTGAAGGGGGCTTGACGGGCGCACAGAAGCCGGAAATTTCAGTTTTGGGGCGTTAGTTCTGGTTATTGACGGTTGAGAGTTTTAGTTCGGTAATTAGAGGATACAAAGGATCGTGCTTTGATGTGCGCGGTAAATCATTTGTTCTGAAAATAAAAATGAAAATCGACTTTGATTTTGAACAAGAGAAATGCGAACAAACAAAATCATCATACATAAAAATAAGTACTGAATAGCGGAATCTCATGTATATCATATCGATTTAAATTATTGGTTTATTTTGGTATATAATGATTGAGCGATAAATTGGAAAATATAGTAAATAACAGTAAAGTAAGCCGATCGAATAATCAAAAGCAAAAAAAGAATGTCAAGAATCTCCTCGACTTATACCTCGAGAAGAATTTTCCCCCATAGGACGTTTCCACGTTCGAGCATAATACACATCCTTAGTTCAGCATTTTTCTCCTCGCTGATTTCGACGTTCCCCGACTCGTTTAACGAGTTATTACAAACCTCCGCCTCCCCCTCTCGCGTATTTTTCATATTCCTCGCGCATCACCGGGCCGAACTCGAATGGGAAATAGTCCTTATGTCCTCGACGGAATCGCGAGGGTCGCGAAAAATAAGAAGGAGCGACGTACGTAAGCTAACTCGATTTGTCCCGCGCTGAGATTTTTCAAGAGACGGTTTGAATAATTTTACATTCGCATTTTGTTATCCTCAAGTTTTCTTGCGAGGTAGGAGAGAGAGAGAGAGAGAGAGAGAGAGAGAGAGAGAGAGGGAGAGAGAGAAAGAGTGAGAGAGAATCGTTTCGCCCTGTTTCCCGTCGTCGACGAATGCATAAGGAAGAAGGTTGTTTTTGTAAAATCAGCGCCGTTTACTCGGTATAATTTATCGAGAGGGTCGAGAGAAAGAGCGAGAGAGAGAGTGAGAGAGAGAGAGAGAGAGAGAGAGAGAGTCGATGTCGAATGGAATCGAATCCGAATGCGGATACTTCGATTTCGTATTTTTCAAATTTATAATAATCTACAGTGGGGTGCGTCGCTCTCGTCTCTTCCAATTATCATATTTTGTAAGAATAACGGAAGGATTATCATTATCTTTCGACTCAAATTTTCTGATGAAAACAGGTTTGGTTTTCAATTCAATTTAGTTATCTTTTGAGAAATGGATATGAATATCTACGTATAGTACAGTATTAAAAGCAAATGAGATAACATACATTTTTTCAATGAAAAACATTTCATTTACATTCGTGACATAGAAATAATAACAATTCAACAACAACAGCTCAAAAGATATCAATTCTTACATACAAACATATAACTTATATGTATTTATATAAACTATATATTCTGCAAGAACTCAATAAAATAAGGAAAATATCCATATTTTTCACGTGTTTGAATCTCGTTGGTTTTGACAAATACTTATGGATCGTTCGGGGCCGTAATGGAATAAGTTGAACTTGAAAATTTTCCAAATGTTAATATTATTTTAACATTTAAAGCATATGCCACCAAACGTGTAGTGATTTATAAATATCAATAATTAAATCAATCAAGTTTAAATTACTATGTAATATGTGTCGTAAATTTCAAATAATCATGAACGTTAATATCTTTAAATTAGACTTACTTCACTATAGTTCTAAACAAGATATATAAATTTTATATAACTTATATATACTCACCGAATGATTTAAATAATTTATTTCTTCGTAATAAAATATAACATCTTTACAAACGTAAGACAGGCTTAAAATTGAAATTAATAATTTGCACGGTTCTCTATGATCAATAGAATTCCTAAGTCTGTAAAAAGATAACCACGCTAATTTAAACATAAAAAGCCTCCCTCCATCGATAATCGGGCTAAAACCGAACCCCCTCGACAAGAATTTCCACGATCAAGCCTCAGCCCTCAGCCAGTATCATTCATCCCCTTCATCCCAGTCTCTTTCATCTATACAAGTCAAAAGTCACCAACGACCTCCTCGTCCTCCTCCTCTCATAATTAATTGGCTTGGCACGGCTCGATCAAGGAAACCCGAAAGAGAGACTTAATTAGCCGACGGAGGACGAGGAGGAATTCGCGCGCCGCGAGATCCGGTTACAAGAAGCGAGCATCGGCAGCGATGACGACCCGAGCGAGCGTCGAATTTATATATACATGTGCGCGGCGCGAAGAATGCCTGCGCCCGCAACCTTTGTCGGGAGTCACTGGCACTCGATATAGGTAGGGGGAGGGGCTTTCGCTTTGCGGATTAGTTCAGGAAGTAAGGGATCAAATAGAAGTATAAGAGTTTGGTGCGCTATTATGAGCAATGATACTTTATAATAATTACGTTGAGAAAATATATGTACGCTTTAAGACCGCTGAAAGGTTTTTACGTATATTTACCAACAGTAGTCTAGCGGTTAACTTGATTTCTCATTTAATATTCTCGAATATTAGCTACACAGAGAGAATTTTCTGATAAAAATTACCGTGAAGATCATTGTAAACGTGGGATATTCTGTCTTCAGGGGGGAAATTACCCTACTGAACGGTAAAAATTAACGTTATTCATTATAAATTTTACCATTCAGCACGGTAAATTTTACCGTTCAGTAGGGTATTTTTTCCCATGAAGTCAGAATATCCCACGTTTACAATGATTTTTACGGTAATTTTGATCAGAAAATTCTCTCTGTGTGTTATAGCGGGTGTAGCTCATTTAAATGAAAGCTAAAAAAGCCGAAATCCTGGAAGCTATTTTCCGAAAGATCAATATGACGAAAATCAAAATAACCTTAAACTCGCTGCGTGAGTTTGCGAATTGGGTACAACAGAAAATTTGTTCTGTCAGCATGGATTCAATCTGTAGAAATCATAGCCGATTTATAATCCATTTTAAGTTTTTAAAAGTATACGTATTTTGAAAAGTTATTTAACACTCAAAAGCTTCTTTGTGGCGTCACGATCATAACGATTCAATGGGTGGGGAGTGGGAGAGATCGAATAAAGCATATTCGCTCGATATTCAAAATAAAATTTCATTTATATTCACGTTCGTGATTCGAGTTATTATTTAGTTGCATTATTGGTTATTCGTGAAATGTAAAAATTTAACAAAATACAGTACTCCCATAGTATAAAACTGAAGCTTTCTTGTTTTTGTCATTTGACATTTTCAAATGAAATCTATTATGTACACAAAATTATCAATTATCACAGTTTTATACGTAAAGAGTGTAAAATAATTCTATAAATTTTATGTACCTTTTTAATTTGCGATATTGTATTATATACCGATTAAAACTATTGTTATAAAACAAGTATACTTCTTTTTGCAAAGACCGTTTGACTAAGGAATTTAATAGAAATTTAAATACTCAACAGGTTTCCTGGAATGGTATTCCATTTACAAATCGTTGCTCTTTATGAAAATGTTGGAGCGAAAAATTATAATGAAATTTTTTCGGTCTCTAACGCTTTTAAAGCTTATAGAAGAATTTTTATCTCATTGGTTTTGTTGCAGAATGTAAAATAAAATTGTATCTCGGAAAGTCCGAGGAATTCCATAAAATTTAAAAAAAACGGTATGTTGGAATTCGTTTGCGAATCAAGATTTAAAAAGAGGCAAATTATTATTTAATGTGAAAAATTAAAAAAATATCGTATAAAACCGTTTTGCATTTCCAACATTTTCAATATTCTGAAAATTTCGCAAGGAATTTTCATCTCTTTAATTCCATAATATAAAGTAAATTTTACATCACACAAAAATATTTAATTACATTTTATGAAAAATTCTGTCTCGCTTCCAATAAATTGAATTATATATTTGCCATTGTCAAAGAAGCAAATAATATTAGCAAGTTTAACATTCACATAAATGATTCTCAAAATAACAAATTACATAAGCCGCATATTTACGTATTCCTTCCTCCTTCTGAACTCAAAAATCCAACCCTCAAAAAGCACAAAATACCCACACACACACCTAACACCATTCAAAATCGTTCCATCCTCTCCCATAATAACCCGTCATCAATAAAAACGTCGCGACAAACGACAACCTCAACCCGCGACGTAATATTTACCGCGCGTTTCCCGCGACGCGCTCCACGGCAAAGCCCACGATTAATCTGGCAAATTTTTCAGATTTACAATTCGCGTCTTTTATTCCGAAACGCTGCTGCTGCTGCTGCTGCTGCTGCTGCTGCTGCTGCTGCTGCTGCTGCTGCTGCTGCTGCTGCTGCTGCTCCCACCAACAAAACAAAACAAAAAAGAACCACCACGCGGAATCAGCGAACGCGCGGCTTTGTGCAGTCGAGATTACGGCGCCGCGGTTTATCCGGGGCACTAAATACATCCGGAGAAAATAAAGAACGGACGCGAGAAAAATGTTACGCTGATGCCCCAGCGCGCGAGAGAGAGAGAGAAAGAGTGAAAGAGATAGAAGGGGTCGTCGGGATTTATGAATGCAAGACGAGAGCGAGCGCTTTATTCTTCGTCCTCTCCGCCTGCCGGGACGCTGGTTTGAATATGCGCGCTCGCGAGCGCCACGAAAATTGCCCGCCCACGAAAATTTTATCGCCTTTCTACCGACCCCCTCGCACTCGACTTTGGCCGAGAAATATTATCTTTTGATACTTTTTACGCGCGAGGGATTTATTTATACATTCGAGGAGCGATGCGTTAGGGATTCCCTTTTTGCCTTTGGCATGGGGTTTATATTCGGGATGCAGCGAGAAACACGTTTTGTGTGGTCAAATTTATTAAGGAACCTTAAGTACTAATTTAAAGATAATTCTTTGTGTAACGCGTATGGTGTAATGTAGTAAATACTTACGAGTCGTTGGTAATCGCATCTCGGAATGATAATGAAATCAACTTACCTGAAACAAAAAGAAATGGCATAATTAACATTTTGAATAACAAATGTTTTGGAATCATGTTATGAATTATAAAAATGGTAATTGTGAGCGATGATTTGCTGGTTTTAAAAACTACCAAACAATTATTATTTTAATTTTTAATGTATCCGGTGTTTTAAAAAAGTTCTCACATAACAATACCAGATATTATAGTTATAAAACCCACTGTTTAAAAGAATTCTTGTGTATCCGCATCAGAAGATGACTCCGATAAGAGATTCATTACAAATTAATTCTCCAAAAAAACACATTTTAATATGCGTCTCGTTACTGTATTATGACTATACCGTGTTATTATAGTTCCATAAGTTACACGTTTATACTACGATATCTAGATATAATATGTATTTCATAAAATAAATCAAATCCTTTAGTACAGTTAAGATTTAGTTGAATGAAATCGTAAAGCAGTGAAGATTACCGACGTAATAAGTTTTGAATTATTAATTCAATTATGAATTTAACGATATCGTTTATAAATCATACTAATATATCTAAATGTTATATATTTAGTAAAAAGAGGGAATAAAATTCTTCGGTAAAATTAAGATTTTATAGTAAATAAAAGCGTCAAGCAATAAGAACTATATAAGTAAAGTTTGAAGACGTTTTAAGGCATAACAATGAAAATTTAACAATGAATAAACAATTTTCTCTCCATTCCTTTTATTCATTCATTAAACGATACCATCTTAAACTGCTTGTAAATTACCCTCTCCCATCGTAAAACGTTAAACCAACGAAATTACTTCACCGTAAAAAGAGAGAAACTTCAACCTCCGCGCAACCAAAAACGAAGAAGATGCAGCAACCTTCCGGTGCCGCGAGCATCCAAACTCCCAAAGCCCGCATATATACACACACCTTCACGAAATATCTCTCGCACACATCTTATACAAAAGTCGGCGTCGGGCGTTAAATGAAGACCGCGCGCGATAAAGTTCGCATGAAAAAGTCGTTGATGTAATCGACTCGTGGGAAAGACCGCGGGTAAAACTCTCCTGCTCTCTGAAAGGACTGGAGGTCCCCCCCTCTTTGGTAATTTTCGGCAGAAGCCAACGAGTCTTATACACCGTGTATGCGAGCAGAGGACAAAAAGGAGTATGCATATAGGTGTGTGCGAGCACTTGGGTAAAAGGTCCCGCTCGCGTCGTCCATCCGGTGTCGGAAGCCAGCCGAGTCGCCGCCGCGTATATTTCTGCTCTTTTCCCCTGTGCGCGAGAAGTCACGGTAGACGATTTTTTTGGTCTGCGGCGCATGTAGAGGATAATAAGTCTTGGACGGGGGCAGGTTGGAAAAGGGAAGTCGCGTGAGCTTTTGTTTTGAGAGGACAGTTTTATTTTTGGGTGTAGGTGATGGTTGGTGTAATGGTCGGGATCGGTAATGACGAAGGACATCGGGAAGCATTAGCAGTGGGCTTGTACCGACTGATTATACCTAAAATACTAATGTTCTTCTGGTATTTAATGATACTCGTACCACTACCAGTTTGATGGTAGTATGTAATTTCTCTCGTTAATGTGTTACAGGAATTAGGTATTATTCATGGACGTATAGTTCTTGATCAACTATTAGCATTTGTTCATCAGCCTTTGCTTTTGCGATAACATCAAGCTTCATCAAAAAGTTTGAATTTATCTTTACATATTGTAGAAGAGTAAAATTATTCATTCTAATCACTTGACATCGAGTTTCCTTTTAGCCATTTGTTCAAAATTATTCTATAGTACAAAATATGCAGTGAAAGGTATGCAAACCCTGGTACGTCTCCAAAGGGAAGCCTTTTTGCTAATAATGTTAAATGGGAAAGTTGGACGGCTTTAAAGCGGTATTTGTCAAAGGAAACATTCCTGTTTAATGTTTTCAGCTAAAAGCCTTCTCTTTTGAGATAATATTTATTTCAAATTTCATATATTGCATAACAAATGATTTAAAATAAATGTCCTTCTCTTTAAATAATTCAACGAAAACTCAATTCCCTTTGAACTCATAGGATAATTTGCAGTTCAAGAAAATGTTCCTCTTAGCAAAATTATTCAAAATGACTCTCTTTAGCTCAAAAGTCTATTTCTCTAAATGTCCGAAAGTCCTGCTCTCCAATAGGAAGCATCAACATTACATCTACCCTTTACCCAATGCAAATTAAAGAATATCACTCCATCCGAACAATCAACCTCCTTCGTCGCAATAAATTCAAGAATCAGCTATACGCACGACGACTTTCGGCATACATACGCGCCAACCCAAATGAAACCTCCACCAGTACATCCGGTACCTGCAAATATATATCAAAAGGCAGCGAGTCGCCCTGCATTTCTTCTTGCGCTGGCCTGGTCACGCTAGAGCGACGACCTTTTGCCAGTGCGGTTTTTGTGTCCCTCCTCTATCTCTGTTTCGCAGCGCAGCGCGCGATCGCAAAACGCAAACTGTAATTTACGCCCGCGTCCGCAGAGCCGCGGTTAGGGGAGGGGGAGCAGCGAGCCGAGGATGAAACGAAAAAGAGTCGGCTGCAGAGTGCACCGGTGACACATATTTTTGGAGGTACGCGCGAGCGCAACGGGAGATTTCTTTTTGATGGATTCTTTTGGGCAGCGCTGCCGTCAGTATGCTGCTTTTGTCCTTTATTGGTCGTAATTATGGATGAAAAGGGGGTATTTCGGGGGTTGTAAAAGCTGCAGCGCTGGTGGTGGTTTGGCGAGCCGAGATCGTAATGGGAACTTTTTACGAGGTGATAATTTTGGAGCTGCTTGATGGTGCATGAAAGTAGTTATGGCGAAAGAAGCGAAGTTTGGGAATTGAGTTTGCGTCTGTGATTGAGGTGTGATTAAATTATAATGCGGGAGGTACGTGATGCTTCAGAATTATGTTGTTATTAATTGTTTAGTACTGTTTCAAAGATTGAACAACTTTAATTCGCTTTTGAGATATAAACTGTAAGGTTAGAATGGCATGTTATATTAGTTGATTTAATTCGTCATTTATATTAATGGCTTTAAGAAGCTTTATTAACATTTTCTATTACGCATCATGTACCAGTGGAAAATTAATTTTTTACGCATAAATAGTGCTTACGATAAATGAATGCAATAAAAGTAGTATTATTTCAAACGAATCTTAGATTTTACTAAAATAAAAATAGTTTTAGAATAAATTTAATGGTGTAAATAACCCAAATATTTAAAAAAATGTGTCAGGCAATTTTGAGGCTAAATTCAAGAAGATGTTAATATGAAATATCTCATTCATTTAACATCTTTTTAAATTTAAACTTAACAATCACTTCTATTTTAATAATTTGGTCCTCGCAACGTCCTCATCCAAAAACTTTCATTTCAATAAATCCAACTCCAAAAAAATCTCCCGATCTCTTCATCCATAACAGCGAAAAAAAGGGAACGCAGCAGAGTACAAAAATCAAACAGTAGAGAAAATCGACGAGAAGCAGCTCGCGCTCAGTAATTTCGCGAAAACTCGCCGAGCGGATGAAAGAAAGCGTCCGAAACATCCACGTTCACTCTCTCTCTCTTCTCTCCACTCGGCTGCTGCACGCTCCGGTAAATCGGCCCTCGCTCCTCCACACACGGACTCGAAAGCCGTACGAGCTCCCTCCATTTCTTGCACACTCCCTCCCTCTAGTCCTGAAAAACACGAAGCTGAAGCTGAAACCGGAGCTGAAGCTCTAATCGAGGTCGGCCCAATTTCCCGTCGCATTCTCTCTCTGTTCTTTTTTTTCTTCTCTCCACTACTCTTCGGAAGCTGCTGCACCGCGAATTTATCCCCACAGCGCTGATATGTGTGTGTGTGTGTGTGTGTGTGTGTATCTGTGTGTGTGTGGGTGGGTGTGGGTGTGTGTGTGGGAGGGGGGTATATATAGGGTATATAGTATATAGGGAGAGCCCAATCTTCGCTTTGAAAAAGGCGCGGCAACAATGGCACTCGAGTGGCTTCCATTTCGTTTTCCCCAGCAGGAGCGGCCTTACGCGCGCGCGGCTCTTTTCTTCCTCTCCGCGCGGATTCTTCTCTCTGGTTTCTTGGTCGTGGTCGTCGTATTTTGACGGAAAAGTGGCGAAGAAGAGAATAGTCGAGAAGAAAGAGGGAGGACGAAGGATCTGGTAAGTGAATGGGGAACAATTTTGACTGGTTTGTCTTTTGTGTCGTGCAGGAATAATGAGTTTGTAACTGATTTGGGGGATTGATCGCAATCAGACGATTTCGCATAAAACATGGATGTTTGAATTAAATTAATAAAGATTGATGATCAAGATTAATTTAAATTGACGCTATGGACGAATTGAATATTATAGTAGCTATTATAAAAAAACTGATCCATATTTTAAAAACTGACTAGACAGTCTGGAAGTTTTCAACAATTAAGGATTGTGTTTATATTATTCATATAAACTTCTCATCTTGCTTCAACCTGTACGTCAAATTAAATAATATAGGCATTTTAAAAACACCTAATGTGCATTTCTAGCACATATAAGCATATTCATTACGACGCCACAATTGATCGGCAACTGCATAATGCACTCTTCAATCTTCGTTAAAACGCTTTCAATTCTCCTCTAATCGATCAAAATTCTACCGTACCACCCCGCTTCACCCATAAACAATTCACACTCTCGATCAATACCCAAATTTCATTATTTCTCATTACACTACAAATTTTCCGTCCCAACGCACACACAACCTTATGCCACTCGCACAAAAGAGCAGCAAATTAAATTCACGGACGCGCGCTCGGCTCCGCCAAAAATTCCGACGCGTCTAATTCGAACGTCAGGCCGACCAACCGACCGCTCCCGAGAAGAATAAAGACACCACGAGGGCAAGAGAACGAGGGGGGAGTGGCTATGGAAGAAACTCTCGCCCCTCTCGGAGGAGCGAGAGATCGAAAGATCCGAGGCGATTTTGTCGGCGTCATTGTTCGTCATCTGCAGGGCTGCTGCTCGGTCCTCGATAGGGCTTCGCCTCCTTTATATAAACGCCAGGGGGAGGGCACAAAACATACCTGCACTGTCGGGTATATATATAGGCCCTATTGTCGCACTCTCGCCTGCATCCCCCTTCGCGATCTTTATACGGAGCGCCAGCAGCAGCCCTTACTAGCAGTATAACTTGACTTCTTACTTTCTTTCTTCCGAGAGAATAGCCCTTTTCTCCATTTTTCTTTTCGAGAGTGCCACGCGTGTGCTGCTGCTGAGGCTTGAGCTGCAGTTTGGAGATGGAGAGGTATGAGCGTTTGATAATTTGCTTTCGAGGGATATAATGAGTGTGCGAGTTGTGGAGAGAGGTGATCGGGTGATGGAGATTGAGATAAGATTTGGGGTGCGGAAAGTTGAAGAAAGAGATATTTATTGAGATTTTCAGGGTTTTTTCTCGGTTTAGAATATATACATTTTATTAACTAAGGGATAACTACATTGCTCTTATGGGAAGTCTTAACAAAACGAATATTATAGGAGTCAATAGCGCACTTTTTTCAGTTATACATACACTAAATTTGAACTTCGAACTCAAAGACCAACCAATCAAATTTGGATTAAATCGCAATTCAATTACATTTAATACAAGACATGCATTTCTTAGGCTAGGAACCAGTTATTTATCTTAAATTATACTATTCTTACAATCGTTTCACCTAACCTCAAAATAGGTACTACTTTATCAGTAATTGATTTAAAATTAGTGTATACCCTGGCACTCAACATACATAAATGCATTAATAGTGAACTAAATCTTTCTGAAGTGTAATATAGATACAAGTCAGGTAAGGTTAGAAAAGTTTAGGGTACAAATTAATAATTAGTTGTTATCATAACCAAACTTAACCTAATCTGACCTGTGTTTATGTTAAACGTTGCAGAATCCTGCGAATAAAATTCATATCAAATGGGTATGTCTAATATAATATTCAGAGAAATAAAAATCAGCATTCAAAATATAAAATCGTTCACTCAACACGAAATACCACAACAACAAAAACTCCTCAACACCTTCCACGATAAGCTTTTAACAAACTCCGCGAACTTAGCAGCGCTCACTCTCACCCCTTCAGCTCGGCATCTCCTCCTCCAGAACAAACACAGATCGATTCCCACAACAAACTCCCCTCTCTCTCTCTCTCAATCTCTCTCCTTCCTCTCCGTAAATCGACAAGAAAATAAAGACAGAGCCCCAAACAGAGCAAAAGAACGTGCAGCCAGTCAAGCAACCGGCGTAAAACCCTCTTCATCATCGCGCATCGGAGAGCAGCGCAAACATCGGCATTCGCGCCACTATCTCTCTCTCTCTGTCTCTTACTCTCATTTCCAGACCGCGAACTCGATGTAATAAGAAACGGCACTGCGAAAAAAGCGCCCGCAGTGTATAAGAAGTAATCGTCGCTGTGGTCCGCGTGCGCACGGCGCAAGCAAAAAAACGGTGGCGCGGCGCAGTCATTGCCACGACAATAATGACGCTCGCTCTCGCGAGTGTATATACACGCACAGAGAGAGAGGGTAAAAGGCGGAACTGCAGGAGAAGGAAAAAGCGCGAGCTGCACGCTTCATCGCGGATCAGACTGGCGCGTCGAGTTAACAAACTGGAACAAAGCGCCCCGCGCGAGAATGCCAGAAGAACGCCGCGCATGCACCGAAAAATTCATCTTCTCTCGACGTCAGCGCTTTCGCGATGCGTTTCTGCTTATTGCGCGGTTTTTCGGATATCTGGTGGCTGGGGGTTATTATGAGATGGATGTATATGAAGAACGATTGCGAGATCTGGAATTTGTTCACGATTGGATAGTTTTTTAATGGTTATTGTATATTGTGAGGAGCGTATCACAGCAAAATCAACTGTATAACGCACTACAAGTGTGAATTTAGTTTTTATATTTTATAATATAGTTATTGTCAACAAGTCCAATTTGTTATACAAATAAATGTGCAGTGTACTTGTTGAAAATACGCGTCATTTTT